>OX122929.1:6442500-7042500 GCA_944738685.1 Synanthedon myopaeformis
ATTGGATTCCGGTAAATTCACTGGTCCATAAGATTTAATTAACCTGAACATGTGTAGGTATACCTTTCCATTGCCATATTGGGATACAGTTTAAACGATACTTTAAGCGCACGATGATGGCTTTACACGGGACCTAAGGATTTTCTGTGAAAGTTACTTAGACGTGGAAATCTTGAGACAATTTATATCTTGCTGGCTTTGTTGTCGGCATTCTTCTCGGCCATGTGGTCTCGATGTAAGTGCAATATGTTGGAATTTAGAAATAATATGCTGTCCCATAGGATTGTTCGAAATACCACCTACATAACAAACAGGCTTCTTAAAGCTTTCTTAAAGCTTTACGCTCGCCCAAAAGTTTGCGAACGTTTTATGCTCGCCCAAAAATTTGCAAGAGTTTTACGTTTGCCCAAAAGTTTTGCATTTTAATTTATAATTTAATAATATTATTACTTTTTAATTACTCAATTAATTAAAATTAAAAAGCTGCTAAGTAGTTCACATGTTAAACTGGAATCACAAGCAGAAAGTATAAAGTTGGAGTTATTTTTAAATAATTTTAAAATATCACGTGAAGTATTTCTTTGAGAAAAAAATGCTTATTAAAAGAATTATTCGTTTTATATTGGCCTTATTTATTTCTTAGATAACTTTAAATCAACTTACATTGTAACTTAAAAAATACGGACTCTCAATTTTAACATTCGACGACAACATTTTATTGGCTCGCTTTTTGATTTTATTAACTCGATTCTAAGATTCTATCAATACGCAATACTAGTACACCACTAGCGAGCAATAATACATCATATCGATGTTTTATTCATGTGACGACTTAAGATTTTGATTTTGATTTCACAAACCAATCGTACGCCTTATACTAACTCTGTTTCTTACCCATTTAGTTCTTGTTACTCTAGTCATTTATATGATCATTATTCATACCTACTGTTATTATATCATTATTTCTTATTAAATATAAAATTAATGTAAAATTAATTGTAAAATTAATTGTCTTAATGAAAATGTTTGGATATTGGTTTCTTAATTATACTTTCTAATTTGAATGAAATATGTTTTTCATACAGAAAACGAAGTCCGGAATAGATTATGATAAGTTTCTAATTTTATTCTCGTTAATTATAAATTTTAATTTTACAATAATAATTATATTAAAATTTTTTTTAATTATCGCCAATTTGGTAGGACTCTGTGTCCAATATGAGAAAACCATGACCAATCTAATCGTATAATGACCAAGGTTTATTGCTAAACTCTTGTACACGCTCAAGTCTAATATATTATTTAATTTAACGTCATAATTAACCAATGAAATATCCACATTTAATTAATAAATGTTACCTTTCTCGTGTTATACGACGGTTGTTACACACACTTCCCAACAGATTTATTGCGTATACCGTTAAGCTAGTACAAAGTACTGGATTGCAGTATAAAATGCACAACACCTACAGAAGCTGTGTAGAGACATGATCACGACACTGCGGCGGGCACGCGAACGGCATACATCTCTTAATTTAATTGTTATCACCCACGACTATCTGCTGTAATTATTTATACAATGCATATGTGGACATACAGGATGTTTAAAAAATGTTCACATCAAATACCTACATACCAACCAAATAAAATAAAAACATCTGGTGTGCATATTGGTGTGTGATGTGGTGGGGTGGTGGTGTGCTGGAGTGGAGACCATGTTCGTAACGCCCCTTGGACCAACCACCTGATCGCTGCGACCGATCACCTCAACAGAGCCGCTAAAAGGAGGGATGCGGGTGACATATTGAACAATAGACGATTATGTGCTGCTGATGACGATGAAAAAATAAGTTTTCGCTTTTAAACAACAATAGCTTATTGAGGAATTATAATATAAGCTTTAACTTGTGAAAAGTATAGTGTAATTACTTGATATACAAGTTTATCAGCGAACAAAAGCTTATTAAAAATTACAGATATTACAAATATTAATCTGTTTGAAGTAGTACTACTTGAGTATTGAGTACTACTTGAACATTACATACTAACTTAAAATTCTTAAAAATTGTATCCATTCATAAACAAGAGTAAAGTCGGAGAGGATGCGAGTGCGTAAAGTAGATCTTGAAAAGAAGAAGGACAAGGGAAAACAGTGGTATTCTTTAAGGAAATGCTGACCACCAGATTTGTTACTTAATTCAAGACTGCGTGTACTGCCCGGTTATTCCGTTTATCCACCCCAAAAAATTCACTCTAAGATGGATATTATAGTCTGACATGAATATTCGAGAATTCACCTTAGCCTGGGTACAAAATAAACAAGCTTTTTATTCTATTATTTAATTTGATTGTAAGATATTTTATATTAACATTGAAATAATAAAAAAATGGTACTTTGTTTTAATGAATCGATGAAGGAAAACATGAAAAAGTTCATCCTATGTGAGCAGATTCTTAGGCTACTTGAGGCGCGTCGCGTCTCGCGTCTATCGCCCATCCGCTGAGAACAACTCTCTCACATTGTGTTCCATTATACGCATGTTGGTGGCTCGTGACTGGAGTAATGCTGTACGCTCGGTAGGCACATATTTATGCATTCAAACACGGCATCAATCATTCTAATGAGCTGGCAGTAGGCAGATAGGTACGAGTGTAGTGGCCGCAGGCGCGCGCGAGGCCATCACGTGAGCTCCATTATTAGTGATGTAAATAATTTCCATAATCTTGTCGATAATCAAATTATAAAAAAAATCGTAGAATCACATAAATCAAGTATATTGAAAAATCATAATTGAAATATATTACATAATTATTAATTACTAGGTTTTGTTTACGACTTTGTTTCGATTTGTTATACGCTATAAACTGTGTTTTTGTGTGTTATTCTGATATATAAACTATATTACTGTTAATTGTTATCTAAATTCGTTCAGTATATTTTGCATGAAATAATAATATACACTTATTAATAGAAATGGAAACATTTATATAAATGAAACAGGAAATATTGCCTAATTGATATATATGATATATTGAACCAAGATGTCAAGAACTAAGAAGGACATTCCCTATAATTTTCTTGCAAGACCGCTCGGAAGTAAACTACATTCAGCGTTGATCTTAATCTGAAAATATAAATATGAAACTACAGTGTATCCTTCATCAAAGTTATATGTAATAAAATGTAATATTTAACTTACACTAGATAAAAGTTGATATAATGATTTTTTAACACGGTTATTTTTATAATCAATTCTGAATTATTTTCACTTTAAGATAAAACTTTTGCAATGTAACTATTTTCTATTTTACTCTGCAAGTACTTGATCCAGTCTCTGTAGTTTTTAGCTACCAGGCTATGCAAAAAATAATTTAATCACGTTGATCAAACTTAAATTTTAATATTCCAATCAGAAGATTATTGTAAACTCGATCTTCGGTATATCTCGCTATTTTATAATAAAATAATTTGTACGGAAAAACATCGGCACCAACCGAATAAGGTTGGTAGTCATAACTTTTCATCAATTAAATTATAAATTAAACAAACATCGATATCGACACTATAAAAATTCGAAAACCCTATAACAGAGCAGTGATATTCAACCAAGTTTAGCAATGGAGGAAAGAAAGCTGCCCGGAGCGTCCGGCGCTATTCACAAATTGGCACGAGCTAGGCACGCGTTCCGTGCATATTTAAAACAATCCTAAGTATTTAAAAGCATCAATTTAAATTTCACCTTATTTGTATGCGCATTTAGTTTGCTTTGCCTTTGCTTGAGAGTCAAACGTACGCCAGATTCACGAAGTAGATACGTTACAAAGATTGAATAGCGTAGTGCCACGATAGCACGGGGCCATTAGTAAGAGCAAAAAGGATCGAATTCTTTCAATTGTGTTTTGTTTATTTTGTTTTAGTGAAGAAATTATTATCACAGCTATTATTGAAACTGTTAATGTCAGTTGTTAAATAGAAAAGTGGTTGCACGTGGTTACCTAAATAGAACTGTTTATCCCTTACAACTTCTATTAGTGAAATTAAGAAAATCTACATTCACAAAATTTTGAAAGCATGAATTTAACTGACTAGTAAATATTTAAAAAATCTTACCAATAGGCAAATAATATTAAATTTTGTTGAAGACTTCAATAGGTAATCAAATATTATAGTAAATTACTTCTTTTACTATACTGATCTTTATCAATAGAAGAAAAAACTATTAAAATTGTTAAACATCGTTACATCGACGCATAATTATGCTAGGATCGGTAGCTACGTAAGCTCAGATGCAAACTTCGCCTATGGGCATACTACCGTAGTTATGCTAATATAAATATTTATTTGATATTTATATAATACTGGCTGGTGCCCGCGTCCGTGTTGAAATTAAAAATACAACCCCGAAATTTCTATCTAATGTTCATAAAACAAAGGTATTATTTGACAACGATGGCTGTTACCAAAACAAATTGGTTATGCTATAAACATATTTTTTATTAACTACATGACCAACTTTACTACATTGATTAGTAAAATCAATTATAACTGATTCCCATTAGCAAATCCCTCAAGCTAGACATTTGAAGCCTTCAGTTCAAACGAGTCCAATTTTTCTTTAACAATTACTTTGTGCGCGTGTCTGGTTAATTGCCTGCATAATTGCTATTACAAAGCTCGCCGCTAGCTGATAGAATAAATCAGCTGTTAATGAGATATCATAAATTAGCCGTTAAATAATGGTATACGAACAGTAGCAGTCGTGGACACCTACACGACTTTCGTTTAGTGTTGCCGGAGAAAGCTTTTATCATTAGTAAGGGCAATTTAAGGTTGGCCATCGATGTTGTAGCTATTAAGATCGCGGATGGACCAACTTCTCCATTCCATTCAATTTATATATAAGTTAAGTATAAATGCGACTAGGAAACAAACGCTGAGAAATGCTTTTGCTACTTTTGTTTTAAATTCTAGAAAAAACAACACTTAGTTCTAAGATCATATGTATAATAAAATTCTAAAGTGAAGTACCACTGTTGGCCTCTATTGTTACATAGTGAACTTGAAAATTTTGAATGCGACCGTACTAGGGTTTTCGCTCGAGATTTCTCGAGTCGAGAAAAACTGAGAAATCCACACAAGGTCGAGGCGAGAACAATCACAGTGAGAACTCGAGAAATCAAGAATATTTTTTATTTGAATATTACCTGAAAAGTACAGTACTTTTAGTATATATATAAAAGTACTACAGTGACTGTGTACATATATATATCAATAAAAAAAAAATTACATTATATCAGGAAATAATCTAGCTCGCCATGATGTCATACACTGACACCCAGAGGCCGAACACACTTCAAGTGAATCCATCACAAGTCTATTGGGATGGGAGTTTCCAGTTTTATCAACAAACAGAATTTTTATAACTATTGTATTGTACAATTGTAAGGTTCATATGAAATATTCTCTTGAAATTATACGCGAGAACAGGGTATAATAATTAGAGATCTAAGTAAGAACTAAACTAAACTAAAATCTGTGGGGTGCAGCGACATAAAAATTGAGCTCATATCATAGAAATCCTACTATGGTAGGCAGCGCGCACTTACAGCACCTGTGACGTTGCTTGTGTTATAGGCGACAGTAGCCACCTACCATCAAGTGGACCGTCAGCCTGTCTAGCGACCTTAACATAAAAAAATTACTAGCTGGCTCCAATCGTGATTATTATGTAAATTTATAATGGATAGATGGATCAAGTAGCACACCGCCGCCGCCGTAGACATTATTACCCCGCTCCTGTCACTCGGTAATTTCGTATCATCAATCTTTAATTTAAATGGTACAAGTAAACGCTCTCAACTCACTCCATTTGTTTATAATGGTCTATAAATAATTCGTTTATAAATATAAATAAGTCGTTAAAAAAACTGTAGGAACGGACAGAATCAAAAAAATAGTCGCGGTTCTATAAAATTGGACTTATTTTATAAATAAATCTTTTTTTGAGTTTTTGCTTCTTTTTTTAAAAGGATGTAACTTAACACTAATTATCTGATTGTAATTTTATTTCATTAATAATATTTCTTTGTTTTTACAACTAAAAGTAAATTGATGCTTCAATAGTAATTAGTAACCTTACATAACATACGAGTTTTTCCATTTAATTTTATTTTCTGTTCAGATGGTTCAGATTTTCATACAGATGGTTCAGCCTGAATTCCTGATCGTGCTGGTTCTTAGTCTGACGATTATTTGGAGGATTTTTCTTAATACACCGTTGAAAAGGGAAATATCACATAACTTTTTTTTTCTTCCTACCATGTGTTAGGACACAGTATTTATTTATGCTGTGTCCTAATATTTTTCATAAAGGGAGCTGTTGGGACTTAGCTATTATTCTATGGTTGGGACACAGTGTTTATTTATACTGTGTCCTAATATTTTTCATAAAGGGCAACCCACTGTTCTGATGGGTAGTTTTGTGTAGCGGTGTGAGTGTGGAGATAAATTCGTAAACCGCTACGCACAACTTCTTTTTCCGTGAAAACCTCGAGTGGATTAAGGAAAGATTATGGACACTAAGGGAAGACAGGTTGTATTTTTTTTATATATAATATAAACGCTTGCTTATTAATGTCAATTGATCGGTAATTCAACTCTTGGCATATTGGTGGTTATATTCTCCGATGTAAAGCGAGTAAATAATACCGTATAATAAAGGTAATTTTGTATAAATCTATTGGAAATTGTTTTATTGAAAACTGTACGCTCACCCCGTTCTTTCTACATGTAATCTTCAAAATCCAATAAGTCCCCACGACGCTCGAGTGACTCCACATTTAGCATCGTGGGCTCCTCTACCCTACCAGATAGTTTTATGTTTTCTTACGAATTTGTTGCCGTCCTTGTTGCTCACATAGGACAACACATATAAACGAACATATTATAATGCTGTGCTTTCCTATAATTTAAATGCATACTTGTAATATTCCTTTCTGTGAGGGTTGTATATTGTGATTAAGTATGTCTTTATTTAGTAATGGTAGACCTTTTCAAATAAGTAAATAAATATATAAATAATAATTTGAAACGATCTGTTTTCTATCACTGATATAATTATACAGTAGATTCAGATTACGATAAGTAAAGCTCTCGTCGAAGTTACAGAACTCGAATGCGATGATGGAATTCAAAAATAATTGGGAAGCGAACGCGTTGTCATTGTGAATGTGTAACAACCGTAAGAGCATAACCATTACGAAAACAGTCACCAAATAAAATATATTCACTCGTTAAAAGTAAAAAATACGACCTCCTTTACCACATTTTATAACTATATTATATATGTCTTAAATGAACGAAGAGCCGTCTTACGTTGTACCTATATACCCAGAAACTGTTTGACATAATAAAAATGATGACGTTATGCATAATAAAAGCTCGATAAAGGAAGCCGTGTACATAATTCACCGTGTCCTCTCGTAACAATTGCGGTAATAAAAGATTTTTTATTACTCGCGATTGTTCAGAATCAGGGGAGGGGATGACCTCGGTCTCGACGGCCTGCAGCTGTTTCAATAACGAAATTCATTTCGTTTTCAATTCAAATATGAAATTTCCGAAACATTAGATCAACGGTTCTTAAAGCTTTTAAAAAGCATTAATAGTAGCAGGGCATACTGCGTTTCGCAGTCATTTGGACAGCCCGTCTAGCAGCAGTAACCACCGTCAAATACCAGTATATGTGCTATTGTATTTCAGTGATTAAGTAAGGGATGCTGGAGCCCCTTTCTCTATCTCAAACCCTTATCTTCAATGCCTACAACGGTCGGCAACGCATTTGCAACACTTGTAGCGTGACATCTACCATCAAATGGACCGTCAGCATGTCTGTCGACATTTTAACATACGAGTAAAAAAGTAGACAGCAGATCCAAACCGGAAAGTTAATTTCTTAAATTGGCCCTGCCAGGAATCAAACCTGTTAACTACTCGACCAAGGGGCATTATACACAACTTCTGGACTTCTGATTCAAGTTGTCACATTGTCATGAATCTATCATTGCTGGTTCGCTTAACTTTACGATGATGAGCAGATCTTCAATAATTGACTTGCATTTAATGTTACTAGGTAAATAGCAACACATTTAATTTTAATATCACACATATTATTATATGACGAACGGATTACAAGGAATTAATAATTCCGTTTATATCTAAGGTCGCACTTCTCCGATTGACAATGAATTGACCTCGACAGATCTTATCTTAATACGAAAATTGTTTATGTATTTTGTCTCCACTTTGTTAATAGATACAAATTGTAACTAATATCCTGACTAACATGCCAATCAATTTGATGTCTAATTATTTTTGTGAAATTATCGAAAGGACATGCCTACTATTAAACAATCTCCTTAATAAATTGCGACACGTACTTGACTGTATTATAAATGCAGAGATAAAGAAAATAGAATTTAGAGTTGATTAATTAATTTGTAACCTATTAGTGCGCATTATTTACTAACCACTTATTAATTTTTTTATCTTCATTGAGAAAATTTTATCTTCATTTTTTACTTTCATTGACAATTTTTTCCTTTTCCTAGAAGAAAATGTGGCCTCGTTGGGTAAGGACATACATTTATCTAAATTATAACTTTATCAATAAGTCTTGTATAGTAAATATAAAATTAGTAAAGTTCTTCTTCTTCTTCTTCTTCTTCTTGTGATGCCTTTCCAACTAGTGAAGATTGTCCTAAGTATCTGTCTCTTGTTCGTCCGAACAGCTCAACTGCGTTAGCTATCCCGGTCCACTCTGATAATCTTCAGCCACAACTTCTTTCTTCGCCCTCTTTTTTTCTTAACCTTCTTTTCTCTGAAAAAATTAGAGCCCTAGAAAAGAGGATTGACAAAATTGTTCTTTTTTTTACGGCAATACAAAAATATTACAAGTTTCAGAAGATAGTGCTGTCACAGAGGTTTGACACTATATAAGTAACTAGCTGATGCCCGCGACTTTGAACGCGTTCAAAATGTTATATAGCCTAAAGCCTTTCTCGATAAATGGACTATCCAATACAAAAAGAATTTTTCAATTCGAAATAGTAGTTCCTGAGATTAACGCGTTCAACCCATTCCTGAGAATAAACGCAAACTCTTCAGCTTTATAATATTAAGTATAGATATGTATGCTCTTTTCTTTATGGTCGAATTTCTATCAGTGGGCAACCTCTACACCATCGATTACCAAATATCGATTAGTTAGTTACATAGTTAGTTGCGGATAAAGTCACAAAACCTATTTTTGAAGCAGTTATAAACGTACTTTTTAAACAATTTATAGTATATTTGTAATAAGTAAATTACAAATATACTGAAAGTAAATTCGTAGATTCATAAATAGGAATCTAAGTTTAAAAAATGCAATGAATGTAAACCGGCAATTGATTCCGTTGCACGCGCTTCGGGCTCATTATCATACCTTATAATTAGACGATATCAGTTCGATGCGATAGCGTGGCGGGCCTTGCGAAACTCGTCCAACTTCTAGGGACCATATCGATCCTTTGAACCAAAGAAAATGTCATTAATACAAACGAGATTGATGGAACAACGACCTCTAGTAGCTCGTTTTACGAGTCACTTTCGCGTGTGCTCCAGTTTCTTTTAAGACTTATTTCTTAAAGACATTGATGTTGCTCTGCCTACAACACACAAAGTCCGACAACCTTTAAAGATACACACGGAAGTAATCTTTATATGTACACACTTAAAAGTTATTTTCGATACGATTTCTGATGTAATTTGTCACTTTTTGTGTTCGCAAAAGGGTATGTGTTAGAATCAGGATGCTGTAACAGTCCGGACGCGGCTCTAATTACCACCGCCACTCAATATTGCAAAATGAACGAAGCCTATACTCGCTTACCCTTCGGCTATTCCTCCGTCCATTGTTACTTAAGGCACATTTTGAATAGTGACTTATAAATGACCTGGGAGTGCCCAGTTCACTGGCTACTGATACATAACTAATACTCAGACCAAATAAAAACTATAGACATAATTTTGTAGCCAGTTTTATAAACATGTGTGCGTAGGCCGTTTACTGTATTGACATTTTTGTATTCAAAGTTATTAACCTCAATTTTTCTAATATTGGTTTCCAAGTTTACTTACGTGTGAAATGTGAACTCATCCTACTTTTTATTTTTTAGACTAGTTTTTACACCCTTTCACTAAGCCATTCGACATTTTCACTAGAAAATATTTTAATAAGGCGAGGCGTAGATTTATTTCATTTGTGTGCTTGTAACCGTGTATGTACATGGCGAAGGCGTAATTATCCCGACGTAACTCTGCCGTCCGCAGGGCTCTATCTTCAGTTCTTATTGTATCTGAGAACTAATATGAAACACTATAAACAATTTAAGCATTATCTCGCGATCAGCGCAACAATTTGCAATTAATCTCAAACACAATCCCAATTAATTGCCGTTATGAAAGTTTAATTGCTACATATTACGGACGGACGATTATAAAAAAATTATCAGTTGACGGCCTCGGAATATATTTGGATCAAATCGGAGCCTCCAATTAATTAATTATCGAAGATATAAATTTTAAATGTGGTAGGTACAGTGGCGGATTTACAAGAAGGCTGAGTAGGCTGGAGCCTAGGGCGGCAGATTTTAGGGAGTCGCATGTATTACAACTTAATACATACGACAAAACTTATTTAAATCCGCTTAAGCCTTTTAAATGTGCTTTACAAATATATTTATAGTCAGCACTGCAATAATCGAATCCCACTAAATAAAATAAAGAATATAATATCGTTAATATATAAATAAATGCTACCAAATGTTCGCAATATTATAAAAGTTAGTTTGTAATTACATAATAAATCTGTATGTCCAGTAATTGTTTGTAATGCCTGCCTACAAGTGCATAGATCGTTGCGATGTAATGACAGGAAACCGTATAGTTCACGCAAAATTGATATGGTAAAGTAATGCGAGCGTAAGGTCGACTGCACACTTCCTCTCTTTTGATTTGCGACCACTCAAACTTAGAACCTAACCAATATTTTTAATGAAAATTTTGAATTGTTTTTTTTTTTTTTTTTTTTTTTTTTTTTTTTTTCAATTAAATATTTATGCAAGTAGGACCGTCAGCCTGTCTGCCGACCTTAACTTTAAAAAAAGATTAAAATAATTTTATGACGTGGTATAACGTAATATGACGTAGTATGATGTAGTATGACATAGTATGACGTAGTATGACGTAGTATGACGTAGTATGACGTAGTATGACGTAGTATGACGTAGTATGACGTAGTATGACGTAGTATGACGTAGTATGATAGGACAATTACAAATTAGATGTAAATCTGTGTAATCTGTATCTGTGTATAAATCTATAGTGTAATTAGTGTGTAAATATATATTTTTCGTTAATTACACACATTTTTTTCCCCCGAAGATTGAGAACTAAACCTGAACAACATAGGTACTAAAAGTAATTAACGAAATAAAATAAAAGTCACTGCTATACAGCACTAACGACCCGCCCATGGCTTCACATGGATGCAATTTTTTCTGAAAATTATATATATATACAATCTATCGTCGTTTATCTTTTTTTTAATAGTGAAAATCGCATTAATAGCCGTTGTATGGCTTAGAAGCAGTTAGCGGAGAAACAGACACCGGACAGCGACTTTATTTTATAACTCGCTGTTGCACGCGAATTTGTGTGCATAACTTAAAAAATATGGGCTATGTTACTCCCTGATAATGTAGCTTTTTAAAGAATTTTTAAAATCGGTCAAGTAGTTTTTGAGTTATTCATTACAAAAATACAAATATTTTCTTCTTATAATAGATTTTAACAGAATTTCGGTACCTATGTTTAATGAAATCAAATGGTTTATTGTACTTGTAAATGATAAAATTAATGAAATAATGAAGTCATTATAATAAAAGAACGTAGTCGTATCGCCACTAGATAGGATGTGTTAGTGCTTAGTGCAGATCTCTAGTAAGTAGTGCGTAATTGTAGGCGCGGATGTGTCGTTATAACGCGAGATCGCGTCGGCCGCACGATGCCGACCCGAGGCCGCGTCATTTGTCTGATAATGTTTTAATCTCGATAAATTTTATATTCGACATTTTCAAAAAATTACATTGAAATCATTTCGGTGTAATTTAAAGCCAAATCTTCGGCTTGATCTACCAGCAATAAAACCGATGTCTGATATGATTTTTCTCAGAAACTGTAATGCGCACGATGTAGAAAGATATCATTATTTCTTAAATTAAGCGATCTACGTATAAACGGTTTGCATACAGCGACTTTGCAAGGACCCTCTCGATCATATCGGTGCGGATAGTGTGTAGATATATATTTGCGAAAATGTAAAGGTAATAGTAGATATTTTGAGAGTGGGTTAAATCATTTGAAATCTTGTTATATACTTACCAAACTTTTTGAGTTATATATTTGCAATACGCATGGTCTTGCTCTATATTGCTAAATTGTTCCGTAATACAAGAAGCGTTGATGAAGAGCTATAGTACAGGTAAGTTTGAAGCAATACAAGCACCACCAAAGATAAGGGACTCAATAGGTACCTACGAGTATAAAATTTAAATACTGTGGCTTCTTTTTATGGTTGTTAAATCCAATGCGTATGTAGGTATATACAATAAAAAACTTAAATCAAAGTAAATACATTAGGGGTTTTGGGGCTAAATTGACAAAGGTTTAGAACAGGTAAAAAAATGTTTAAGCAAGTACTCAGTACTTCAATGTAAGTAACTGTACCTTTAATTGTTCGTTATTACTGTAAGAATCTCTATTCCTAAGTTAATTTCTTAAGGTTCCTATTCCTATTGTTACGAAAAAATAAATACGTTCCTAATATAGAAATGTTGATTATTTTGGTCTTTTTTTATTCAATTTTCATAAAATTTTCATGATGAATCATGCTCCTTATTTTTGTAAAAAGCTTTCAATGTAAGCTTTTAAGCGATTATTTTGACTTGCAGTGCATTTCAATGCTATGTTAAAATAGCCCCTCACTCTGGGTAACTTTGACAGCTCCAAAAAAAATTAAAAAAATAGAAGAATTCATTTTTTCCCGATTTGAGTATTGGACTGTATAGCCAAAGGACTAATCGTACTATAGAGATAAAAAAAATATCAAATATATCAGTAACGCGTCGTAGGAACAAAAAAGCCCTCAAAACCCTGTCAAATTAATCCCGTTTGACGGTACTTAATAATAATAATGTAAGTATATTAATATAATTTAAAAAAGAAATTTGACAAATATTTTGCTGCTTTCTAAACTAAATATAATACTAATTTACATCTAATCATTAATAAATTACAGGCAAGTCTAATTGAATTTTTATATCCAATTAAAATTTCTCGTTATACGCTTTAATCCTAAATTTATTGCAAAATTAATTTAACATGCTACTTTATAGAATTTATATAATATGTTAATTGTTACACTTTCAAAGATCAATTAGTACACATAGCTGGTTATAAAAGCACGAATAATTGAGTCGACAGAGTTGTGTTGAGACAAGGGGGACTGGGTGGACTATTCTCAAAATATAACCCGCTTTTACGAGCCGACAATATCGTTATTATAATGTTTATTCTTTAGACTTTATCCTTGAGATAAGTTTTTATAAAATAATTAAAAAAAATACTGCTTATAACGTTCACTTGCGTATTTACTTACTTATAACTAAAGCTAAAATAATTACAACTAATATATAATGTAAAATAACATTGAGAACACTTCAAAAGCATTTCCTCCTATGGTTTTGTAAACGTATATGACAATTTGATAATTTACAATTATAAGTTATTAGACATATAAAACTGTGACATAAAATATTTGTCTAATGTTATTGGTAAGTCAATATTCAAAGAACTAGTGAGTTGTATTATTTTTTGTCCAAATTTTTAAAATTACCGAAGCTAGCGAATTTACCGAAGCTTTGACATTTATAATCATAAATTATCAACATTATATACAACAAAATTGATAGCAAAAACATTTAGTAAAGTGTATCTTTGTTATTTGTGAAAAGATACGAATGTTTATAATTTTATAGTTGTTTCATACTAACAAAATAGTACAAAATCTTTTATTTTTATATTATTTTAGAAATTATAAATATGTTATACATACTTGCAGCATATACTTCTAATATTAATTATGTAAATTAATGTCTCATACTTTTATGTTACATTAGCACAGATTATTTGCAATATAATCTGTAAATTTAATACTATATACTAGGGTTATTTTTCTTAGAACGCGAAACGTTTCGTATTTTCGATTGTGAGATGCACGGTAAACCTATTCTTTGAGCTCTACATGAGCGTTGCGTCCGCTCTTCCAAAAACTTAATTTATGGCTACATTTAAGCGAAGAGCCCGCCGGACGACTTCGTCCAATATTAATATCGGCGTCAGCATCATTAAGGAATTCCTTTTATTGCAACTTTAAATAAGTCCGCTCGCCGATCGCCTTTATTAAAACAGGCTACCTTTCTCCAAGGTTTTGCAACGTCGCCCTTCTTTTAAAGCGGTTTTTAATGTACGACAGCGCAATTTACTTCCAGCTCGGCAACAAAAGAAAATTCTTATCAATTTTTGTGGTAATTTTTACACGCTTTTTGTACTTAATAATCACTTAATCTGCGGCGTTTTGGGTAATTTATTGGACGGTTTACGGGCCGGTTATCTCGGTGGGGAGAATCGGCAGCTCATCGGCAAACATTGTTTCCATTTGCTAACCGTTAATAATGAGCTTAAAATGAACTCTGACGTTGCGAGCAAATTACCGTCTGTGGCAGTGGAAATTCAATACCTTTGTTGCGATCATTATTTTTCTTCGTAATTATTATGTGGTCTCATAAAACTTGCACACAATATCACAGTCTAGGCAAAAATACCACAACAAAGGCAAAAAAAAATGCAAAAACTGTATTAACTTAGATTCCGAAAATGTATGTTTTTGGGGGCTTGTTCGCCATACATAAGTATGGCTAAGTTTTACATTAAAAAGTGAGAAAGTGTAGACTTTAAACTTAGTCCTTCGAATATTGTTTCTTAGAGATTCTAAGCGCGCTACAATTCTAATTAATTAATGAATTCAATATTTAAACAATAATTAATAACTAAAATAATAAAATTTTGATACATTCAAAAATTCAATAATCATTTTATCCAAATATTCTGTCTATCGAAATATCAAATAAAATTTGTCGTTACGTTAGATACTAGCTGTGCCTGCAACTTCGTACGTTTGGTATTTCACCATCCGGTATAATTCTTTTTTTTTTGTAAACCAATTAAAATGAAACAAACACTAAATATTACGGGAAGCTTGCTACAAAACATCGGTGAAAACCGCATCAAAAGCGGTTAAGCCATTTCTGAGATTAGTGCGCACATACAGACAAGCCGACAAAACATCTAAAAACTATTTTTTAACCTCGATAACATAAGTACAACGTGCACATACTGCTTATAATTGTATAGATATTTTGAAATCATTAACTAACTTCACCTACTGGAATGAATACGAAGTCTTACAGACAACTGGACAAAATGAACCTTTGTTTATTTATTTTATTCAAAACGACTCGACTCGACACGACGCACCCGTATAAATCATTGAATACTACATCATGTAAAGTTTAATGAGGATATGATTTTAAAAAAATTAATGCTGTTTAGAAAAAAATCCTTCTGAGAATTAGGCACATAAATTTATTTATAAGCAGATCATATGTGAAATAAAATTTCAATATTAATATTCTGGTAACTAATTACCCATTACCCTATACATTTCTAAAGCCTACCCTTAATCCTACTACCGTTGCCTATAACAAAAGTAGCACCTGTGACATTGCTTATGATATAGGCGACGGTAGCCACCTGCAGTCTGTCTGTCTGTCGAGCTTAAAATTAAAAAAATGTGCTGAATTTCGTCAGAATATCTCCAAAAGTTTTTACATTTACTATAATAGTAGGGGCTTCTTTTTTCACTTTCCTCCAAAGGTTATGCCACTCTCGTAAGTCGTATAATCAATGTTACAACATTAAATATTAACCACCGCTATTTTATAATATACTAGCTGGTGCCCGCGTTGAAAAATGAAAAATATAACACTTGAGAAAATATCTGACATTATTGCTGTGACGATGGTGGCGCCACCACAACGACAGTGGCGCCTATTTTTTATATTTTTAAACGATTCCTCGGAAACTAAACATTTTTCCTGGGTAAAAAGTATCATCTATGTTAATCCAGTTTTTACGTGAAAGAGTAACAAACATACATCCGTACTTCCATCTATCCTAACAAACTTTCACATTTATTTATTAATTAATATTACTATTAGGATTAAAAAAATCTATTTCAAGTTTCGAGTAAACCTGTATTAAAATTTCATTGATGTTTTCTCTATCCATTCATAATAGAATATTCATTTTGACTATTGATGTCACATCTCCACTATTTTTTAGTAGAACCCTTAAGGGCTGAAGTTCAGTCGGTCCATACAACAAACTCCGGACTGTGTTTTTTGTTTTATCAAATTAGCTGCCCGTTGTTACCGAGGCTGCAACATTTGTCACGTCTCCTCGATGTACATTCGACAACAATATTAAATGACAACTCATACCTTTATTCATTGAATATTGAATTTTTTTAGATAGTTCGAGGACGAACTGTTTTCGTATTTTGTGTATATGAAGTTGTAATCATATATCTTTATATGAACTGTTTGTGTCGGGCTCGTTATGATACTCTTAAAAATTATATTTATTTAAAAAATACTGGTTTTCTATTTCTTATTTCTTTAAAATCATGTGTGAAATTAAGTAAAGGAAAAATTTCCTACATTTGAATAACCAAAAAATACGGTTTATGTATGTAAGGCATGTTTAATGTCTAATGTTCATTGAAAGGAACCTCATAAATTGTGATTTACCACTTTTACATTAATCATCTAATGTTCTAAATGTAATATAAAAAAAATATAGAACCCGATTCAGTCGCTCAAGCGTGCTAATGAACTTGATAATTGACAAGATTGATATCTAGATATTTCACAATGGTCTTCTACAAGATGGTTACAGTCGCCAAATGGGCCGCCAAGTGTATGACTTTTGCTTATACACTTTAGTTTTCGTTTACGCAAAATATTCAATTTTTTTTTTTTTTTTTTTTTTTATAAATTCATTACGAAAAAGTATTAACCAAGTTCTGTTCGCGACTGTACGAGAGCTTAAACAATCAACAATTCATAAATCATACAATGACATAATTGATTGTGTAAACAGATGAGGCGGCTATAAACTAAATATATTTCATTATTAAAGTGTAAAAATGAACAGATGCTTTACTCGTACCTGCCTCAAGGTGTTCTCTTTAAGGAAGTCTGAATGTTTTACGATGTGTAAAATACGCGTGTTCGATTCAGTAATTAATAATATAATATTTTATGACATTCGCATTGGTATAATTTTTTATTAATTTCGAATATTACTTTGTGCCTTTTTTTTATTATTATCGATGCATATATTTTTTTATACAAAACTGTATTTTTATTATAAATAGAATTTATTATGCCTAAATAGCACATTTTTAGCCATTAGTGGAAACGTAATTTCCAATGCTTCCATACTTCAACTAGTATACTTCTAATTATTATTATTTTTATTTTTTTTATTTACATACAAAAAAAAACAATTGGTGGTACACAGTTTAGGTGTACTATAAACTCGATTAAGTTTGTACCGTACACCTGAGTTGTCAACAATAGCATAAATTTACAGAACTACAAACAAAAGAAAGAAGTACATATTCGTAGGTAGATACAATTTCAATACAACTCTTTAGTACAACGAACCTGCTTGTCCCACTCTAACATGCAGCTAACTCATATAAGCGCATCCTTGTTGACAACAAGAATGCACACTTTCTACAGGATGTTTTTATTTTTTTAAAACTTTATTTTAACAAATTTATAAATATCTAATGTATAAATTAGGTATAATATTTTGAAATTCTTTTTATTAGTTATATTTATTATTATTAGTATATACATACACACATGCAAATGCACATACATATATACGTGCATACACACACAGACATGCATACACATATGAATATATAGTTGCGTTAAAATTCTACTTATTACGGATAAAATATTCTCTTAATTTATATTTAATATTTTTTTTGTTTAAATTATTTTTTAAATCTGTTGGCAGATTATTAATAAGGTAAGGTACTAAAAAACCCCATCTACGTTTGCCATATAAGTTATTATATTTTGGCAGTTCTAGTTTTTGATATTTGCTGCTGCGTGTATTTATTTTGTTTGAATTATTTATTTTAACGTTTTTCAGTTCGTTGTTGAAGTATTGTTTGTGGAATTGACACCTTTAGGTTAAAGTGTTCCTTGTTGCGTTAAAAAAAACTTTTTTTTTAATGTAAAGGTCGACAGGCAGGCTAACGGTCCACGTTTATTCATTATAAACAAAAATACAAATCACAAAAGTGCAAATATTTTCTCTTTATAATATTACTAGAGCTGTTGCACGCGACTCAATAGTTTTTGATCGGTTTGCATCGGTTCAATAACTTTTGAGATTATTCATTACAAACAAAAATAGAAAAATACAAATCTTCTCTCTTTATAATATTAGTAAATATAGACAAGCCAGTATTACTACTTAGTTAAAACTATAAACTTTTTATAACATTGAAAGTACACAAACAACTTAATCAATTATTCATATTTTCACCGCATATGTATCGTGTTTACATGTTACGTCCCTCTAATATCATATTACGACGCGTTAACCAACTAGTTTGACATGAAATCGCCCTTGACGTAATACAAGTGACACTTACATCGCACACATACACCCACAGATGTCTTCTCTCGAACACACATCTTGACCATATAATACCACGCATGATATACATCTTATTACATATTCAAGGCGATAATAATAATTAAGTTACTTATTTAACAAACATTTCATCGGTGGGAGGGTAAAGTCGTAAGACAGCCTTACATGGCCATTGCGAGCACTCCTGTCTGACCTTAAACACTGCTCTGTTACAGAAGAGTCAATACAGTTAATTAAAAAGAAACAGCGCACTAAAGATAACGAAAGAGGTCACAATTTATACAGATTTTACTAACTCCCTTGGCCTTTTCAAGCAATAGGAAATAAGGATAATGCGACCATGGAAATAAGTTTAAATCAGAAAGTGCAGTACCGGTGACAAATGTCTAAATTTTCTTCCTACTTTAAGCCAAGGGAAACTAGGAAAATTTATTAGCCAAATTCTTTGCTATGAATTTTTCTTTAATGTTTCTTTAGCAAGTTTTTAGGCATGGAAAACACAAAAATCGGGATTTCCAGACGCTATATTAAAATAATCACACTTTAAATTATTCCTTTTTATATGTAAGAAAAGGCATATTTTTGGTTAATATATATATACCACATGCATTTCATAATACGCCGAAGGGATGCTCTCGGTTCTAATTTAGTAACTTTGTAGAAAACTTAGTACATAGAAACTTAATAAGTAAAACTTACCAAGCTTATATATTAAGTAATTTAATACTTTGCCTGTTAAACATAAATAATACTTAAGTTCAATAAGTCAAACATTAAAAAGTTAATGAATCCATTTAATCATAAATATAAGCCAAAATTATCTCAACAAGTTCTTGCAATAAAAACAAGAAGGTATCATCAAGTCATCGTACGAAAACCGGCCGCAAATGTATTACGTAAAATGTCCAAATTTTATGAAAATTAAGCATCGATTATTCCGTTAATGTCATGCACGGGAGACAAATGCGGGTAACAGCTCTAATAATTGCGTCGGAACCAAACTGGAGCCGAAACAGTATTATGTAAGTGAGCGATATAACTCTTGGTCACTATGCGGATAAGAACATTGAGCTCCATCAAGGTCCGACGAAAATATTGGCCTACTCCAAATTATCAGGCGAGCACGCAAATTACCAAAGTTCTTTATTCGAGGAGGGCATCATTATTTTTCTTAAAAGTGAAAAAAATTTGCGCACTGCACTTAATGTCAGTCGAGCACGATAATTAATTGGGGCCTCCCAAGCAATAATTCGGGCAATAAATGCCTTTAAATGTGGCACTTCCCACGGAGGTAGGTGCTCGTGTGATGCGAGAGATTTGCGGAATCCGAAAAGATGGCGGTGTTTGGATTTAATCGGCTCTTTCACACCAGCTTTGGACTTTACGAAAGGATCGGAGTATATCTACTGCTTAAAAATGCTACATCAGCGCTAAAATAAACTTATCCAATAAATAATTTCAATGGGTTATTTTCGATATTTTCAATTAAATATCCTATAAATAATAGTAAATTGGAAGGGGGCGTTAGAAATACCAATAATCAAGCATGTTCATACTATTCCTTACTTGGGTTATTGGGTTATTATTTGGGTACCTGGGTTCGTACTATTGCTCACTATTTTTTTTTAATTTATTAAAAATAAAGTGAGCCAAAGAGAATCAACCCTTATCTTCTAACTTCCCTAACTCTGTTATTTTTTTATTTTAGCAATAAAAGTTATATAAACTTTTTTATGTAAAACTAAATTCTCTACCATATTTGTCTGAAACTTGTTTTCGTAACTCTTACCATTTTGTATAATTTAAGGATATTTTTTAAATTTTTAATGTAATCAATCAACATTTACATTCAAAACATCGAGATATACTAATTCCTGTATGTGGCGCGGGTGTAGCGGGTTACACCTTGACGTCCAACGCAATTGACGACTCCAAGCGCATTACATTACAGATCTGACTGCTGTTTTGTGTTGATTTAAGTTCTTTGTCTGCAAGCGTACACTGCAACTAACGTCTTGAGAATTGCCTTTACCTTCACCATTAACCTACTAAATGAACCTCAAAAGTATATAAAAAAAGTGTAATTATGCTTCACCTCGACGCGAAGTAATTAACTGATATTTTAACACATTAAAGTTATACATCCGCGGTCACGTCAATTCATTCGAAATTACAAAGAAAACGAATTACACCCAATCTGAGACTTATTGTAACTGTCATATTACAAATCGACAGGTCCTGCATATACGATCTTTATACATTTTTCAACCTTATATAACTGGACACATAAATGATTTTAAAGACGCAGATATTTATAATTACTTAAATAAACATTTATTTTATAAGGCCACGCGATGATGCCTTATTATTTCTGTGCCTGTCAATCATTGCACTAGGCTACTCGGTGTCGAAAATGTCGTTAATTGTAAACTTTTCAAGATGTAAAATTTATTATAAAAAAATATTGGATATAATGTGTGCAAGCGTCTTTGCAAACAAAGAACAACATAAATTTTATTTGTATTAGAAGCAATAATAATGAAAAAATTAAAAACCTGAGAAAATATCTGACATCTTTATCGCTGTGATTATATTGACACAATAATAACAATATAATATAATAATAATATCATCACACATTCCACACAGCACCATCTAGTTCCACGGTTTATTATTATTTATTTATTTTATAAATACAAAACATTTTATATTTTTTTACCCCTCGAGAAAAAGTTTCCTATTAATCCAGGTAATAAACTAACTATGTCAAATTCCATCAAAATCCGTGAAACCGTTATTGCGTGAAACATCTATCCTCACAATCTTTCGCATTTATAATTTCACCTTATTTAGTAAATTCTTAGGTGGGTTTGGCTCGTAGACGCTTCCACCAAATTTACGGTTTAGTAGTCATACACGTGGACAGTTTTAATTGTCATGAGCGCATTAAATAAAGCGCAAAAATGTTACAGTCCGGTTCGCATTTTACACATGTCCCTTAAAGTGCGGGGCATCGTAAAAGCAAAAGGACGAAATGCAATGTTGAACATATTTAGTGTGTCCAAGATCGACGCGGACAGTAATTGTGGTAAGTCATGCAGAAATTTTTGTTCTCCCGAGTGCAACAATGCGACCAGCTAATTTGCTGCACTCTGTCATAACCTTGGGACGTACAAAAGGCGATATAATGACCGTCGTAATGAAAAAATTACATACATTTTTTTTACCCGCGACGCATTTAAAACTAAATTAGTAGCAATATACGCGACGCCACGCCTACCCACATACTTATTGAACGAATGTTTTGTCATAGTTCAAAGATTTGTGCCGACACAAATTATTTTATTTATTTATTAATTGAATACTAGGTGACAATTCCTTTTATTCTGGCTTTATTGAATTATAGGCTCATACAAAAAGTTCTAAAAGATTTATAAGGTTATTTATAAGGTTATGATTTATATGGTTTGATTTGAAAACGAATTCTTCTTCTTTTCTATGGAAAAGAAGAATTTTTTTTTAACCTTTTTTTTCTGAATTGGGGAAACCACAATTTACGGACTATCCTTCGTCAACTTAGGGCAGTCGACGAGGGGGTGTATGGTACTTGCCCGGCGAAGTAACTTATTGCCGGGAATGGCGTTAGTAGTACCTATCTCGCACTGTTACTTGTATTCCTAGTGCGACGTCACCACCTACCATCGAGTAAACCGTCACCCTATCTGCCGCCCATTGGGTAAAAAACAGCAAAGCTATTACAGTATGAGTAGGAGGCGGTCCGTGGCCTCTACTCGAGAACCTTCCGGGCCACAGTCGGCTCCACGCACTATGGGTCCGTCCGATTGCAACTTCAACTTACTGATCCGCAGGGTTATGTCGGCAGCTTTCATTCGTCTATGGACCTTCTCATTCCTGATTCGATCTCGAGCCCCCTCCATAGATCGCTCAACAATCTATGAAGGTTTTATTTATATTGGTTATATATTTTGTCAGGCTTAAGTTTTTTTTATTTTTCAACTCAGCTTTTTTTCACCAGCTACAAATATATAATTAGCGCTTATATAGCCCTTATATAGAGGGCGCGCCCCACGCTCACGCCCAAGCGAAGCGTGGCCTGGTTCAGTTAGTTAGCAATAAAAATCCAAAGTAAAAGATTATTATCATATCTGTCATTATATTATAAAACTTCCGTGTGCTTCGATTTTAAAAAATGAACAAAAACTTCGATACACTTGTTTTACCAATATGTTCAAGATATTGACACCTGGCTTACCTTACACAATTCGTACCTGACCCTACACTGTCACCGCAATCACTCGAGTGAAAATACTTTTAAAAAAATGCACACAACAACTCATTGCCTAAAGTAACCCGTTAATCTTGTATTAAATCTGCTTATACACATTCGTGTCGAACAACTCTCGAACGCCGACGTCCTTAATTGAGGCAAAACGTCCATCGCCGTCCGGTGGATTAAACGATCCGATTTGATATTGATTGATATTGTGGTGAAATGTTGCTCTTGTGGAGGTTCGACTCTCTCGCACAGTTTAATCTTCTTTGTAAGATGCTATCCCCGTCAAAATCCACATACGATGTGAAAAAGATTTAAATTGACAACCATTAACGAGTCCAAAATGTGGCCGATCCTGGCTTACGATAATGCAGCGAAACCGACAAGGATATTATACTTCTTCGTCTCAACAAGGATTATGTGAAAATCGTTAGTTAAATGCCATTAAAAATGATACTTGGAAGAAACTTTATCATACGCTTGTAAAATTATATGTTAAAAACATTATAATTAAATTCTATCTAGTACTCGCGTAGGAAAATAAAAAATATAACACCTGAGAAAATATATATATGTTTAACACCCGACATCTTTATGGCTGTGACGACAGTGGTGCCCATTTTTTACATTTTTGGACGATCCCTCAGGAACCTAATAATTTTCTAGAATAAAAAGATTCCTGTATTTTAATTCATCTAGTAAACTATCTGTATGCAAAATTTCATCCATATCCGTTAAACCGTTTTTGCGTGAAAGAGTAACAAACATCCATAAATCCATCCTCACAAACTTTTGCATTTATAATATTAGTAGAAAGTAGGATTAATCTTAATTAAAAAATATATTATTAACAATATTATTAACTAGTAATCTTAATATAAAAAATGTGCTGAATACAGCTATTATTAGCGCATAGAGATAATTATATAAAGTGGAAATCTTTAGAAGGCTTAAAATATACCAAAATAAATAAATTAATTTAATTCTCTGCAACGGCAATGGGTGGGTCATATAGCTCGCAAAATCGATTTTATTGAACAGAAATAATTTCGCATTATTTTTAATAAAGTTAAAAAGACATAAAGTTGAGAATATTTCCTAAAAAGTTGTGACTCCCCGAACTTAATCTTTATTATAAGTAAATTTGTTCAAAAAAATTGGGCTAAAATTTTAGTCAAATATTGTGTTAGCTTTTTTATATGTAAAACAGTGATAACAATAAATTCTCTTTAAAAAACTTTTAAAGACTCTTTTGTTAAACTAAATGGTAACTGATAGATTACAAAAATTGGAAATACCATCATTTATATTAGTATAGATGTCAAAATAATTTGGGGAGCTTTTGTTTAACAATTACGTATCCGATTTGGAATGTTAACAAGAACTGTAAAAAAAATCTTAATTACTAATACGTTCATTTTATGAAAAATGACTGAAAAAAATTTCAACTTGATATTTTTGCAAAAAGTGCCTTGATAGTGTCTTGATTTTTCTTTAATTTTAAAATTGATATTTTATGAGGTAAAATTATAAGCAACGGTCGGTTTCGATGCTACATAGCGGCACAGGGCACAGCGCCGGTCGACCTATTCTTAAGATTAAGTTAAAAAAACCTAGGATATGCGAGTAAATTGTTGTATTTAAAAAAGAAAACAATTCAGCAAACAAATAATAATTTAAAAGTGCTCCTAATGTCACCTTATCTATCAGCATTAGTTTAGGTAAAACACTACTGCTGCTCCGACATATTGAGGTACTTCTTAACATTTCCATGAATATGATTCTCGAAACGTATTTAAGTTTTGAAATGTGGCAAACGTTTGGACGACAAGTACACGTCGGTTGGGTAAAAGGAGAAAGAATACGGCAATTCATCTCGATTTGTCAGCCGAGTCACGAGAAGGTGCTCGCCCGCCCGCCCGCGCCGTTCGTCGTGACTCCATACTACCATACATGCGCGTGCGCATATCAAGAATGAAATTTAGGCGTTCTTACACTGTTTTATGCATTTTTAATGAAAATACATTATTTTTAGGCTTTTTTAATGAATATATAGAAATGCCTTTGTATGTAAAAGAGAGGCCACAGTTTACTGAACATCAGTCTATCAATGCACAGCCAAAGAAATAAAAAAATTGATGGAGATATTATTCTAAAATCACAGGCCACAGCCCAGGGGGTTAGCAGGATTCGAGACTTCCTTATTATATTTAACTCGGTACTTCTTTGGAATCTAGCGCAATCCCACTCACCCTCCGCGTTCGTCCCATGGTTGAGAGCGTGGCGAAATGACACATTGACAAGGAGTCTGACCGAATATAGTAATATGTTTAAACTGTTATCTATATAACAGATATCATCAAAATCTAAAAGTCATGGCACTAGAAAAGTTTTAGAAATACTTTAGTATGTGTGCTGTCTTAATGAAAACTCTATATAAATGTAATATTCTTTTCAACGATCTTTAAATCTATACATAATCTGTTTCTCCGGTAACTTCTTCTGACCTACTCAACGGATTTTGATACGGAGCGGAAAGAGCGATAAACGAGGAAAGTTTGCATATATAATTTGCATATATATAAGCCGGGGACGGGTCACTAGTGTATAAGAATCTTCTTGTATATATTATAATATGATCGCATAAGTATGCACAAGTGTGTACCGTCTTATTCGTCTCGTCTCTTCGTCTCAATAAAGTGAGCATAGTAATTTCTTTTTATTAACTTTACACTTTTTTTTATTAATTTTAGAATTTCAAAATAGATTTCCGTGACTTCCCCAAGCTCCATTCTAATAGTGCTTATGTGAAAGCTCATAAGGCGTTATTCATCTGGATTAGCGATATCGAACTGTTTGTCAAAGGATTTCAGTTCAAAACCAATTGTGTAGCATCACAAAGAAAATAATATTATGATTTAGGGGACCATATCTGTCAAGTACCGCCCGATTATGTGGATCTCTTCGCGAACAAATAGGTTTATTGGCTACTGTCGTAATAAAGTTATGTGATTTATCAATAACGGTTGCGGAAGGTTTACTGAAATGATGTCATTGTACGGCCATATAAAGGGTATCGGATTTCAGTGCTGTAAGACGGATCTTAAGATCCATATAAGTAATATAACCGTAGTCACTAAGTTACACCATAAAAGATTATGTTATTTTATTTTTTTAAATAACTCTTCAATCGAACAACCGCTAACACTCCTAAAAACGCAGATTTCAAGATAAGTATAGGTACACATTTACTAGAGACCCGCGCCCGGCTTCGCACGGAGTTGAAATTTTCAATAATAACAATAATAAATTCTTAGCGGATGCTTACATTAGTATACAATAAATCTATGTTCCAAATTTAGGTTTTCTAGATTTGTTGGCTGTGCGTCAAATCAGTACAAACGATTGTAAAAGTATTATTTCATTTTTCTTATATTCTATAAATACTTATTTATAGAATTTATAGTTAAAACACCATTTTACAAAAAAAAAATAACTATTTGTTAAAGCGTGGTACTTGTATTGTTGCCGATGGATTATCAGACACTGTTAAGTCAAAATGTTGTGAGATGACGCTATATGAATCCGAATATGCTCAACTTACATCCAATAGTAACAACGCAATTATTGTGACGATCTAAAGTCAACATCGGCATAACAATTACTTATTTGTTCAATAGTCATTCAATCTTATAATTATATATATGTATATATTCGAATCTGTAAAAAATGTGTTGGTTACAGTTGTTTACAGCTGATTAAGCTTATGTAAATAAAAACAGCTTAAAAAAGCTGTAAGCTAATGAATAATTCGGAATGTAACCGGTATCAAAAATAGCGGAGGCGGTTGTGCAAGTCACATCTCGTGGCGCAGGATCGCTCGGCAAGGTCTTACTCACTCGTGCGAGACGGTACGTGCAACGGACAAATTAAAATTTAAAAGCCAATTCAAATTTGGACATTACTTTATTGGAACGTTTTGAAAGTTACGATTCCTAGTCACGCGTAGACAATGTCGTTAAATTTTTGGTTATAAACTTACCCCTCTATCGTTTAACTACCAAAAACCGCCGGATTTCTTAGAGGAAGCATCCCTTTGCGTGTCAGGCGATGCTCACGTTGTGTGAGTACCTTATTGCGCACAGCCGTTCCAGCGGAAAATGCTTGTCCGCCACCTTTCCCTTTAACTGTGACCTGGGGCCTTACCACCACCTCTTATAGCAGTATTATTGTAATCTTACTTTCAAATTTCGTACCATAACCCCTTAAAAGTAAGCTTACTTTAATATTGTTTCTATTAAGAAGTTTTGTGACGTCATTCGCTATTTCGTTCAATCAATTCGTACCATGACGTTCCATTTGACAGTAAGCATTATTGTTTTAATGTCAAATTTTGCAATCTTAAAAAAGTTGCCTTTTCAAGACGGATACAAAACTGCTACAAAACTGCTAAAGTGAAATAAAGTGATTTCGACGAAATTAATAATATTACTGTGTTAAAAAGTCAGTAAATGTTATTGTTATATCGATCTTTAAGTAAATAAAGTATTTTTCTTTATTAACTGCATTGTAGTAATAAAAAATGTGTTTGTAGATGGCTAGTGCGAAATTTTTGAATTTTTGGAAAACGATAACGCCCAAAGTAATAAATAAATAAAAATAAATAAAACTTTCCACAATTTTCAAATTATATCACTTTACTAAATACAGAAAAAAAAATGTTCTAAGCAACACAGAAAATACTTGGTTTCTTGGTAAGTAAATAAACAGATTATTTTTAATCAATTTTTCAATATATTTTCCAACAGTTGTAAACATTTGAAATTGTTATAATTTCAGCTGAATAACATCGATGAGTAGCCTCGTGGGAATAATAGGGCACTGCAACAAGGTTCTGCTGCCCGGAATGCCCTCGTTAATCTGCTGTGGGAAAGCCAAAACTTGCGATTCTGAAAAATAAATGTATTTTTTTTTATTATTTTATAGAATATCAATAGAAATATTGTATTAATAAATAAAAATAATTTTAATATTATAAAATACTGCAGTACCTTTCAATCCTTTTCAGTGTGTTATATATTTGCTCCATGGTTTGAGATATCCTTTCGAGAACTGCACTGCTCCTACAGGCAGCCTCAGCTCGCAACTGAGAGAGGAATAGTCTTTCGGTTGTAGGCCGATGCGATATCTATTTAAATACAGATATTCCCAGAGAACGTGTAATTGGCGCAGTGACACCCGGCGAGACCTATAACTGTAAAGAAAATACATTTAACACTTTAATCAAATTGTTACACTCTTATTTATTAAACAAAATCACAAAAATAAAATGTTCACTTACTTTATATTTGACATTTTGTAATTTAAATTATAAATATTTAAGTAAGTAAATAAATAAACCGATACACTTATTTCCTTATTTCGTTTTAAAAAACGTTAGTCACTGACAAGTGTAGATACGTTCTAAAACTGAACAATGAACATAGAAGTCGCGAGAAGATATGGCATTTTTGGTCAATTTTTACATTAACAATATTAACTTGGAACTTTATTCCAGTGTTTCAACAACAATTCTTAGTTATAGCTATAGGAAACAATTGTAAATAGAAAGAAATTCAAAGATGATATCTTGGTTTTGTAGCGTAGAAATAAAATATGTTTCAGAACATACCAAATACGATATGGCGTCATACTTAGGACTCTGTGGCATTATTTAGCAGGGAATAGACAATCATGCAAATATCATTCGTTCACGGCAGGAATAAAACAATATTGTTTTGTGGACGTCATGGTACGAATTTGAGTAATGTTACTTTAAGCTTAAAACAAAACTTCCTTAAAACATGATAGTTTACTAAAAGTTCATGGTATCCCTGGGCGGTAATCTTAGGGACTACGGCCCGTTGTACTTCCACTTACAGGTTAATTTTGGAGTCGAAGAATCTACAGAATTAAAGTGTCCTTGGGTGCCACCGACTCCAAAATTATGTGATTATAAATTGTAAATAGGTATATTGCTTTTAACTCTTTGCTTTAAAGTAATTATAATATAATTTTTGACTTTTTAGTTTAAGTTTGTAATGTAGTTAGAAGTATAGTTTAAAGTCGGTGCTTGTTTTTTTATAAAAATAATTTATATTAAATGTCATTAAAATTTGTTTATAAAATACCCATAGTAATGAAATTAAATAAAATAATTTAATTAAATTTTAATTACTATCTTTATTAATCTGAATTAAATTAATAAATATTAGACATTCCATTCGAGTAAGTATAAGTTGTCGCTATTACATGCAAACTCAAGTTAATTTAGCCAGTAAATCTTCTCGTACGTGCCTTGTAACTACTTAACTTAATTACTTTACTAGATAAGATTATGATAGCACTAATGGAAATTTAAGTTATATTTATGACTAGTCGACATTCGGCTTTATAGATTTGTTGAATTCAATTTAAGCAATTGTGAGAACTTTATACAAGTGATCGCCGGAGACTTAATAAGACGACGCATTGGACATTTTGATGGCAGGGATTTAGATTTTTCTCAGCAATTACAAAACATATGAAAGGGATGTTTGGTAATCTGTTTCTCCATGTTATTGACTTCATTTTGTCGGTTGGATTTCACCATTGGTAAACTTTAATAAAATAGAAAAAAAAATCAGATACCTCTTTTAAAATACAGATTTACATTTTACAGCCAAACGGGACCAATTTATACCTCCAAATTTTCTATGTACATTAGTATAAACATAAACTTTAATTTATCGGTTGGATTTATTAAAATACATTATAGTTTTTTATTTAAACGATAAAAATCGTATTGTCGCATACGACCTTACAACATAAGCAAGCGCGCTCTCGTTTATGTATGGAATCACAGCCCCCGAGTCCCTCCTCAGTACCCAACTCAGTACGCAAATTTTAGATTAATTGTTTATCGCTGCGTCGCCTTAACAACAATTTGATGAATTTATATGTTTTTACATTAATTATAAGAAAGAAAACAGTTCATATTAAACTTATTAATAGAAAAAGAGTAAACATTTTTTTGTATCACTTACACGCTCTGTTATTATAGATACTAGATATACATACTGTTATTATAGATGGTAATATAAAATTGCGTATAATAAGACTAACAATATCAAAAAGAGATCACTAAACGATATTGATATCCCTAGAAAAAACATTAGTTAATTTAAAAAGAAATTTACTAACAAAAAAAAAACTTTTTTTTTTTCAGGAACGTTTCCGATTTTACACAGAAACTAAATGAAGTTTCATCACATTCTGATGAATGGTATAGACACCCAAAGACAAAGATTTATACTAAGTACTTGTAAAAAAAATAAGTCAAATATTACATTACAATTGTTTTTCTTTTTAATTTTTCTCTATACAAGACAAGTGCTTTGAAATACAAGATTGTTTTATCACTTGAAAGCTCTTTTTATGGTTTCGCAACCATAGATGAGAAACCCTTTTCATATATATTGAAAATGGCAAATAGGATAAATATTTCAATAATCTTTATTTTATTTATATTACTAATTTGTCTTGAAGCTAGAAAGGTTTAGTTCAACATTCGAAATATCACATATTTTATTGCGACTTTTTATCAAATTATATGAAAGGCTAGGTGACATGTCCCTAAGGGAAAAGCCTTAAATAAAGATAAAAAAAAATATGAAAGGCAATTTGAAGGTACACTAAACTTGATGATGGGTGGAAACTATTATAAACCATCAACCACAAATTTTAAAAAAAAATCTACACGTTGTGGTTATGTTATAGAGGTCAAAAAAATAGTTCTTAAATTTTTTGTCTGTGTGTTTGTCTGTGCGTTTGTGCACGCTAATCTCAGAAACGGTTTAACCAATTTGATTGCGGTTTTCATTGATGTATTGATGATTAACCGGATTAAACTATAGGATACTTTTTATCCTCGAAAAGTTTTAGGTTCCTTTGGGATTTTCAAAAAACTGACTACATCGCGTACGAAGTTACGGGCACCGGCTAGTACACTGGACCGCAAAGAAAAAGGGTCAGTCGGTTAGAAAATCTTGAATATCTTCAAGCTTTATGAAATAAAGACTAAATTAAAGCTAAACTAAATAAATTTTATTTTTATTTAAGCTCATTAAAATATTCTTATTCTTTAATTTAGTCTTTATTTCATGTATGGTTAGGTCAGGTTATTTTTGAAGATATTGAAAATTTTCTAATCGACCCTTTTTCTTTGCGGTCCAGTGTAGTAGTAATATATTTAATACCGATACTACATTTTAGGTATATGTTTAGTGATAATTTAATAATGTATAAGACATATAATTAGATTATATATATATAGGTATATATTTTTCCAGTTTCTTAGAATCTCTGACCAAATTGGAGACCAAGCCTTTTACGTATTCGGTTCATGAGTGTCTCAAGTCCGAACTGAATATTTTCGGACAGCGAGTTGACCTTGCTTCGTCTTTGTACAAGCGGCACCCGTCACTCATCTAGGTACACTTTCAACACAACACAAGCTATTATAGTAAGTTAACTTAGCACTAAATCTTTGTCTTGACGGTTATTGCCTTCTAAATCTTTAACCCTTTACCCGCCAGAGTCGGATTTATCCGACAATTATTTTCGTATGTATCTATTTCGCCAGAAACGGATATATACGACAAATATTCCTCTACTTGTATAATGTTTATTTAAAAAAAAATTCTCTTAAAAAAAATTACGAGCCCCGACATTCTATTGAGCCCAAACACGCTATTGAGCAGTTAGGTATCGATTAACAACCTTCAAAACTTTATTCTTAGTGGTCGTATAGCACTCACTTAAGACAATTCACATTGGTTCGCTCACGCCTCACAAAACAGATATTTCTTCGTAACATCAAGAAAATGGTTAGAGAAAATGATAATTTTATCTACTGCAAATATATTTATATTATGTCAATTCGGCCACACTTTCGATCATTCTAATAGATTACACGCTCGACCGAGTAATTACGTCGGCGACATTTTTTTATACATTGTTTTTAGGTAAGATTCTTCGCAGGCGAGTTGACCTTGAGAACACGGAAGGCAAACTTGAAGAATAACTGGGTGGTACCACCTTATACCACTGTGGAACGTGGATGTTTGAAATTATTGGTGATGTCACTAACTGGAACAAACAAATCATTATTATGATAGAAGATAATAACGAGAATTATTCCCTTTTTGTGGCCTTTGTGTGGTCACTACTAAATTCCCATCACCTCCCATGACGGTGATAATCAACAGTAAACCATAAAAAATAAAGTTTTAAATTAAACATATAAGCTCCTATAGCTTCTTTAATATCGACACAGTAATAATATTTTTGTAGCAAATGGAAAAGATACACCTGCATAAAATTGTCTCTAAGTGCCATTGAGTGGGCTGTTACGTTTCACGATAATACAACTCTTATCAAGACTTATCCTCAAGGTTTATACTTTTTCCTATACAGTTTTTGCATGATGGATAGCTCACTGTGGCTTCCTGGTGCATACTCAATCTTTCCATTCATTAGCTGTCTACCCGTCCTATAGTTAATTAATTGCCTTAATCGAAAAGGTCTTTATTAATGAAACTATACATGCTATTAGTAGTGTTGAAAATCTACACAGAGTCCAAATTAATTGCAAACAGTTCGAGCAATACTTCAATGCCTAATCTAGCCCTGACTCGAGGGGAGGCTCCTTATGTCAGAAAGTCGTCATATTCCAACTCCATTGGAAAAGTTAGCTAATCTCCAAAGTTACAGTTGGTGTTTCTCTAAAAAACAACTCTAAAAAACAAACGTGACAAGAAACGCAATTTTTCAATGAATAACATGAAATTATTATAACGAGAATTTTTTTAGCCTTCTGAAGTTTACCGACAAGTGGCCCTACGTCTTCGTTAATCTGACTGACCCTTTTCACTTGTTGAAAAATTGCGCAATATAATAATCCCAATGCGTAATTATGCGATCAGTCTTTCAAAATGTCAACATCTTTAATTGAAGCCAATAAAGCACACATTCGAATCGCATATTTCGACTTCTTCGTAATTCGTTAAGAGCTGCTGATAAATTTCAGTTGAATTATTAGCAACAAATGCGTACGATCCTTTTACTTTAAATTGTTTAACGAAATTGTTTAACATCAGAATATAACTAAAGCTCGGACTAATGATTAATTAAATCGATTATATTATCAGATAATCTAGCGAAATAAAGCAATACAGAAAGTTGTTCGAAAGTTATTTTAGCTTTTTCTGTCATTATTTATTGTAACGATAAAATGAATAAATTATAATGTTATATTCTTTACAACAATACTAGCAGCAGGTTTCGCACACATTGTAGAAGATTGTTAGTCCGACCTCGCAACTTCGCCTATAGCGGACGCGGAGGACGCCAAGAGGTTTATTCGGTAGGTCTACTCCACTACCATCTCGGGGCAGGACCTACTGGTCTGTACCCAGGTCGGTGGGTATCCATGATGGATTCCTCTTGTAAACAAAAAGCTTCGCGTGGATATTTTCCTGCAAATCACACACATAAACTTTCCTCGTTTATCGGTTTCTATCAAAATCCGTTAGGTGATTATCGAAAAGTAATTAACAGAGAAAGAATAGAGGTGAACAGCGACTTTATATGTATAGAATATAGATAGATAGATAAATAGATGAATTTTGTATTGTGGATCAATGCTAGATATCAATGCTAGATCTAGGCTGCTCCTGACCGGTCCTATTGGAAAATTATGTATGAGATCTATGACCAGCAGTGGACGAGCTACAGTTAACATGAATGAATAGTGGCAAGTGTGCCTTGCTACTACTAAATTCTCTGACATTGCTTTCTCACATAGGTATACTGTAGTCATTTCGAGATAGTTTTTTCTAAGCTAGGACGCATTCATAATATCAGACTTCTCCAGTCTTTTGGTTTTTTATTGTATCGCTGACTGTACATTAAGATATTATTATAAGGAATCTAGATTCGATTCGCAATAATAAGTACGTGGCCTATCACTGCCCACTCGTGTCACATAAAAAATCCCGTTCCAATTTCACGCAACACAAACTTCGTGATCAGTTTTTGCTTGTTATGATGACAAACTATTTCCTACTCGATCTGATTGCCGGCTCCATTGTAGTCGCACTTACTCATCGGACTTTTTTTTTTCAACGCACATCGGCCCAATCACCTTGCACTTTCGATTTTAACTCATAATTAAGGTACAGTTTTAATGCGTGCAATAAAAATTTTCTGCCACGCCACAGAAAATTTTGATTGTTAATTAATTTAAAAAAATTTTAAATATTTAAATTACTATAAGTAATTAAAAATATTGTAGAAATCGTATAACTTTGAAAAAAATAATAGGTAGACGAAAATATTTAATACTAGCTAATATTTAAACATGTTTATTTTAAACAAAAAAAATCCTGGTAATTTTTCCATATTCTTTTTCTCTTGAAGTTTTGAAGTCATTGAAGTTTTGAAATATTAAAAAAAATGCTAAATTGGTCCAGCCGTTCTCAAGTATTGCGCTTAGCAACACATTAGCTGTTCCCATAGCAACCATTTTGAGAAACTCCGTAATATATAATTGTATTGATTTGTGCAAAACTTACCTTTAACAACAATATAGCATGGTCCGAATTTGAGACACCTCTTTGTCATTAACCATATCGTAAATTAAGCGAAACTAGACTTATTTTATTGCTTTTTTATAATGAAATAGAACCGATATATAAAAACTTTTAAGCATTATCTGTGTTACTTTACATACCTAAAACTAAAAACTATATCACAAAAAACTATCATTTGCAAATACTACTCAGATTGGATTTAATTGAACTTTTGACCACAATTAGTACTAATGTAAATCGTAAAATTCAAGTGCTACCACAGTGTTGGAGTTAATTTGTAGTATATTTTAGATATATGTATTAAAAAATTTATCTTATTTCAATCTTTAATCTTAAAAAATAATTAAGCGCTTAATTAATAATCACTACTCCAATCACTACTTATCTATCAATCGCGCTCGTAATTAAAAAAGCTAAATAAAATATTAAAGTTTTTTTTTTTTAGTTTGTTTCGTATTCTTATTATGAGAAAATATATGAGTAATATAACGCCTGACAATCTTTATTGCTATGACGACTCGACGGTGGCGCTGCCAAGCGACAGTGGCGCCCAATTTTTTTTATATTTTTAGACGATCATGTAGAAACAACATTTTCTCAAGATAAAATATATTTTATATATATTAATCCCAGGTAACAAACTATCTGAGTGCCAAATTTCATCCAAATCCATCCATCCTCACAAACTTTCGCATTTATAATATTAATAATTTCGGCCTTATAGTGTTTTAATATAATAATAGGATTAGAAAGTGGGAAGGGAAGTGGACTCTGGCATTCCTTGCATACAAACCGAAATACAACAGCACACATGTTTGCAATTTCACGGTGAGTCTTCTGTATGGGAGCCTACAGGTAGGTCCTAGACGAGCTGCTCAATTTATGACAGCGAAACGCATTGCGCCCTCTCACTACTTAATCTGTCTTGTATTAATTTTAAAAAAATTACTAAAAAATTACTAGGAAGCCTTTCTTAAGTTACTTTGTAAGAAGCGTCTACTTTTATAATGATTTCTTTGTACATCTCAATTTACACAAAATAATGAACAACTTGAAACCTTAGTACATATTTTTTTTATAAGTATAAAACCGCAACAAGTATAGTGCATTTTTAAAAAGAGGACAACTCTTTGTCGGAGCTTGTCCTTGACGAGTGAAGCCTTAAAATTATCTTCTTGGTGGTCCCCTCGCGACTAATTACTTTCGATGGCCTTGCATTAAGTAATCATAACGAGTTTTTGACGTTATCTAATATTGATTGTGATTTGAATTTGGGAATACGTTAATGAAATGCGTACAGTATAGAATGTTGGGTAATATTTAAAACGACGTTAGAAAATCAAATTTAAAAGTGTCTAGATTAGAGAGATTTAAGAAAGATAAATGCCTAAGTAATTGTTCGATAACTCCCCTCGCATAACCTTGCTTAAAACCGTATAATGGAAACATGAGTTATGAGTTATGAATTTTGTTTATTTACCAGTTCATTAATTTAAATTATTTAAATAATTATAATATACATAAAAACTGACAAAGTTATCTTTGCATTATTTCTATTGAGTTATATGATTCATCATTATCATCATCATCTCAGCCGCAGGATGTCCACTGCTGGATATGTCCAGCAGTGGCCTCCCCCATAATTTCCCAATAGGACCGGTCAGAATCAGCCTGGATCCACCGTTGACCCGCGGCCTTTATTAGGTCGTCTGTCCACCTTGTGGGTGGACGTCCTGCGCTGCGCTTGCTGGTCCGTGGCCTCTACTCAAGAACCTTCCGGGCCCCAGCGGCCGTTGGCTCTCCATACTATATGTCGGCAACTTTACGGATCTCCTCATTTCTAATTCGATCTCGCAGTGTAACCCCGAACATAGCCCTTTCCATAGCTCGTTGAGCGACATTGAGCTTCCTTACGAGGTTCATAGTTAGAGACCACGTTTCAGCGTCTATAGAACTTCTCGACCTCCTTTAGCATGTCCGCTCTAGATGACGTTACACTGCCGTCTTCTCTTTTCAGCTTCGTTAACTAGCTTTTCCCTAGTTAGATGATTAAAGATCTTAAAATATATAACTTTTACCCGCCCATCGATACTAAACCTCTATGGTTAAGTGAAGTGGTAAGTATGTATAGATGTTTTTGAAACCATAACCGTTTCCGATGCTAATGGGGCGTATAAATATTTTGTATCATTTTACCCTAAAGGCTACGTGTGAAATATAACAATTAATAGATGCAAGTATGAGTAGAGAAGAACAGTACCTATAGCAAGGATAAAGGGTGCCGGCGAGCGCGTCAAATGGTATTACTTGCTGTACGTCCTAATAAACAGGCTGCAATGTCCGACATTAATAAATTTGTCACCGCATTATAGATAGGGCGAGAGTGCGAATCGCGGACAATGAGCCGACTCTGAATTATTACACTGATAGCCCATTAGTCTCGTTGAAGCCACGGAATAATGGTTAAAGATGGGAGTGATATCGTATCTAGCTGGAAAAGCCCTTGATTTCGTGAGAAATATTTATGACAAAAACCTCAGTGTTTAAAATAATCCTACCAAAGAATACTCAACCTCCCAATTTCAAAGTCAAATTACAATATTAACTCAATAATTTAAAACGCTAGTCAAACTAGGGGCTAGTTTAGCTAGCCTTTTAAATTATTGAATTTCGAAAGGACACATAACGATACAAAAATCTTAGTCATAAACGCCTTAACTTTATTAATAAAGGTGGCATTATATGTTTCAGAAGCTTTTAAGTAAGTATATAATCTTTACGAATTTTTTAAATGTATATTCGTGACCAAGATAAAGTTTGGCCAGCCTAAGCCATGGGATTTCCTAAAAGTTATATTTTTTGGCGATTTCGTTACGAGTTGATACTATTTATAAATTATTATTAGAATGCTCTTACGTTAATAGACCATCCTGAAAATTATACAAAATTATTAATAGTGAAACGCATAAAAGTCTATTGCAAAGCATAGTAAAGTCGAGAAAATTTAATTTTAACATAGACTCTAATTAAATTATTATTTTAATGAATAAAACAAATGCAGATTTCAAACGGAAAAAAACTGTGATAATTTCTCTTAGAAATTTTTCATCCAACTGTTTAACCATATAGTAATTATATAATATCTGCAAAAAATTATACCAAAATAGATTCTAACCCGATAAAAATAAGATTTAAATCGCTTGGTACGCTCGCTGGTGTGCCGGCGTAAATTTGGAATACTGACAGAAATATAATAGTAATGTGGCCAGTTATCATCGCACAAAAGGTGGTTACAATGGCTATTCTATCGGCTCTACATTCGCGTTTAGATCCTAAGGAATAATGGGAGTTAAGAGCTGCCCCGTCGGTAATTCACGAAGCGATGCTATCGGTTGTCGATATGCCCCTTTTTATGACCATACCACAGATAGAGAAAGAGTTGGCAAATCTACGCCGGTGTCGTTAGAGAGGTTTATTGTTCGGGTTATTGTCGAGCCGTTGGTTCTTAGTGTATTGCAAGATTGTTTGTATTCTACTTTGATATTGCTGCATTTATTAAACAACTTCACGGCCGGACAATTGCACAGTCAGTAAGCGCATTCATAAAAATCGAACGAACGACTTTCGTTACATTTTTCGAGCCAATCTAATTTCTAAACAACACTATATTATATTTGAGATAGAAATAGAAGTCAAATTACAGTTAAAAATTGTAATAATTTATATATTCCATATTATATATTCCAAAAATATATCAACAAATAAATTACACATTTAGAAATGAAGCAAAAAGACAAAACAAGAGCTTGGCATTAATATATAATATAAGAATAAAGTTTAAAATAAAAAAAAATGGCTGTGTTTTGGACACGGACGTGTGTTCATTTGGATACATGTGTAGGTACATTACGAGTAATATTCTCTTATATTATATGTATATATCCAACGAATTCGAATATACCATATACATCAAATATTCTTTTATCCTTTAGTTATCGAGTCGTGTACAATTTTGGATGTAGATGATAGATAAATTTAAGCTTCAGCATCACACTATATCCCTCAGTTTTAATAATGGTTGCTGGCTAACTTAACTTAGCCAGCTACTATTAACTTGACCGTCAGCCTGTCACCAGCCCTATTCAAAAAATATACTTTAATTTTTTATGTCAGACAATGTACAGGTGATGAAAATGTTGGCGACAAAATTGAATGGCTAACATACATGGCTAGGTGACCTATGATATATCTAACGCGCGGTAAGGGCAGGGCGTGGCAAGACGCGTGCGCAAGTAGGCTCTTGTAGAGGGGGGCCGAGGGGCATCGAGGTGGAGGGACGTAGAAGGGAGTAATATTAGGCGACATTACAAGTAGGGAACTTGTAGCGGAAACTATTTATATTTTATTTTGGCATATGCCAACAAATACGTGACTCTTACTTTACCATAAAAATTGTATATTTCGAAATAGTTTTAATGCAATAATTCCCTTCAATAACTGGTAATTATAAAACACCATTAGTTACTATTAATCATACCAAAGTAAAATCTTTCAGCACTATTATTATTTTATTTAAGACTTTTTCTGTAAATATTAAAAACATGTCATTACTTATTAGAATTCCATGAATAGTTAGAATTAGTGAATATTAGACCATTAAAAACGTCGTAATTAAAAAAAAAATAAGAAAATTATCTATACTAGTCTATACTAATAATATTACAAAGAGGTAAAGTTTGTATGTTTGTTTGTATGTAAGAGATAATTTTCGAATTTTTGAATCACAGCAACAGCAAATAAAACTCCGAGTAACATAGGGTGCTTAGGTAATAATTTATTTAACAAAATTTCAAAGAATCATTTACCTATAATATAAACAATCAGTCAATGTATTCTGGTATTTAGCGTTGTTATATGTACGTCAAAGATCTATTCTTATTTGTCATTTGTGTGTAATAAGCTCTTGATTAATAAAAATTAAAAATAATTTATTTCTTTTACAAAGCCTCTTGAGATACTTCCGAAAAAGTGGTAATTAAAAGTGTGAGATAACTTCAAGTGTTTCCGCTCACCCCTATCCCTCGGGAGCAACGGCAGGAAGAGTGGCCGGCGTGGCCCGTCGTGCAGTGATCGCGGTCGGCTATTGATAAATCATCGACAGGCCACGCGCGCCCCCGGCTGCCTGTGCAAGCGCAACCGAAATACACTGCTCTGTAACTATTCGTGAACGCTCAACTTTTTAACAACTACCTACTACGATTTTAATTTAAAAAAAACCTTACTGCATTGCATATTTATTTTAGTTTTAGTCACTATTAAAGTTACTATTAGATACTTAAAAGGGTAATTAGGGTTAAGTATTCTACTTATGAGGAAGAATACGGCAAGAGACAGCAGGTGCCTTTTTCAACTTTTAACAACAAGCGACCCGCTCCCAACTTCGTCCAGGGTGCAACTTTTTTATGCACACAAACCTTCCTCGTTAATCCCTCTATCCATAAGTGCAAACCATATTAAAATCTGGATGGTTTAGAAGTAGTGGAGAATCAGACAGACGCGACTTGGTTGCAAAATATAGTTTTTTTTTTTTTCTACTTACATGTTGTCTAACTGATGCAGCCACCTTAATACATCAACTTGACCGTCAGTTGTTACTTCCTACATATAAAAAATACATATAATTAAAATATTAAGTGTTCAAAACATGTGACCGTGTTTTGCACCAAAAGCTGTTCGATATCGAACAAAATTTCCAGTAATTTAGAAAAGACATAACGAGCTAACATCGCGATTCCCGTCCGACCGTACGACCGATAGTGCGGTCTGCTCGGAGCGTGATAGCGCCCACGTTATCTCTACCTAAGCCGGCGTCTTAATTAATACGAGTGTTATTATTTAATGGACAGTAACAGTAATAGGAATAATTGTATAGTATAATTAAATTTCGTTACTGCTCTGTCGTAAAGAGGCGAAGATATTTAATTAAATTTACGAAGTCATATTTTGTAAGTCATTCTCCGAAATAGTTTCTTTAACTATCTGTTTAAATATTTACATAAACATATAAGTAGGTATATAAAATATTAACGTTTTAATTATAATATAGATCTTATAATCTATACTAATAGTAGCTGACCCGGCAAATTTTGGGGTAGGCCACCTTTATCATTTAGGGTATAAAAAATAGTTTACTACTGAACCGATTTAAAAAATTCTTTCACCTATAGAAAGCTACATTATCAGCGAGTAATATAGGCTATATTTTATAAAGTTACCTGGACGAAGTAGCGTGCAACAGCTACTTGTATATAATTAAGTTTGTGGCAAAGCTCCCAAAGCGGACATTCAACAGTAACTAGCGATTACTTTCAGAATACTTTTAAGATTGACTGACGATTAATATCTTCAATAAATACACTCGATTTATTGTTATTGACACACAAGAAAATCAATAAAATCAGAACTAATATTATAAATGCTCAACTGAGTTTGGCTTAACCACTCAAGCGATCATCATGAAATTTTACATAATATTGTCAAGGATACAAAAAATGACATACCTACTTTTCATCCAGATATAAAATACTGCTCCTAAAAATAAAAAATAAAAAATAAAAAATTCAACTGACAAAATTCTAGGAGCAATAAAGAATGAATAAATGTTTTAACAACTTTAGAAAAAAAGGCGAGGACGAAATCGCAGGTAAAAGCTAGTGAACTTTATCACCCCATGATAACCACAATCAATTTAACCCATATTTATACAGTTATTGGTAATTTTAAAAAAGTGCAAAACTACACACAGACATACATTACTCCCTATATTTAGCGTCAAGCACGTGTAATTTACTTAGTTATAATACTACGAGGCAATTTCGCGAAGCCCTCCTTTTGCAAACGAGAAACAATTTTCGTAAATTTATGGCATCAATAAAATCCCTTGATGGATTGATCGATATCTTGTTTTATCTGATGTTGTATTATTATCTGTGAACGATAATTTTAAAGCTCATCTTGAAGCGAGAGAGAGATGGAATAATGTGTAGCATATAAGTCCCAGAAAGGATGAGAATGAGTGGACGTATCAAGAATAACGCAAAATTGGAATTGTTGTGAAAGGGCAAAGGACACACAATGTTTTACAGTCAACTGTGCAGTTGCCTGGAGGCGGTAAGTAATATCTTACAAAATATTACCGCATTTGTGCTGTTGTTGTACGATGCTGGAATGGGCCGGTCACATCGCAGAGCAGATAACGGATGGGTAGACAAGTTCTCGAATGTAGGCCACGAATTGGAAAACGCAATTTAGGACGCTCTGCGGCAAAGTGGACAGACGACCTGAAAGGCCTTGGGAAAGGCTTACATCCAGCAGTGGATAGACACGGGCTGATGATGATGATGATGATGATGATGGTGGTGGTGGTGGTGGTGGTGATAATGATGGTGATGGTGATGGCGGTGATGGCGATGGCGATGGTGATGGTGATGATAAGGGTCAGGTTGACGAATGACAAATGGAATTCAAACAAGAGTCGGTACTTGCCGACGGTCAACGAACAATCAATGAAAAACATTACGTCTTGAAAAAGCGGAAATGAATTTATATTTATATGGATGGAATGATACCAAAATTTGTTTCAAGTATTTGGCAATTTAACTTTTTAGGCTTTTGTTCTCACGCGTTTATATAAGTTCATATTTAACAACGTTATTCAATTTGATCTACAATCGTAATCCCATATAATCCGGTGTGAAATTAAGTGTCGTATTGAACGTAGGTAAGTCGATTGTTTGACCGCAAAACTCTTATTGGACCGTGTATTGTGAGGCTTTGATTAGCAAAACCAAGAAATAGATTTAAATAATTTAGACGATAATTTGATTTTTATGCCATTACAATCTCTCTAAATATAACAAAAAAGGTCATTTAAAAACCATATAAAGGTTTTAACCATATAAAAACAAATCAAACACTTTTTTTTTCAGTAAAGAAAATCAAGTTGCCTCAATTAATAAAGAATTGAGAAGAATTAATAATGTTTTATTGTCATTCATTAAGATTAATGAAAAGACACAAAAAACCTTACAAATTATAGTTCTATAAAATAGTAAAAAATATTTAAAATTTTAGTAAAAATATCTAAATGGATACTTATAATTTTTTTCATATTAGATAGATAAGTTTTTCATATTAGATTTATTTTAGATCTTCGATGATACTTTAATCAATTTATATGAAAAAAGTCAATAAATGAAATTTTCTACATTTTTTTATTATTATTATTTAGCGTTAAGAGAATCAACGGACTGAATGGTTTAAGCCGTGAGATCCAGTAGAAGTAAACCTATCAATATTATTTAAAGTAACATAATGAATATAAACTAGTAAACCAGTAGATTTTCTCAAGAGATTAGTGTAGGTTAAGTAATAATATGCTCAAACTACTAAAAATATGTTAAGTTAGACAACTAGAGTACATGTATGGTTAAGTAAAAATATGAACAGATATAATAAATGATTATGGAACAATTGAATGACTCCGATTTTCAATTAGTGATAATATAATTAAAACGTGTCTGGAATTCGACAGGAGCTGGCATCAGGTGTGGCCAATGGGCGCGTGAGTCACTCGCCGCCGGTCGAATTCCATAGATAACCGGGCAGCTCCTTTATTCTCTCTGTTATATCGAGCGAGCCATATTCACGATGCCCTTTCAAACCGAACCGTTGTTGCACTGGTTGTGTCTATCTAATTTAAATACGTATAAGACATGGTCAGGAGCACATTAGGTTAGAATACCAGTGCACGCAGCTTTGTTATTCGAATTATCATCAACTAGCGACCCCACCCTGAGTACGCACTACTTTGTTAGTATGGAGCTCATACTATGTTTTGTATTGTAATATATATATACTTTGATTTTGTTTATAATTTATTTTCTTTTAGATAAGTTAATACAAACAGATTAAGTTAGTCGGTACTTAATCTGTTTTCTACTTGCTCCAAAATGGTAGAGCTGACCAACAAGAGTAAAAACGATCGATAAGGACATCGGTACGAGTGCAGAACCCTGAAAATGGCATAGATATGAATAATACCTTATCCGAATTTTATATAATATTGAAAAAGAAATTAATAATCGACTACAAGGATCGTCAGGAATAAAGAGAAATTAAATACAGAGTAATATAGAGATAAACTTTTAATTTTCACCTAACCACAATCAAGGGTTCACAAATACGCTTGGGTAATAAAACCACATTATTCGTACTTTGGTTATTAGCGACAAACTACCTTATTATATTGCTAATTAAACGAAAAGGTCAAGGTGTACACTGCTTATAAACAAAACTTATACAGGCCATTTACCATTACACTGTAGGCACACCCAAAATTTTCGTTTTAACCCTACATAATTATTTTGTAATGGCTGACACTGTTTTGGCAGTCATTTGGGTAGTTTGTGTGGCACTGCCTTACAGAAAACCACCGTTAAATAACAGCATAAGTGCTGTCGTATTTCGGTATGTAAATAATAGATGTCAGAGCACATTTCCCTGTCCCTTAATCTTACTATTGACGGCAGCTCTGTAACATTGCAGCACTTGTGGCGTTGCTTATGTGTATATGGCGGCGGTAGCCACCTATCAAGTGTACCGTCTACGTTGGACCACATTAGGCAACGTAACGTAACGTACGTTTAACTTCAGCCTGTCTGACGGTCTTTACATAAAAAACATAAATCTTTATGAGGTAACACAGTGGTTTTTTCTCCAAACAATTTCATGGTCGCGGACTCCTTAGTGGGCGGTAGAAATTCATTATTTTAATTTATACCATTTAAAAAGGGGGACAATTGACCTTGTAAGAATGTAATTTGATACTGGAAATTTGACAACCTCCTTATTGGAGTTCATGTCACACTGCACTAAAAAAATATAGCTGTTAGGGAAAAGTTTGTTGGAGTAGTTAACTTGACAAGTTGGGTAGCCCCGTCTCTACTTTAATATTATAAATGCGAAAGTGTCTTTGTTTGTTTGTTACGCTGTGAAGCCTTAACAACTCAATAGATTATTATGAAATTTTGCATAAACGTTGTCAAGGGTACAGAAAAATACATAGGTTAGCTTTCATCCAGAAATAAATACTTTCTCGAGAGATCAGTAAGAAAATTTAAAAATAAATGAGCAACGCCTTATGAGTATAAATATTTAATAAATATCTTTTTATTGCTAACTATGACGCAGGCGAAGTCGCGAGTTCCAGCTAATTCTATGCCCGGCGGCTTCGCAGCACAAAAATCCCCTCCATGAAAAAAGACATGGCCACTTTCTTGATTATCGGTCGGACTTCTTTTAAACCACTTAACGGATTTTGATAAGATTTTCACCAATGGAAAGAGATATAAACGACGAAAGTATGTGTAGGTATATAATTTGCAGAAAAAAAATTCTCATCCGAGCGAAATCGGGAAAGAGTCGCTCGCTAGTTATAAACATAAAATAAATATTCAATACTTTTCGGAGTTAGTGTAATACGCGGCCTTATTAATTGGCCAGTACCCTTTGCATACGGTTCTTACATAATAAACGCCTGCTCGAGGCATCTTCGGTTGAAATAAAATTGATAATTATAATATTAAGTTCATTTTAATCGGTCTCCAATGTTCGGACGACATGCTGCGATCGGTAATACGGGTAGCAGGGAACGTCAAAGAAATATTAATAAAACCGTATGAGTACTGTCCAGCTGTGACCAGTTAACAATTTAGTGTTATCAATTATCGTATATGAAGAGCATATCTATAGTTATATTAAGTATTAAGAGGATTTGTATTTTTGTTTGTAATGAATAAACTCAAAAATTTCTGTACCGATTTTAAAAATTCTTTCACCTATAGAAAGCTTCGTTATCAGCGAGTAACATAGGCTATATTTTATAAAGTTACGCGTACCAAGTCGCGTGCAACAGCTAGTAACTTAAGTATATGATTTGAATTGATTAAAACCCTTATCCTTAATCGCACTTGAAGCACGTGTGGTGTTGCTTGTGATAGCGACGGTAGCCACCTACCATCAACTGGAACGTCAGCCTGTGTTTCGGCACACAGGCTTTACATAAAATAAAACTTTGTCATGTATAAAGTTAGTTCTCCTCCATGATAATTCCATGATAATGTGGGCATTTCGACTAGACTCTAGTCGAAATGCCTACAGCTGGCCAATTCTTTTGGACTACCTTTTCTTCTTAGAGATCAGTAGCCAGGCTGCTAGTTCACTTGATGGTCCACTTAATGGGGCTATCAACACCCATTAACACAAGCAAAGTCATAAGTGCTCGAAATACACTGCGGACCTACGAGTATATAGGCTCTGAAAAATACGACCTTGAAAACATAGGGTATTTTCTTAAATGACTTGGATATTAACATTTTCAGTAATAAATAACATAACTTTTAAACGGTAGTCGATCGACGTGTATTGAATACTAATGAATTAAGGTACCTATCGCTATTAATCATAAATTTAAATTTCGAACGCCGCCGCCGCCGAAAAGCGGCACAGGACAAGACGCTCCTAATGGAGCGCAACCTCAAACTAGCTTTGCCGTCCGGGTATGTTCACGACCAAATAAATACGACATTAATAATGTTGTCACAACATCAAATCATGTCATATTACATCATGTATATGACACAATGATTTAAATGATATGATGTATTAAATACTGTGTTGGGAATGCTGCCTTTGGAATGAGTATGTATGTAAAACCAAAATCCTCCGATAAAATCAAAATTAGCACAGTAGCAGCGCGCTCATCAGGTGTTACTTCTGTCCCCCTGTGGCGAAAATCTAACTGCCACCTATCTGATTTTCAGCCTACCGTATTTATCCATATATACTAATATTATAAATGCGAAAGTAACTCTGTCTGTCTGTCTGCTAACTTTTCACATCTTAACAACTCAACCGATCATCATGAAATTTTGCATACACGTTATCAGAGATACAAGAAATGACATAGGGTACCTTTCATCCAGAAAAAAAGTACTGTTCCCGAGTGATCGTCTAAAAATATAAAGAATTGGGCGCCACCGTCGCGTGGCGGCGCCACCGTCGTCACAGCGATAACGATATCAGGCATTATTACTCATATATTTTCTTTATCAACGCCGACGAAGTCGCGGGCACCAGCTACTATGAAATAATTATTTTAAACTCTATCATTAAATGATGTAAAAACCTTAAATAAAGTATTAAGTACTAAATCTGTTTTAGATTCTAAAATCGCTTCTGATTAATTAAAATATTATAACATTGCAAACAAAACAAAAACACATACGGATAGATTTTTCACATAATATTCTTTTTCACATGATTAATTTATTTCCATTGCTTCTTTTTAATTGGTTATTTAAATTTATTGATCCCTTCTCTGGCGAAAGTGATAATAATTATCACCTCGAAGTAATGAAACGGGTTCCAGGACGTATTTTACTTCGGCTATCAAACACGAATAGTTTATTACTTAGATCCTAAAAACATTAGACGACATTGATACCAACAATTATACTCTAACGAGATGTTTTAAGTACTAAAATATATTAGGTTCGATTGATGTGAAATTTGGTATACTGTTACTTCGGTGATATTTCCATATCATGGTAACCTTGACCTAATGTTACAACATCAAGTAGTTTGCGGAATTCTCAACACCTTAGCGACTTACAGCAGATATTATATCGTGTTCGGGCTCAATATAGTCGTGAGTTAGTTTCATTCTAAAATTTAAATTCTAGGAAGTCTACTTAGAATTTTCTTAGAGAAATCTTCTTTATGTCACAAGAAAAATCTAATCGACTGACTAGATCCGTATAAACGAAACATTGCCAGGTAGCGCTGGCACTCGGCAGCTGGCGCGGCACCTACCTTCGAGTGGACCGTCAGCCTGTCTTTCGACCTTAAGTAAAAAAAAAATACATAAGAAACAATAATTTGGCGCAAGCTTTAATGTACGAAACATTTAGTGAATTTCGTCAAAACAGCTCGGCTCTTGCAATAATTTTCATCAACTAACGAGCAATGCATACAAATATTAACATTAATTTTCGTATGTACCTAATAACTAGCGAAAGGATTTCAATTTCATTCTAAATTACCTCTTGACCCGATGTTAATATAAATACTTCATTAACCTTCAATAAACCGAAGTCTTTATTGCGAAAAGAAATTTATCGAAGGTGCACAGTCATCGTAATGCAATTTAAAACAGTCTTTGCGGGAGATACGGCCGCCAGATCACTATCTTCAATACTCGTACATTACATAACATCGAACAAAACATGAATCGATTTTCTTATTTAATACGTTTAACATAACCGTTGTTAATTAACAAGAATTCGCTATAGGAGACATCAGAGCTCCTCTTCCACATTTGCCCATTATTAACAACTCAAAAATATCTGAGTTAAATCAACATCATCTGTGTCTAATTTCCATATCTTATCTATGTCTATAACATACTAGCAACCGGCCCCTGGCTTCGCATGGAAATTAAATTTTCAAAAATCTTATCTTAGTGGATGCTTACGTTATAAAATAAAATTATGTTCCAAATTTTAGATATCTAGATTTAGTAGTTTTGGATACGTTGATAGTCAGGACAAACGATTTCCTATACTAGTGGCTCGCCACCGGATTCTTTTCTTTCTTCAAATTATACATAAAAATTTTCCTCCTTTAACGCTCTTTCCATTAGGGAAAACCGCATTAAAAAATCATTGCTGGTTCAAAAGATCTAACCCTACATTCAGAGGGTAAGATGGCGGGAAGCGACTTGGTTTTATACGCATCTGTTTCGAGTTTTCCATCAAACTCGAAAGAGAAGAGTAATAGCATAGATAAAATAGTATTTTTCCACTAATGGAAAGAGCGATAAACGCGGAAGGTTTGTTGAGTTGAGTTGAGGAAGGTTTCTCAGAAAAAAATTGCATCCTTGCCAAGCCGGGTTCGGGTGCGAAGTCTGCAATAATCTGATACATTCTATTTGTTGTCTAAGGCCATTTAATTTAAGGACTGAGGTGTTAAGAAATTGGTCCATAGTGAACAGTTTTTTAATGTAGATCTTGGTGTTGAGACGTAGTTGTAAGAAATAACATGGATGAATGTAATATGTTTAACTATTATCGTAATAATTTAGATTTACAAAACCAAGGATAGAAGTAAAACTTTAATTCACAACATCCTTGACACATCGATCTCATTCGCCGAGAGCACGTCCGACATTCAGATGATTGAGCTATTTTAGGCAGAATCAATCTCATTCTCCAATTCTTTGTGTTGCGTTCACGTACGTGACCGGCTGCCGTCCCAATATGACCTACTTTGCAGGCTTTTGTAGATAATTTAAGGTAATTTTCGATACTTGCAAGGCCATTAAAACACTAGAAATCTAATAATCCTTTGCTCAATTTATAGTCATAATCTAATTTTAAAATTAATTTTTTCTATTTGTTATCAATTAATATTTAATATTCAATCTAAAGGCGAAATAATGAAGTAGGTATGTATATAGTATAAATACATAATAATAGGATAGAGAGAGTGCAAAAGAAATTTTTATGACACCTAGGATATATAATAAGTAGACAATTATTATCACTTTATTATATATTGATATAATAAAAGCGTTCTGCTATATAAGCAGCTCGTAACAAGCGCTGATAGCTCATCTGCTGTGATTACAATATTTTCTCTCGAACGAGACTTAACGATTCTTTAAACGGTGCTCTGGCCAATTTTCGCGCGTCCACTTCTTATTTGCGCGGCTTCTCGAATTCAATTTAACACCCATCGATTTTTATGTGGTCTCGGTCAAAAAAAAGTAAATTATGTTAATAGCAAGCTCACCATAGGCCGTCGGGTGATAATTTTGCAAAAATTACACAAACAAGAGGAGAAATAATCGGTCGGGAACGTTCTTTTAGTAATTGGTGTTATAAATGGTGGCAACGGAAACCCAATACAAAGGACACGATTTATTTTTACCAAGTTGTTTATCTTTTGTGTTTCTATTGATTGTTTTAATTATTGCACAACTCGTGATAAGGCAATTGTGGAATTGTTTGTACGGTTTAATTAAGAATGACAACATAGAACAAGTAAACATTCAGAAAATAAAAACAGATTAAAATAACTAATATCATTTGCAATTATTAATAATTTAGGTTAGAAGTCTTTTTATCGCATACCATTTTTCCAGTTTTCTCAGCCTACAAGCGTCCATTGTTGGATATAGGTCATTTTAATTGCTCGATCCTCCACACTTCACTTCCGCAGGAGTAGTTTTCAGTATTGAGTGAAAACTCAATAATGAGTAATTCAAAATTTAACAGCAGTAAGTACTTCTCACTTGATTCATTTTGAGTTTAACTGGGTTTTTTTACGAGAGGAGCAATCTTCAAAAGATTTTGTAATTAGATTCTAGTTAAATATAAAGTGGTTAGTTAAAAATAGTAAAGTCCATTCATCACCAAGTTCTCTGAAACCAAATTTTTATTGAGGATGTTTAAAATGACGTTCTCAATAGAGGTAACGTTAGAGCAACCAACAGAACTATATGTCTGAAGTGAAAATTTATTACCTAGATTTGTATACTTACTTAAAGAGACCAGGATTTTTTTCTAAACGTAAAAACACACATGGCTAGAACTTAGATCAGATGTGTTGTTAGAAAGGAAAATTTCAATGGATCTGAGTTATTTAAAAATAAAAGAGGTGATAAGCGTGGACTATATTTTGAGTACTTAAATAAGATATAAATTAAAGTAACGGCCCAAGGCAGTGTCGGTCGGTGCGTGGAGGCCAGTTGAGACGGCACGGACATTAAACGTGCGCAGGAGTATCTCACGCGATCGCGCGCTCTGCCGATCATATCTGGCCAAGCTGCCAGGTCACTATGTCGGACATTTCGCACTCCACTTGCATGTCTTCTAATCTTTCTATAATTCCATCACTTACACATTATTCTACAGTCTACATATGAGTACGTCATTATCTCTACCCCTATTATTCATGTCGTTTTTTTTTTATGTTAAGGTCAACAGACAGGTTGACGGTCCACTTGATGGTAGGTGGCTACAGTCGCCTATATCACAAAATCGCCACAGGTGCTGCAAGTGCGCTGCCAAACATAATAGAATAAGGGATTAGGAAGGAGGGCAATAGGCTCTGGCATCCCCAACTCACTCACCGAAACACTACAGCACACATGCTGTTATTACACAGTTCTCTTCTGAAAGAGGAAGGTTATTACCGCCAAACTGGCTGATCAAATGACTGCAAATACAGTTTGCCCTGCCACTACTTTCCATATCCAGATCAGAGCCGACTTTGGTAAAGTTAGCCCTGTTGGAAATCAAAACCAAGACCCTTGAGGCAGAGCGTTTAATTGAAATAAACAAATTAGAAATTGATAATATTATTAGTACAAAATAAGTACAGGGCACAGTGGCAGAACATGTAGGCTGTTTAAGACACGAAAACTGACGATTCACTTCATTGCTACTGTCGTCTACTACCACAAGCAACGCAACGGTATTGCAAATGCGCAGCAGACCTTTATAAGACAAAGGATAAACTGGAAAGGTAATAGAGATTAAGGTGTCCTTACTCTCTCACCGAAAGACAACAGCACACATGGTATTATATTTCATGATGTTCTTCTTTAAAGGACTGATAGCTATTCCATCTTACTTCTGTCACTCTAACTTAAATGCACGCGAAATGGATTAAGCTAACTTTATGTTGGAGCGATTTAGATAAGCAACAGAGAAAAATGTCTCGAAGCAGGTGAAAAAAGAGAAATACTTAAAAAAGATAATAAAGTTATTAGTGGTTCGTTAAAATAAAGTATAAAAGCTTCGAATTAAGTTTATCCCAATATTAAGGTATGCCGCTAATCAATGGACGGTAGCTCAATCAAATGGCTGCAATAAATCTTCGAAAACCAGAAGATTCAATTACACGGCTACCGGAAGGCAAGACGAGTGGCAATAACAAATTGTCCAAGATAAATAAAACCTTTTTAATCGAGAGAAGAAGTCCCGAACCCGTTCCTCTTATCTGCTTTGGTCGCGTCATTTTTCGAGAAATTTATCGAACGCTTAATGCTTTCGCTCCGAAATTAATTGGTGCTGTGCGAATGAAAGCCTCACATGTGCCACGCCGCCTTTTAAATTATAACGAAAAAATAAACACCAATAAAAATAACGTTATTACGTTTCAATAAAAACACGAACAAATTTTTAATCTGATAATGCAATGTACATTTTCTGTTGAGAAAAATAAACATGCGAATGGTCTGTTTTTAAAGTGGTACCAATTAGCGATTTATAAAATAATTGTGAATGACCAATTTGATGGCAGGTCGAAGCATTGAGAATGAAATCAGCATATAAGGCTCTATGTTGGTTAAGAAAACGGCGTAGACATAGCATAGCGGGCTGAACATCAAGAGTATATATATACAGGCTGATCAATCCAAATGGGTCAGTTAGGGCAAATCTCAAACCAACGTACTTTTGAGGTTTGACAAGAAGTCCACAAATGTTAGGAATGGAACCAATTTCCATTCCTAATTTGATTTCTAATTCCATATCCTTGTTCTAAAATAATCTAGCGGCGTTCAATATTTAGGTGATACTTAATATTAAAAAAAAAAAACAAAAGCCTTTGTTTAGCAATCGTTAAAAGTGAAAACCGTATATTGTTCTTAAGTATTTTCTCATTTCATGAACATATTTATAGTTACTAATTTAACTATGAAAATACGATAAAAAATAATTTATTTAATTAAAATAACTAACCAGTTTTTGGGAAAACAAAGCCTTGTAAAATCGGTTAAAAATGTAGAAAGAATAAAACTTTCATTAAAAAGCATAAACAATAATAAACAATGCATTCAGGCCACATGTAAATCATCTCCGAATCTTAATGTCCGTTATCCGTTAAACTACTGGATGCCGACACGACGCGACTTAGCCATCTCGTGTATTTTAATCATGACAGCCATGATCTCGGCCACTATTTTGCACATATATCCGGACAAACCTAAGCTAATGTCACATGGGACATTATCTTCAAGGCTATACGGTCTATTATAGCTCGTTTTCAAGCAAACATAAGATTGTTAGGGCCGTGCGGTCAGCCCTATTTGGTTGCACAGTGTCTCGGTTTGGAAGCGACATGACACTTCACTCAATCCAGCGTGTCGCTATTTCTGTTTTGCTGTTGTAATCTAACCAGACATTGTTGAGAGGATTGTTTATTTCAACGTCTCAACTTAATAAGTCAATATCCCATATAGAGTTTGTCTAATTGGGCACAGTGCCCAAATAACGATTAGGTAAATTAATTATCCACATATTTGTCTCATCTAAACTAGATTAATTTATTTGCTTGATCAGCTCGCTTCCTGCTTTTATTTATTTACCAGTTTGGTGCGTTTTACTGCCGGCGGTTTCTTTTGAGTTATCGGCGACTTTGATGATTTTTAACAACGCTAAATAATGTCTAAAAAGCCTTATGCGATACAAGCAAAGAAATGTCGTGTTAAGGATGCGTATAATTAATATTTAAATGTAATACTTCATCGTATCGCCCACATACACGTCAGTAGTAGCTCATTATGCAAAGTCAACTTTAGTTTGTGATGTACAATAAGTATTCATAAAGAGAAATAAAACTTTTGAGTTTATAGATTTTTAGGCTAAATTTAAAAAAATCTACATTTTCTTTTTAATGTGGTTCTGATCAAAAGTGCTAGTCTAAATTACTTTTTGTCGTCATTGTTTCAAATTTTTTTGCAAAATCCACTTAATTTAAAATAATTACTTTATGTAATAAAATCAATGCAAAAAAATCGCTCAAACGTTAGAATTAACGTCTACGTTAAAGTAAGAACCTTTTCCTGGATACATTTATTATTATTTTTACTCAACTTTTTAACTACAAATTACTCAATACAATCGAGACAAATTTAAATAAATTTTAATTAATTTAATTTAAAATAATACTTATACCTGGTATTTTGGTTACTTTCTGCAGTTAAAAATAATCATCTTTAGAGTTTTTACAATTACAACACAAACCACTTCGCACGGAGGTTAGAGTGATCTAACCTTGTTTTTTTTCTACACCTATGGTCTGCAACGCACTTGCAGCAATTGTGGTTTTGCTTGTATTATAGGCGACGGTAGCCACCTATTATCAAGTAGACAGTTAGTCTGTGAAGCAACCTTAACATAAAAATAGTTACAAGACGGTTTTAGTTAATTTATACATATAGATATATACTTTTACAGTGCCAGACTAACAATGATAAACTAATGCCAAGATTGAAAGGTAAACAGACGTTAGTAATGTGCCGGTACAATCGAACCATGAACTCGTAAATATTTTATTTTAGTCTCAGATGCGCACATCCGCTACTCTATCTAGTTCGAACTATATGTGCTGTTGCGTTACACCGTTTTGCTGATTTAAAGCTATTTACAAACACCTTAATGAACGTGATAAGGAAACCCGTATAAAGATAAAAGCATTTATGCTACACGTTAGTCTGATAATGAAAGAGATCGCAGGTGGTCGCGCATGTCCTATATCCTTTGTGTGATTCATCGTACCAATAAAATGTTAGTGCTTATATTTGGAGTGGCCTACTTTATGCCTTTAGGTAAGCTTCCTGATCATTCATTACCTACATTACAATTGCAACACAACTGGCAATGCAATCTTTGTTTGCTTATGTGTATATTTCTATGTTTTTGTGTATACTTAAAACTTATATTTCATTATTTCAAGTCGAGTTTCAATCCTTAGCTAACGGAATCAACTGTAGATAAGATTTTACAACCTCTGAGGTGTATATTTATAAATAGCTGTGCTCGCAATAAACTGCGCAGATTTGTACGTGTTTTTTAAAAATCCCACATGAACCTAACACATTTCCAGTATAAAAAGTATCCTATCCAGGTAATAAACTATCTGTAGGTACGCCAAATTTCATCCAAATCCGTTAAGCCGTTTCTGAGATTAGCGTGCATAGACAAAGAGACTAACAGACTAAAAATCTAAAAACTATTTTTTTGACTAACATAAGTAAAATGTGTACAGTTTTTTATAAATAAGTATTTAATTTACAGACGCAGCTCCTTTACGATTTTATTGTTTTACGACATAAATGTCTCATTTCGCAAGTAGGGAAAAACTGTTTCCAACTTTATTTTTGTAGTACTTATAAGTACTTATAAGCTAGTCAACACTAAATAAGAAAAAGAAAATCGTTTCAAAACCAGTTGAGGAAAAGAAAATGTACCGAACTGTTTTGTCGGGTCCTTACATGGATCACTTATGGAATACTGTCAAAATCTCTCAAAATCTCTTTTTTTGTTTAAAGGTTACTTAATTTTGAATGTTTCCCATTTCTCTATAAACTATCTTTATAGAGAAAGGAACTACTTCAATCTCGACTCCATGGTGTTTTGGTTCTTTAACCTACATTATTTAGCGCACTCATATTTTATTATTTAAATACTATATCGTTTGTAATTACAAACTAGTAGTTATTACAATTAATTAATTCGATTGTAAATTGGTTAAGCCCCATCCATTGCTATTAGCATGTTGATTCTAGTTTGATCATAGAGGTTTCTTTTCTAAACATATACTTAAAATAAAACAAGTAAACCGAATTATAGAAACAGTGTTACTACATTATTTTATTCAAAACCTAGTAGTGAATAGGACCGGTCGCCACCACGTCGCCACCGCCTGCACATCCCACAATGCTCATTGACTAACCAACAAACAATAGTAGCACAGACTCATCTCGCTCCGCGAATGCCACAGAATAAATATTTATTTATTCAACTGTTGACAATCGTATTTACATTGTCAGAGCGAGGTGAGGTGTGTTACCATGCCACAGGCGAGAACGGGCGTGGGCCGTGCGTTTTATGTTGATCATCGCTCGTTACAAATCGGGTCACAATCGCTTATGATAAAGCCGCGATTAAAATATTATCTATTGTGAACCACTATATAAACCGATTATCGATCCAGTTATTGCAAATCAAATTGTTGAAATTAAACTGTGATTGAGAGAAATGTTTAAAAAGGATATCTATTAAAAGCGTGTCCGATAACAGACTTACGAGTAAATTGAATGGATCATTTCAATCATGATCTACATATATTATATTATAAAATGAAGCCTGTCTGTTTGTTTCTCAGCTAATTTCGCTTTTTTTTTAATTTTGACACGGTTTTTACTGATCAATCAAGCTATTAACAAGGAAAGTTCTAATATATAATTTGCAGAAAAAAATTGCATCCGTGCGAGTACGGGGCGGGTCGTTAGTAAAGTAAAATATCTTATTACTACTGAAAATGTTTTTATAGTTTTTATAGTATTATGTAAAATCAAAAAGAATATAGAAATAATAGCTGCCCGCCCCCGTCTTTAAAAAAAAATACTCAAAAACCGCATTATCTTATCCGTTGCGAAACAAACACGGAAATTGAAATATTAAAATAAACTTTAATTAAATAAGAATATAAATATTGTAACAAAAATTGATGTTTTATACTTTAAGTTATAGTAAGTTATGTTACAAGAGGACACTTTTCTTAAAGATCGGTTTACAATTACATTTAACCAGGAAGGATAATTTCACAATGACTGTACTATCCAACTGTACCAACACCAAACAACGGACTATAAGGTGCTCATATAGAATCAGCATGAACAATTATGTCAGACGCCCATCATGTTCTCCTTTTCATTAACTAAGTAAGCAATGAACTATACATAATAACTGAGCGCAACTATAATTTGGTAGGCTTTTGAAAATTTACCTTAATACATATCAATTATCCAGATCATATTGACTGGCACAAAATATGAAGGAAGGTATTATTAACTTACACTACGCATACTCATGCAATCCCATTTTATTTATTACATAATTAAAAAGAGATTGTAAAAAGCTGAGGACTTGTTAAGTATTGAGAGCTTTCCTCCAATAACATTGCGTATAATACCTGCTCGCATACGAAGAGATCGAGATGACGGTAGATGGCCGGCAAAACGACGCGAAACGCGAGAAAATGACATATGATTGAGGCGGTTTAAAACAAACGCACTACAGAACGGTCATTAAATGGAGAGCAAGTTGATCGGTTACGGCAGATAAAGCCTCCTGCACAACGACACACTGTGAAATGTCACACACGTAATATAGAATTGCTATAATTTCTTGACATTTTCTCCGTTTTGTTGACATTTAAAACATATATAAACTAATTTTGAAATAGGTATCTTAAAAGAAATCTTAATACTTTTTAAAGAAATGTGATCAACGTGTAGTGTAATCCTTATCATTACATTGTTGAGAAGTCGCTATAGCGTAGTCCTAGTGGCTTACGAGTAAAATGAATGGATCATTTTCTATCATGATCTACACTTATACCCTTTTTTATCATTGGGAAATCCTCTTGGATCCCGGCAGTTTAGGGGACACTGCGGGGTTATCCCGTATTCGTACCGGCTAAAACCCCAACAACTTTCTAGTGCGGCCGTTGGTGAACGGGGTAGCGAGGACGTTATGACACGACATCGGTGCCCCGTTCTATTATTATGAGTATACCTACCTTATTAACGAAGTCGCTGTCCGCCTGTCTGTCTGTTTCTCCACTAACTTCTTCTAAACCATCCAACGGGATTTGGTACGGTTTTATAAATCAACCGTTTATTTGGACATCTGGAACCTGGTCGCTGGAGGAACCGTAAAATATAACTCATAATTATGTTTTATTAGAAATATCCGTTGCTCGAGAAAAAACATAGATATGGACACTTGATATATATAATATTAACAAATTCGCCTTAGTAAAAGCTAGTGATATGCCGCATATCCGTATCCCGTATCCGTATCCACGGATATCCGAGGGAGAAGAAAGATCTGTATTCGTATCCGGCGATCTTTGGCGGATCTTTTTACGGATCTTTTACCTCATTAATTTTTAATTCATAGATGACATTCTTCTATAATTATTTAGGTGATTAGGTAGCAATGAAAAACTATTCCATTCGGATTATTTTTTATTTCTTAAAATCAAATATGTGGCACCTTTATAATGCCAAGCATCAAGTGGCGACCGTCAACTATCGTTTCAAGGTCACACGCACCGACACCGATTGAGTAAGAAAGTTAAGATCCGTATCCGCGGATATACATTTTTATATACACAAAACACATTTATATATACATAAAACAAAACATCGAATCTAGTCACTGTATGATATCCTTTCGTCAATGTACGAGACAAACAATGTAGTAAGACTATGTTCCTATGTACTATCACATGTCCTGAAAATTAGGTACATACTTTTCTATCTCTATTTAAAAACTTCTAAAGCCGTCTCCAGTGCAAACTGGCCCTTATAAACATCGCTCTCTAATACTCTCACTATCCTTATACTTGGTTGGTGCAGTTAATTTTAAACGTTCTTAATTATTAAGATTTATCTGCCAAGGGAAACTGAAACAATATATATCTAATATCAACTGTATTTTTAAACATAGAACCAAATTATTTTAAATACGATCTTATTTATTTTTGCCGAAACTAAAGGTACAAAGCTATGTTTGCTATAAGTACATTTTTTAACATTGGAAAATCCTAAGAAATCGTCAGGAAATAACGTTGAGAAATGACTGAGGAACGCAGTGTGTTCCGCCACTACTTTCCAAATTCAGATCAGAGCTAACATTGAAAAGTTCATTTACAAAGTTGCCCCTGCCACCCCTGCCACCCTTGCCAGGAATCAAACCCGAGACACTTGAGACAGAATGCGTTTAATTATCCGATATATTATATGTTTACTCACCATAACCCTTTACTTATTTCTTCCAGTTTTTTCTGACAGCTGCTACTATCAGCGATGTTTGAGCTGCCGACCACACGAAGCCTACGCTTCTGGGAGCACTGTGGAATGCCACCCTACGAACTGGGTTACAGCTGAATGGGTACACAATATAGGCCACCCTCCACCTAGTACGGATTCAAGGGTGCCTGTCGAACATAGATGCTTGAAGTTGGTGGCTACACCGGACGACAAGTCATGTAAGAATGCGGATTTCATTTTTTTTTTTATATAACAAAAACCTTTAATGTCTCAACGAGCTCAGGAAAGGGCTATATGCTCGGGGTTACACTGCGAGGTCGAATTAGGAATGAGCAGATCCGTAAACGAACGAAAGTACCGAAGTTAGTTGAATGTATGAAATATTTTAATCTTTGTCTTATAATAATAAGTCTTGGTCTTAATCCACTAGGTGTGTTCTGAAACATGTTCGGATCAGCACCCAGAAATATGGAAAACAAATTTGAGATTTATTAATGCATTTGTTTAATTATGTTTATTATTTAATGATGTTATGTTTTATTATTTTATTGTTCAAATTATGTGAATATTTTATTGAACGCCTACTTTTCTGTTGACCTATTTAGGGTTAAGCTAACCCCGACTCCTTAGATTTAAAGCTGGGTTTAAAAAGGAATGCACCTTTTTCAGAAGTAACACCCTCTATTGAAATATAATAATATGTGATTATGTAAGCGAGATGTAAGGTTTGTTTTTAATTTTCTTTTTTCTCGTGTACTTTATTACAGTTGGCAACACAGTAGACGTGTTAAGAGGATGCGTGCCTAGAGCCCAAATTGACTCAGTCTGTCTCGCTCTGGTAGCTGTAGAGAGAGCGAGAGGACATAGCGACGCGCGCTGTTACACTTGTTATGGAAACAATTGCAACTTTGCTACTCAAACACGACCCTTCGCTCTTTGCATATCCATTTTAATTATACTTTTTCACGTATTGAGGTGAAAATATTACACTTAAGGGTACTATAAACTTTTACTATAATACAAAAAAGACCTTTCTTGTTTTATAAGCATTTTTATTTTAAAACATTGAAATATAATTGATTTTCAACATATAAATGCAATTTTATTTGTCCCTGTCATATCACACAACCTTGGCGAGTACCTACTTAAATTGCACGCAAAACATATCGATCGCAAAACGATCGATCGAACGATTTCTAAAGAAAAATCGAAACGATTTTTTTTTTTTTTAAGGTTCAATTTACGGAATCGTTCAATTTAAAATTGGACAAAATTAGAATATATCTAAATGTTTCTATTGACATTTTCCTTTTTATTTGGAAGTATTAAAATAGGAAGATTAACTGAAATTATTAAATGTGTAACGTATGTGTAGGATAATTATACACCAGAGGTTAGGTTGAATTAGGTAATATTGTGTACGTGAGCATCATAATTTTCCGAAATTTCAACATTTTCAATCGAAGATAACTTTGGATCCCTTTGGAGTTTCTGGGCGTGTCGTATGTTGATTGAAGCCTTTTTCAAGGCTCCTTCAACCTACCCATACCACTTGTTATTGTTTGATTGTTATTAAGTTGTTTTTGTTTTTTCTGTTTGAAGGTTTTTAGATAAAAGCCGCGATAAGTCCCGGTTCCCGTAGCCGGATCTTGTCGCGGTCTTGGGCTGGAAGTTGCCTCCCTGTGAGCTCTTTCAGCCAGTCTAGGAATCTTCTTAAGATTCTTTGTTGTTAAGTTTTTATTGCTGTTTCTGTTGTTAGTTTGTTTAAGAAAATTTGTTGTTTTCCCTGATAACTTTGGTGCTAACAGCCGGATCGCGTCGCGGGTTTGGGTTGAAAGTAGCCTCCTCGGAAGCTCTTTCACCCAGTCCAAACCGGTTGTTGGTAGCCCTTGTTGATCAGGAAATATTGTTGTTTTTGTTGACTAATTTTAAGAAAATTGTTATCTTGTTGATTGTTGTATTGTTTTGCCCCCCCTCTTGTAGGGGTGGACTCTCCTACAACCCCGGGGGTCGGCAGGTCGGACGCCATGGAGGCTAATCGGCCTTCGGATAATACCCGCTCACAGGCGCGGAAACGGTGTGCCAAGGGGGAGGAGAGCACCCTTGTCAGACGGACATTAAGAATGCAATCAATTCCCTTGTCGAAATAGTTAAGGCGGTGGCGGAGCGCAAAGCCTCCAAGGAGGTTCGCCGCCTGAAGGCCGATAACAAGCGCCTTCGCGGGCAATTGGAGGCCCTTCACTCGGAGGTGGCGGCACTTAGACGGTTCTTCTCCGAAAGGTCCCGACTAGAGACTCCGGTCGACTCGCTACGACAGGCAGAAACTTCCAAAACAGTGGCTGACTCTCAGTCACTGTCTAGGGCGGAGTTCTTCGAAGCTTTTGCCTCGCTTCAGACGGAGCTTATGAACCATGTGGGCAGCATGGTGAGCGCGCGCCTGGATGGTTTGGAGGTGGACGGAAGGTTGCTCCCGGCGCGACAGATCCGGCCACCACTTATGGCGGATCGCAGAGCGAAGGACCGCGCTGCGGCCTCACAGTCAGACGCGGTGACAACCCTCACCCCCCCGGCCAATCTGCCTAAAAAGGTGAGGCCCGTCAGGGTGGCTCAACCCCCTGCCAAGGCTCCTGAGCCGCAGGTTGGGCCTTCGATCGGGACAGGTGAAACCGCCGAAAGCTGGACCGAAGTAGTCCGGCGCAAAAAGCGCGCCCCCGTCGCTCCAGCTCCGACAGCAGTAAAAGCGAGCGCCCCCAAGCTCCCTAAGGAGCCAAAGAAGCTGGCCGTGGTAGTGGCCCTCAAACCTGAGGCGATCGAGAAGGGTGCCACGTATAAGAAAGCCTTAGATAAGACCAAGGCCTCAGTTTCATTAGACGCCCTCGAGATTGCTCCGGCCCAATTCCGCACGGGCGTCACGGGAGCTCTCGAGCTCCCAAAGGGGACCACGCCTACACAGGCGGACCAGCTGGCGGCTAAAATTAGCGAAACTTTGAGAGACGAGGCGAAGGTGACGCGCCCAATCAAATCGGTCGACATTCGGGTTAATGGCTTGGATGACTCGGTGTCGGCCGAAGAGCTGCTGATGGCACTGGCTCTAGCCACGGGTTGCCCCCCCGAGCACTTCAGGGTGGGGAAGGTCCACCCTGGAGTCAGAGGGGTGGGCTCGGCCTTCGCCTCGTGCCCCGTGGAGGCCGCCAGAAAGCTGGCGACCGGTGGCCGACTAACCGTCGGATGGAGTTCTGCCTCCATCCAATTGCTGGAGCAGCGCCCTATGCGCTGTTTCAGGTGCATGGGGCTCGGCCACCCGGTGGTCAGGTGCCCATCCAAAAAGGACCGCAGCGCAGGAGATAGCTCTCCTGCGCACCAAGTGTCTGGCAGCCAGGCGCGCCCTTCTACGTTGCCGGAGGAGGCGTTCCAGGAGGACGCCTGACGAAGGAGGACCTCTTCGTCAGGCGTACAGGGAGGCTCACAAGGCCCTGCAGAAAGGAATCTGCAGGGCCAAAGAAGAGGCTTACGAGCGCTTCCTGGCTCTCCTGGACGCCGTACCCTGGGGCCGTCCGTATATGGCTGTGAGGGGGAAATTCGCAGCAAGGTCCCCCTCGACAGCCAATCTTGGCCCAGAGCTGCTTGAAAAGGTCATGGGGTCTCTGTTCCCGACCCCTGGCCAATTCGAGCCCCCTCCCATGGAGCCTCCGGAACCACTTCCGGAGCTCGAGGTGGAGGGTCCTCCCGTCTCCGACGTGGAGTTTGAGGCGGTGAGGGAGCGACTCCGGGGCAAGAAGACGGCCCCGGGACCAGACGGAGTCCCGGCCAAGGCCCTAGCGCTAGGGCCTTTAGAGGAGAGATTCCGGGCGGTCATGGACACATGTATCGCCCGGAGAAAGTTCCCGGCGAGGTGGAAGGTGGGGCGACTCTGCCTTCTCCGCAAGGAGGGCCGCCCTGCCGACTCGCCGGCGGGGTACCGACCGGTGGTCCTGCTCGACGATTCCGGCAAAGCCATGGAAAGGATTATGGCTCGTCTGATCGTCGAGCATCTGGAAACGGAGGGGCCGAACCTGGATTATCACCAGTTCGGCTTCCGCACCGGTCGGTCCACCGTTGACGCGGTGAGCCTCCTCAAGCGATGGACTGAGGAGGCCATAGGCAGAGGGGAGGCTGTTGTTGCGGTGTCGCTCGACATCCGCAACGCCTTCAACAGCCTCCCCCACGAATGTATCAGGGCGGCACTCCGGTTCCACCGAGTGCCGTCCTACCTCTGCGCCCTCGTCAACGACTACCTCTCCGAACGGGTAGTGCTGTACGAGGGCGCAGACGGGAAAGTTATGCGCCGGCCAGTGGCGGTCGGCGTACCGCAGGGGGCCGTCCTTGGCCCCCTCCTTTGGAATTTGGGGTATAACTGGGTCCTGCGAGGCAATCTCCTACCCAAAATGGAGATTGTCTGCTTTGCCGACGACACTCTGGTCGCGGCAAGAGCAAAGACGTGGGAGAAAGCAGAACGGCTTGCGTCGGTCGGCACCTCGTTGGTCGTCCGGCGCATCCGTCTGCTCGGATTGGAGGTGGCCCTAGACAAAACTAGGGCCATGGGTTTCCATCCCCCACGCCGCAGGATCCTGCCGGGGCTCCGAGTCCGAGTGGAGGGGGTCCGGATTCCGGTCGAGATGCATTTCAAATATCTCGGCCTAAATCTGGACCCCCGCTGGAACTTTGAGGAGCATTTCAAGCTCCTCGTTCCACGGCTTATTAAGACCGCAGCCGCACTCGGACGGCTCCTCCCTAATCAGGGAGGACCCAATTCAGCGTGCCGTCGGCTCTACCACGGGGTGGTAAGGTCGATGGCACTCTACGGAGCCCCGGTCTGGGCGGAGTGCCTCACTCCCCGCACCAGGGCCCTCTTACGGAGGCCACAAAGAGTCATGGCGACCCGGGCCGTGCGGGCTTATCGCACGGTCAGCCACGGGGCTGCCTGCGTGCTAGCGGGCATGCTTCCGTGGGATGTCGATGCCCTGGTTCTGTCCCAGGTGCATCGGCATCGGGTCGCCGCTAGGGCCCTCGGAGAAAGAGCCGTTGCCGAGAACGTGCAACGGGTCCGTGCAGAGGCCCATGAGAGGGCCATTGACGATTGGAGTGAGGCACTACTCAACCCCACCGCCGGTCACCGGACGATCCTCGCGGTTCGTCCGGTGTTGGAGGACTGGGTGAGGCGCCGTGAAGGCAGCCTCACCTTCCACATGGTGCAAATGATGACCGGACACGGGTGCTTCGGTCATTATCTGCACCGCATAAAAAGGGAGGAGTCGCCGCGGTGCCACCACTGCGGCGACCCCGACGATACGGCCGAGCACACGCTCCAGGTGTGCCCGGCCTGGAGTCCCCAGCGCCAGGAGTTGGAGGCGGCGCTGGGAGGTGGAGACGTCTCACTGCCAAGCATGGTCGAAGCCATGCTTGACTGTGAGACGAACTGGAAAGCAGTTGCTTCCTTCTGCGACTCTGTCATGTCGCAGAAGGAGGCAGCTGAGAGAGAGCGAGAGGAAGAAGCAGGTCTCGCTTCCCTCAGACGTAGGCGGTCGGGCAGGAGAAGGCGGGCATATCAAGCCCGTCTTCAAAGGTCCTAGGGGACCTGCGCACGGAGAGGTGCTGTTGGCTGTGTCGCTCGACATCGCCAACGCGTTCAACTCCCTCCCCTGGAGCTGTATCCGAGAAGCGCTCGGATACCACGGTGTGCCGTGCTACCTGCGTCGCATCGTGGATTCCTACCTGACCGATCGGACGGTTACGTACCCCACAGGTGGAAACTCGTGGGGTCGTAAAGACATGTCGCGCGGTGTTCCTCAGGGTTCGGTACTTGGACCGCTCCTGTGGAACATCGGGTTTGACTGGGTTCTGCGGGGGACAAACTTGAGGGGTTCTCTCTGGTCTGTTAGGCGGATGATACGCTTGTAACGGCCAGAGCAGCCTCCCACAGGATGGCAACAATCCTCGCCACGGCTGGCGTAGCCCACGTGGTTGTGAGGATGCGGCGGCTGGGCTTGTCGGTGGCTCTCGACAAGTCCGAGGCACTGTGTTTCCACGGCCCTCGGAACATGCCGCCGCTTGATAGCCATCTAGTGGTTGCAGGCGTTTCCATCGCTGTTGGGTCGACAATGAGGTATCTCGGCCTCGTCCTCGACAGTCGATGGAAATTTGATTGTCATTTCCGACAATTGGCGCCGCGACTCATCGGAGCCGCCGCTGCACTGGGGAGAATACTCCCCAACCTGCGTGGGCCGAATACAGCCTGTCGCCGCCTCTACGCTGGCGCGGTACGGTCCATGGCATTGTATGGGGCCCCTATCTGGGTGGACCGCCTGACCGCCCGTAATAGGCCACTTTTGCGCCGCGCGCAAAGAGCCATGGCGGTCAGGATTGTGAGGGGGTACCGCACCATCTCTTTTGAGGCAGCGTGTGTACTGGCTGGCACCCCTCCGTGGGAGCTGGATGCCGAAGTGTTGGCGGCGGTGTACCGTGAAGTCGCGGACGCGCGATCACGCGGCTCGGTGTTGTCATCGGAGGAGGTCGTCAGGTTGAGGAGACACTCCCAGACGATCCTCCTCCAAAAGTGGAAGGAAAGGCTGGCGGAGCCCAGTGCGGGCCGCCCGACGATTGAGGCCATTCGTCCCTCCCTAGAGGGATGGCTGGCGAAGCGGCGTGGGGCCCTCACGTTCCGCCTGGTGCAGATGCTCTCGGGGCATGGTTGCTTCGGGCGTTACCTTCACCGGGTGGCCGTGAGAGAGCCGACGGAGGAATGTCACCATTGTGGCTGCGCGGTTGACACTGCGCAGCACACTTTGGCTGAATGCCCCGAATGGGCAGAGCAGCGCGCCGCTCTGTCTCTCGTCGTGGGCGCCGATCTCTCGTTACCGGCCGTCGTAAAATCGATGGTTGGCAGTGACCTTGCGTGGCAGGCGATGCTCACTTTTTGTGAGCACGTTATGTCGCTCAAGGAAGCGGCGGAAAGGCAGCGGGAAGAGGATCCCCTCTCCCAGCCAATCCGCCGGAGGAGGCTCGGGCGCAGGCGGCTGGCTTATGTTCGCCGCCTTCCACCCTGACCGGGACCCGGGCGGTGGTCTTGGGGGAGACTGTCGCCCGCCGTAAGGTCCCCCGAGATGGCCGGCGTACCTCCACTTTCGGGTACGCCGAGGTTCTGACAGGGAGCGTTGGCTTCCCCGCGCTGGATAGCCGTGGCGGGGCATCGAAGTCGTGTCATAACGTCCCCACGACCCCGCCCATCAACGGCCGCGCTAGAAAGAAAGTCGTTGGGTTTTAGCCGGTAGAAATCCGGCATAACCCCGCAGTGTCCCCTACACTGCCGGGTATCCAAGAGGATTTCCCAACGTTAAAAAAAAAAAAGGGGACCTGCGCACACAGCTGGCTAGCTGTGTGTGCCTGCACAGGCTCCCTCCGTCTGGGGATTGCTCCGGTGTCTCCGGGCAATCCCCCATTGGCGTCAGCCTAGCCGACAGTGGCTAGGCCGCCCTGGGGTGGATCGGAGTTGTTGCCTCGGCAGAGCCCGATCCACCCCGCTCATAGGGCAAGGAGGCACCGGGGAGTTTTAGTGGGTAGTGGCCGGGCCCGCTATGATTGGCATAGCGCCGTGCCCCGGCCGACCCCCACATACCCCTACCGTCTCGCCAGCGGTAGGGAATCAATAAACGGATTTCTCCTCGTAAAAAAAAAGGATAATTATACACCAGGTTGTCACTTCGATTTAGGTCTAAAGACCTTCCAATTTTTACCCCGGTTGTGAATTCCCCGTCTGGTTTAAACCTTTTAATTTTATAATTTTTCCTCTATAGAGAAACTGTTAAGAAATGCAATATAGAAGTCCAATTATATTGGACTTTTCCTGTATCAGATTGCATTTATAACTAATCGATAATGTACAATGACATAACTTCGTTGGTTTGTATTGATCAATATATTTTGCGTGCCCTGTAGATACATCGTACGTTTTAATGTTAAAATTAATTAACTATGGCATTAATATTGAATTTGTGTGGAAGACCAGTATATACATCGCTTCTAATTATTATGATTAAACATAAGGACTCGAAAATTAAATTTCACTTATAGATGTCACTGGCGAGGCGAGACCTAAGACAAACCAGTTCGTATAACCACATTTAACTTTTATATACACTGGTACTATATCTGGCAGAATATTTATACAATTACATCTTACAGAATGACATATACATACATATACATACAAAAATATTGTCAGATTTTTTATTGCAATTTAAAAATCATAATTCAATATATTAGCGTAAATATAATATATTCGTGCTCTCATTACACATTAAGACTAGATAAAGAATAAAATACATAACAATATACACTTACTTACTACTTTCCTGTGTGACGAAAACATAATTTTTGACTTATTTTATGTGTTCTTTTGAAAATGACGCCGTATAAATTTAGACTGTTTAATTCGTGTTGCAAACAGTCCAAAGCTGATTTGTATTTAACTTTCGAACTTCATTTTGCTTACTCTTAAAACGAAGAGATTATTTAAGTAAGTGCCTTACTATAAAGTATAGATTTATTTATTTTTACTTTTGTTAAGTCAATCACTACCAACATTATTCAATTCCTTGCAGAACGTAAAACGACGAAGTCGTCGCGTGGCAACGCGTCGTCGCGTGACGACATCTTGTAAAAACAATATGTTTACTTATTTGTATTAAACTACTTGGACCTTTCTAACTCTCATTAAGTAAGATTGTAGTCATTCTCTGTCTTTCATCAAACCTTTAGAATTTTTATGAATTCAAACCATGCCATATATACTGTCTCTGAAACTCATCTTAATCAGATCTTTTCCTATTTCGTGACCATATTTTACGTTCGATCGTAAACGTCAAGGCAAATACAGTTTTTGAAAATTACAATCAGTCCATTAACAATATTTATATAAAAATGTATTACACATATTTAAAATTATATAGGGAATGTTTACTTTTAATAAAATAGTACAAAAAAATTAAGTGGCGATTTAATCGCGAATACATGCCTATTCTAAATAATAATTCATTATAATTAAAAACATTTAAAAAATCTCTCTCTTTGAACATTTTATATAAGTAGATGTCAGTCCATTCATTGATTAAAAAATGAGTATAAAAATTTAACTTAAACAGTTTTTTTATGATTATTTATTTTAAACTTTAAAATATGTTAATTAAAACTATTAGTAAAATCACGGTTAGCCTTATTTTTATTCACTTAATAATTTACTTTGTTAATATTTTTATTGCTATTTATTATTATTAATGTTATATAACCTCAGTGAGATTCAAATAAGATAATTAATCTCCTCAATTAGCCCCAAAAGATCAAATAGAATTCAAAAATAATTTCCAAAGGTTTCTAGCTATTTAAAATAAAAATTAAATTGTAAAACTTGAACTATCCAAAATTTCCTGAGGCAGAATTTCAGGCTCAACTTACAACTTTTTCATCACCAAGGCTCGAGGCTCACTACGGCTAATCATTAAGTTAATCAGATGTTTAGGGCGTTTAACCCGCATTTTAGCGATTGTGAACAAAATATTATTAAACGGCTGTTTAAATTTTAAACAGCTGTTTAAAAATAACCGTCTGTTGGTGAACTCAAGCCTAAGTCATTCCCATTATTTAATAGCAGATACAAAATTGGTTTTATTAGGTGACATTATAATTTGTTTTGTCGCCCACTTCAAATTTGTGGTTAAAAATTAAACATATAATTAAATATACTAGGGTATAAGCTAACCTGAACAACTATTTTCCTATTTTTCATATGAATTATGGTCAAATTTTCAAGAATTTTCTGTATTAAAAACTTTTTTGGGTCAACTACTTTTTAAAACTATTGAATTAAATTACATTCACCGCCAAGGCACGCGATCAAAATGCCAAATCTGAGACGAAGACTTAACACATCTCTTACCCGACACCGGATCACCGATGCCATTCTTCTTCAAATGCACCAACAGTGTCAAACACAACCCATCTATTGTTTTTAACCTTGGACCGTGTTGTTTCCAAATCTGTTTATCACTACCACTGCACGCTTTCCAAAGAGCGCGACCGTTGCCTTGCTCCAAACACAAACCCTCATCAGCCATAATTCTCCCATCTGGAGTATACACCAAGAGTCTATCCAGGTCCATATCATCACTGCAATACATCCCATGAGCTGGACCTCCCAAAGACACTGCTGCTGTCCCAGTATTGATCCCTAAACATGCACCTCTATCGTTCCTTATCTTACCAAACCACCTTTCTTTTGTTGGAAAGAAATGTTGTGGCCACACATTGTTCAGGTACCATTCAAAGCTTTTACATTTCAACCGCTTCCTTAGATCGACTCTATCTCCTACGTTTTGTTGATCCCTTATCGCCGCTATCGATGGGTGGAATTTAAAGAAGAAATCCGCCCACTCGTCCATCCAAACCGTGGCGGCGCGTGCCAAGTTTGAGTTCAACACTTTGGCTACCCCCCCTGGATACTTGTAGGGGCTGTGTCTTCTGAATATGTGTCCTACGCGAGAGCAAGGTGTGATTTCAACCCTTGCACCGCATTGCCAAGCTCGCCATGACAGTTCCAAATTCTCAGCACCCCATATGACCATTCCTTCGTCGTAACTGCCTAATCGCCAAAACAAACTCTTTCTCACTGCAAATAGACCGCCGGCCATAGCTGGCGTCGGATACGGTTTGGACGGGTTTTGAGCTTTCCTAATCATAACTTGTTCACTTGGTATCAACCATCGGAAATGTAAACGCCAGCTAAAAGCGCCCCAGTGTGCGTCTATACTCTTTGTGTATGCTAATGTGTCGTCCGATATCAAGTCTATGTGAGGACATATAAATACGTCATCGCTCCCGGCCCTATCGAGTAGTGGCTCCAGCCATCCCAGAGTCACCTGTAACGTTTGTATGTTTAAGTCAGCCTGGTTTAACCAAGTAACCGTCTCCTTGCAGAAGACCACAGTGATATAGGAGAACGTATGCTGTTGTTGAAATATTGAAAACCATAAAAGTCAGAAAACTGCATTAATTTGGACATTTAGGAAAATGGGGTTACCTACCTTGGGTTACAATTATTGTAATTTGCATAGGGATCTCTTGATTTTTTTTTTGAAAATAAAATAAAATCTTACTCGCTGATAAGGTAGTTTTCTATTGGTGAAAGAATTTTTTAAATCATGTCAAGTACCTAGTTTTTGAGTTTTTCCATTACATACAAAAATAAAAATAAATCAAATCATTCCTCTATAATATTAGTATAGAATGTAGGTGTATACCCATTCGATTGATGCGCTCGGGCTTTGCCGGGGCGAACTTAACAAAACTTATATTTTGACATTTTAACATTAAAAAACGGCTTACCTCACAATGTGCATCCAAGAAAACTAATACATCGCCAGTAGCTATTTTTGCTCCCATAATGCGAGCTCCCACTAGACCCGTGCGATTCTTACTTCTTAATATATGCACTTTGTTCATACCGAGCACCGCTTCATCCAACTCTTTGCCTAAGTATCGCCGTTCGCTTGCATCGTCTACTAATATTATCTGCAATATACCAAACAAATATAATTCATCTAAATAAGGTATAGAATTTAACAATAATGTAATTATTGGAATCGATTTTCATATATATATTATATTATAAGCTCATATATAGGCAATTTATGGGAGTAAAATCAAATGTCACATGTCACACGTTACGCGTTATAGGTTACAATATGCTTCAATATATATTAATATAATACATATAAAATATACTAGCTACCCGCTCCCGGCTTCGCCCGGGGTGCAATTTATATATCCTATCTTTTAAATTGGACCAAATTAAATACTTTTTGGCAAAAACCAAACGATACCGCGATTTAAGTTCACTGGCTGTCGCCATTTAACAGCGAAAAGCTCAGACAGATAATAAACTTTTTGGGCTTGCTGAAATAACATAGGAATCATCTAGTGTGGAAGTGGCCTTCTACGCCATATACTGATTGGCAGCAGTAACCATCCCCTTACAGAAGACCACTGTAAAATAACAAACCCAACCATAAAAACGATAAATATGTTTCAGATATGTCCACATAAACAGACCAATAGGCAGCACAAAGACATTACATTAAAGAGCAATATCACTAAACAGTTTCTGTTGGCATTTTTTTTGCTCATTTTCAATATTATTGCAATAAATTAATGCCACAAGCCCAACATTTTCATATTGTTTTCCTAGAAAATTATCTGTTAATCACCTGTTTCAACAACTCGTCTGGTGATCTCATTATCACAGACATAACAGTCCTCATCAATGTAGACCAAGCCTCGTTGTGAAAAACTATGATGACAGTAGCTGTTGGGAGGTCGTCGACGTTGAACTTCACATTCCTACAACTGAAAGAAAATATACTTTCATTATTTATAAATTCTATAGCATTTCCTGTGGGTTTTTTTTTTTCTTATTTTTAATGTGTTCGTTGGTATATATAAATTACGTATCACGTTGTGTGTCCTCGATGAACTCCTAAACTACTGAACCAATTTTGAAAAGATAGGATAGTTTTTATCTCAATTTATAGTATTTTTTTATTGCAAATTATTTGTTTATTATACGACAGTTATAAATTACCTTACCGCCATCTGTGAGAATTTTATGGAACTCAGATAACTTTTAAAATAAGTTTTAAAACATCTGTGAGTTCCATGAGATTCTCACAGATGGCGGTAGTAAATATTTATTATAAAAATTGCACCCCAGGCGAAGCCGGGAGCGGGCCACTAGTATTTTATATAGTAATGACTCCTCCCTCACCGAAACACAACAGCAATGTGCTGTTTTTTCGCAGTGGTATTCTGTAAATGGGTGGTTACTGCCGCCAGACAGGATGCCCAAATGACTGCAGAACGCAGTGTGCCCTGCCACTACTATATAATTTTTTTAAATAAAACATAAATAAATAATTATAAAATAAAACAATTTAATACCTTTCACTGCGCACATCCGGTAGAGTTCTATTAATAGATATTCTGTCTCCAACCATTATATTATATGAATGCAGTACATACAACTCTTGGGCTGTTATCAACTCTTTTGGAGACAATGTTACGGGTCTACCACCTTCCCCTGCCCCCTTAACGGGGGCATAATTATTACTATGGATTTGTTCTAAAACGAAAAAGTTAATAGGTACTTGTATTGATATGTTAACTACCTACTTTATTTCTTTATCAGCCATTTTAAATCTATATTTGGAGTTAACTCCTTAAGAATCGATTTGCATATATATATATATAAGCCCATGGTATGAAAATTTATGGGAGTAAAATCAAAATTGTCACACGAATGTGTTATGTTATGCGTTATAGTTTTGTTCTATTTTTTGAATATTTTAGAATATCTGAAGTTTTAGAGATATTGCGCCATCTATACAATATTATTTAAAAAAAGAACAATGTTGTTTCTTTCAGGGTGTTCGAATTGTGAAAATTTAAATTCAGTGACACCCTATTTTGTTTAGGCAGCCTTGATGAGGCTCTATGAGTCATATACTTATTGTATATGTAATTTTACTCATGTGCATCCAACCACATTAAAAGTCAATAGAAAAAAATTACCATCAGATAAGTTGCCCCCTTTGTTTCCACCAATGTAATGACCGACAACTACTCTCATCCCAGTCTTATCCACATATGAGTTTTCATCGAAATTTAAACTGAAAAATATATATGAGTACCATAAATTATTATAATCTGCATTGTAAAAACTTATTTCAACAGTGTAAAATAGTATATCTTATCGACTATATCTGCTGTGTGCAAAAGTATACTATTGAGATGTTCATGAAAAACTTTTCTTGAAAAATTTTACATTAAAGCTTATTTAAAAAAGTATTTTATTTGAAACTTAGGGTTGTGTTATATGTAAACTAATTTGTCTTTTAAACATGACTAATTAATAATTTATTTATTATTAATAACATGATTTAATAATATGTAATTTATACATATTATTATATCGTAGTATAGTTCTGACTCACATTCTGGATTCGATTCATTCGAGTCAAATTTGGAAATGAAATATTCAATGTTAACTGTAGTCAGGGTGAGCAGGGTTCCACCCCCGTCCATTCTAGTTATGCCATAGTGCAGGCCTTTAAGTTATTACTTTGAGGCCTTAGAGGCCTAATGTTTAGTCTGTGATTTAATTATTACGTAGATAGATAGATACCTTTTATGCCATGGATCCTTGTTTTTCATTTTTATTGTATAATACAATTCCAAACTAACATAAAGCATAGCATTTATCAGAAAAACCAATATAATTATCAAGCTTATGACTTTCTTTTTGCGACCGCGACACAAAAGTGACCAAAAATCCTGTAAAGAATAATTATAGTCAATTATCTTTGAGTGAAAAAAATTGCAAGATTCATATAACATTCTGTTACAATATGTTTATTCGTTCCTTTATTAGTACTGTGTAATTTCTTTCTTTATCTAAAAAAGTTTCAGTTCAACTCACTTTTTTAAAAAACATCTTTAGGAAAAAAATAATTTAATAATAAACATAAAAAAATGGATCCATCCTGACTACAAAATTTCGTTCTGGACTAATAAAATAACAAACAAATTAATAAGGATTCAAATTTAATTTTCATATTCACAACAAATTCACAATCACTTCTTGATCTTTCACATTTCACTAAGATAATAAATAAATAAATAAGATTAGTAGTATGCTCTCGCTAGCGAGTATATATGTTCCTTGGTAGTATGTATGTATGTATGTATGTAGTAGAAGTAAGGAACATCAACATATACTCTCTAGTAAAAGTCATAGATGGAATGAATGGTAGAATTTATGTTTAGTTGACAGTTGAATGGGTGAATATAAATGTTACTCTGTGACGAAGTTATAAATATCTTCTAATTAAAATACCAAATGATATTTGTAAATAATATTTGATATATTTTTTGTTAAATAATAATCCTAAATACTAATAATATTATAAATTTATGCGAAAGTTTGTATGATTGAATGTTTGTTCCTCAATAGCGCAAAAACGGCTGAATGGATTTAAATGAAATTTGGGAGACACCAAAATATGTAGGATACTTTTTATCCCTGAAAAAAAATTACTTCAAGACTTCAAGATCATTTGAATAAAATGCATCCAGATAAGAAGAACAAAAATGTAGCCTATTTTCAAGACCTGGAAAAGAAGCATTATGCTCAGCCAAGCACACCAATATAGCACACTATAACTAAATTAATTAAATAATGAAATTGTTATTTTTAAGTTTTAGGAGTGTATAAAAAATTGGGGGACTGAAAAATAATTGATTTTCAAAGGGGGCGGTAAAAGAAATAAGTTTGATAATCTCTGAGTCTAGCTTATCATAATATTATTTATGATTCTGTACATTCAAGTACAGAATACTATATATGCCACAGTTCTGTCAGTTTTGATTTGTTTGATTTTGATTTGATACTAGTAGTATCTTCTATGTGGTCTGTGGATTTGATTTTAATTTGGATTTATGTGATGAACCTTCGTCGTGTTCGGTTTGTTTTATTTTTCCAATAATTCTGCTGAGTGAATTATCATAACATAATAAATAGTAATGGGATTGTTTCACTTGTTTGTGTTAATTTGTTAATATTCAGTTAAAGTTTATTGATTACTTCCTTGGTTTCTTTTTCCTGTCTTCATTTTATATTATTATTTATTGTTGCTGTTTTTAAAAGTGATTTTGTAACATAACAAACTCCAATATAATTTCAAATATTTTTAATTTTCCAATGTGATTAAACTGTATTTTCTCATACAAATGATAATAATGTCTGTCTGCTTTTGTATACTTCACCGACTGTAGTAACCACCTAAGAGGTAAATGGATAATTATAAATTACGAAAAAATAAGGGGATAGGGAAATGGGCATCCCTTACTCACCGAAGCACAACAGTTATTTCACAGTGGTCTTCTGTAAGGGAGTGATTACTGACGGACTGCAAAATGTAGTGTGCCACTACTTCATTATTGAATATTTATTTCACTTTTTAATAAATAGTATTTTCATCAGCAGTGAGCGTTAAGTGCATAATATTTTCATTTATCAGCTGTAGCAAAACATTATCTTTAGAACCGACTAATTCGATGAAACACTAAGACTATTATTTTATTTTATTTTTATTTATATATATTAGGGAAACATACAATATCTCACTACACATTATAAATATACTATTTTGATGAAATGTTAATTGATTTAGATAGAGCTTATTAAATTGACATCCCTGAGTTTATGGTGGGCGCATATTAATATGCTCATGGATTTCAGTGTTTAGAGTAACTGTGCGGGTGTTTAAGGCGAAATTTTGTGAATATTGAAGGCAGAGGTTTGTTACAACTATCCACAGTTTCACAGCAGGATGCCATAGGCTAGAAATGCGCGGTCCAGATCATTGATCCGATTTTAAGGATGGGATCGTAATGCGGCCACCCGATGCGCAGTTTGGATTGCATGCCGTCAATCCGATATCAAGGATTATTTTTTTAGATATTTATTATTTTAAAAAAGAACAAAGCATGCACTTATAAATACTAACAACTATAAGAAACAACCCCATATTTTATAATTAATAATGTACTTAGTTCTATAGGTGCCAATCTTCGAACACTAAACTTTTTAACAACAATAATTTAGATTAAACAAAACATCCGCACATCTAAGATACTCGAAGACAATAACAAATAGAAACTACTTAATCAAACCATACATTATAACTCGTACCTATGTTTTTTTACTTACCTACACAGTCAGATAATAATAAAAACGATCCAACCGTCAGATCCAAAAATCGTCAGATCATATGCTTTCGATCCGATTTTCCAAAAGATTGGATCGGATCGGCACATCCCTACCACAGGCCCAGATTGGTTTAATCACAGCCTTATAAATAAACATATTGCTGTCAATAGCCCTGGTTTCTTCTCATAAGACAGTATAAGATTTCGATTAAACTTCCGATTAAAAGAGCCTCTCTTTGCAGAGATATTTATTGGTAATTGTGTATTTTCAGAGTTAGAAAACTATTACAATACAACATTAGAAGCTGCAACGTGATGCCGAAATATCGAAATTCTTCTTGGGGTGATGATGGACAGTTTCCGAAGAATGCGCCTAGACCAGCTGGACTGCATGGCAAAGCAATTGGTCTATATTATAGAGATCTGGCCAAACAAAAAAAGAAACAACAACATAACTTGGTAACTATTAAATTAGTTTATGCTTTATTTATTTTAAAACTAAGGGCAACAATTTGCTATGTTACTACACACACAAGTTAATTCTTCACCTTGCAGGATTAAAATGACTTCAATATTTGTTTATTTAAATATTGTTGAAATAGGCGTTGTTCGCCTGTTAAGTGATAAGCCCTTAACTTTGCTAACTTATGTAGCAAGTTGAAAAAATAGACTTTATTCTATAAAATTGTTTGTCCTGACTGACTATCAATGCATAGCCAAAACTTCTAAGTCTAGAAAGCTAAAATTTGGAACATTTGTTTGATTTATAACATAAGCAACTGTAAAAAAGGATTTTTGAAAATTTCAATTCCATGTGAAGCCGGGTGCGGATTTACATAAAAATTTTAAATTAAATTTTATTAGTAACTTATTATGTTTTACAGATTAACCTCAGAATTCCTCCGGCAATTCTTAATGATCTCATTGCCAATGTGGAGTCTTTACAGTCAAAACATAGCAGAGAATCGTCTCTTACTGGTAAGATTGATAAGCATCTTAACAGTGCTTGTATAACTGAAAGCTCACAAAATACTGAATCTAGTTTATCAATTTCAAAGAACTTACGTAATAATGAAACTATGTGCAATACTGAAATTAATCCCGATTTTGAACCCATTAATAAAGATATAGATTCTGAAATGAAACAAACAAAAATAATTAAAAGTGAATTTAATGATAACGTTGATTCAACAAACAACTCACTATGTGCCACTACAGATATATCAAATAATTTGATTAATGTTAAAGTTGGGTCATCACCGAAAAGAATAAAAGTAGAAAATACTTTGCCAAATAAACCTGGCACAAGTAAAGAAAATTTAGACTATATACCAATCGAAGTGCTATCTGAAGATGATAGCCTAGTAAAAGATAAGATGAGAGGCATTTCTGCAAGTACAGGTTATTACAAATGTGGTTATCAAGAAATAATCACAGACACATTTGACAACAAATTAAACCAAAGCTTAGTAAATGGAATAGATATTATAAAAAATAATACAGATATAAACAATCAAAGTAATGTATTCTACAAGGAATATATGGAAAATAGTAAAAATAGTAAACATATAAAACTAATGGAATTCAGAAAGAAATTGCCAACGTTTCAAAAGTCTGAAGCCATTTTGGAAGTTATTAAAAATAATCAGGTTGTCGTTATAAGTGGTGAAACTGGATGTGGAAAGTCTACTCAGGTATGTTACTGATAAAATTTATGAAGGATAAATAGTGAAAAAAAAAAAAGGTGTAAATCTAAGTGTTTATAGCAAATAAACGACTTTTTTAAAAACTAGAAAATCTACATATTATTATATGTTTTAAAAAGTATTAAAAGTACTATGTAGTGCTTTTATAAATTTTATGTTTTTTTTTATTATAAAATTTTATTATTATTATTTGTTACTCTTAAGACATTAAATCTCTTTCTTGACATTAAAAAATCGTTTATATTGTTTTGGCTAACTTGTAACCCCGAGAACTTTAATATGATTTTACTAATGGAATGAGCGACAAGCGAGGAAGGTTTGTGTATGAAAGCAGAATAACTTGAATCTATTTGAAGCCAGGGTCGGGTCTCTAATAATGTAACAAAAAACACTAAATGCAGTTATTTAAATTAAAAACGACGCTATATGTTGCATTAAGGCCCTAAAACGATGCAATAAAAGTTGATTTATAAACAATGGTGTTGAAAAGAATATTAAAAAATGCACATCAAATTTAAATCAATTATGTATTTTGGGAAATTGTACAATTTCCTGTCATATAAAGTCCCTTCCTTTTTTTTATTTATAAAACAAAATATATTTTACAACTGTAAAAGATCTGACAGATTTGAAAGACAAACATTTCCGATCCCAACTGTAGATGCAGTATGATATAGTCCTACATTTAAATTGGTTCAAAATCTCCTACTTTTGAGAGTTTGCATCTTAATCTTAATTAAGTAGTGTTCAATTAGGACCACAATTTAACTATTTCCCATCACATTTGGTCACAGTGAATGGTATGCGTCTTGAATAGAAGCGTAGGTACTTTAACACTTCCCTAATAAAAACTTTTGTTTATTTATTTATTTTGTTAAAATTACCAAGTTTTTAGGTGCCACAAATAATATTAGACGATGCAATTAGCAACATGAGAGGTGCAAACACAAACATTTTAGTTACCCAACCGAGACGAATCGCCGCTTCGTCCTTAGCTATGAGAGTCGCAGAGGAAAGAGGTGAAAAACTTGGAAAATCTGTGGGTTATGCAGTACGCTTAGAGAAGTTAGTGCCTTCTTTTCATAGCGTAATTGGTTTTCTCTTTTTATAAATTCATAATTAACTATCAGACGTTGTCCTGCCCGAACTCGAAAAAAATTTTTACCCGATTTAAACGCCATCAATGTTGTCCAACCTGCTCTACCCAACAAAAATAACAAAATATGTCAACAAACTAACTTACACCGCCATCTGTTAGAAACTTGTGGAACTTGACAACCTTTGTTCTCTAAAAAGAAAACATGTAATTTGCAATATAATCGAAATAAAGAGTTGGACCAAATTATATGTAGATAGTTACGAAATTCGATCAAAATCGGTTCAGTAATTTCGGAATTTATCCCGTACATACATCGTGACACGAGATTTTTATATATGTAAGATGTAAGCTACTTTAATAGAGGAATATTAATTATGATTATACATACAGTCGACTATAATACTAGATACACAGTCTCATACAAAACAAAACCCAATAAGTGGCATTATGCTTAACCTATTAGATTTATCATGCATTATAAAAAAAAGTCTTAAAATTCACATACAGTTTTTTAAAAAATGAAACATACACTGAGGTCGTAAGATTGTAAAACGCATACGCATCTAAAGGAGCACTGTGACATGTTTGCGGTTGAACGGATCGAATTATACTAATACAAAAGCACATCCAAATGTTCAAGTGTTATTGTGTATCTAGTATTATAATATAGTCGATCGACGATACAAACATATAAAATGTTAAAATTTCAGAGTCGATCCAAGGAGACGTGGTCACATAATGTATTGCACCACTGGCGTTCTACTCGCAGACTTAGGTTTCAATCAAGCACTGACTAATTACTCGCATGTCATATTAGACGAAGTCCACGAGAGGAACTGTGACGTTGACTTGTCAATGTGCATGTTGAAAAAGGTAATTAAATAGTTGAGATAGATGTGATGGTTTGAATTATGGTTTCGCAATAAATATTTGAATTAAATTGAACTGTGATGTATGTTTGTCTGTAATAGCAAATATGTATAAGATTTGTTGCTTGTTTAGCACCCCAACAATTTATATAAAATTTTACAATAAATCTTTACATAGTTGAATTTGTGAATTTCCGCGTCTTTCTGCCTGTACATCCCCTAACACTAAAATTACGCAACGGATTTTGATGCGGTTTTCACCATCATCTAGATGTGCCAAAATTTATCCAAATCCGTACAGCCATTTTTGCATGATTGAGTTCAAAAATCAAAAAATTAAATCATACAAACTTTTGCAATTATAATAATTGCTAGCTGTTTACGTGACTTCGTATGCACTTTAGTTCGTTTTTTGTAAATACCACGGGAACCTAATATTTTTCCAGGTAATAAACTATCTGTATGCCAAATTTCATCCAAATCCGTTCAGCTGTTTTTGCGTGATTGAATAACAAACATCCACACATACACACTTTCGCATTTATATTATAAGGATTAGTATTTAATAAGGTTGGTTTACCAAATTGCTAGTTTCGTTAATAACATAACTTTGCACTTACATTAGTTTTATTTTAACATGCTATTCTAAGTTTTAATTAACCACTAAGTTAATTGAGTTTAACTTAACGTTTTATGGTTACAGATTATAGAGAAACGCAAAGATTTAAAGTTGATACTGATGAGCGCAACATTAGAGGCAGATAAACTGCAGGCGTACTTTGGTGACAGTCCGCTGATGCATATAGAGGGTCTCGCTTATCCGGTCCAGGATCTCTACTTGGAGGAGATATTGCAACATCCGGACTTCCATAATTATCACTTCCCAAAGGAGATGTTTCAACAGTCTGCGGGGAAAAGGCAATGGGGCAAGAACAAGTACAGGGGAAGTCAGATTAATAATAAGGCGAAGGACTATTACCGACAAATAGGTAGCATTTTATTTTTTTTACTAGCTGGTTACTGGTTGATAATGTAACTCTTTGATTTTCTATAGGTGAAGAATCACACTTGCTATTAATTTATGGCTGGTCTTCTGTAAGGGGATGGTTACTGCCGCCAGACTAGCTGCCCAAATGACCGCTGTGAAACGCATTGTGCCTATAAAGTCTGCTTAATGATCTAGGAACACTAGGAATACCAAGAGGGTTTCGTAAGCGCCTTTTGGTTGTAGAAAATACTAGTATATATACTAATATTATAAAGAGAGAAAATTTGTATGTTTGTAATAAATAAACTCAAAAACTACTGGACCGATTTTAAAAGTTTTTTCACACATAGAAAGCTACATTATCAGCGAGTAACATAGGCTTTATTTTATGAAGTTACACGGACTAAGTCGCTTGCAACAGCTAGTTTTATATATTTCAATTCTTTTTCTTTTCAGATTGTTGGCTCAGACGTAACAGGATGCGCGTCCGCGATTCAGTTCGTGATTTAATTACAGACGCAAGAATTGAAGAAGTTAATGTTGATTTGATATTACAAGTAGTCTTACACATATGTAAAAGGCGAGAACCCGGCGCTGTACTAGTGTTTTTACCTGGAATCGCTGACATTTCGAAGCTAGTTAGGTCGATGGATGAAAGTGGACATTTCCCTTCGTCACGTTTTAGAGTTATACCTTTGCATTCGAAGTTGCCATCACTGGAACAGAGGCAAATATTCGAAAGGCCTCCTACGGGTATGAGAAAGATTATAGTAGCCACTAATATTGCTGAAACATCGATCACAATCGATGATATAGTTCACGTTGTTGATTGTGGGAAAATGAAGATAAGCGGACTGAGTATTGACGATAATATTTCAACATTGAAGAATGAATGGATCGCAAAGGCTAACTTGCGGCAAAGGTGAGTCTTAATTAAAGGACACAATTCAAAACCAGACCATTGCTGGTTTATTCTTATTTAAATTACACTCTGGAGGATTTGGTAATAAAAATCTTTATTAATTTCATGTGAATATTTAATATTCATAAAATTTAAATAATAAGTGTTACAGAATTCATAAATAAATATAAAAATAATGACATGTAGTTGAGAAATTCATGGTATTTTAATATTTTCAAACTTAAATGTATATGAAACTAAGTGTGCAAGTTTAAACCGGAAAATAAACTCTGATCTCCATACAAAGTTGATTAATATCATTGAGTAAATTTTTTGCTATTGCTTTTTTTAAGTAAAGCTTAAAATGATTGGCAGGATGACGGTCCACTTGATGGTAGGTGGCTACCGTCGCCTAATTACAAGCACAAGCACAAGCAAAAACGCCAGGGAGCTGCTGACCTTAGTAGGATGAAGAGTAAATAGGGAAATGGGAAAGATAGGAAAAGATCTCTAATTGATCTTTTTCCTATCTTTCCCATTTCTCAGGCAAAGTTATTATTGTTATTACTTTTACTATTTCTTATGGGCAAGTTAACGAGAGTTGGCACATGCAACACATTGACATATTGCGCATATAACTCTTGTTTTCATTTTTACACAGATTTCAAATCTCCATCCAACAGATTTCATAAACATTGCGAAATTGGTTGAAAATATAACCATTTCTCAACATACTGTATATCAAAAGTGCATTAGTGTGAACACTGTGAACTTGCCAACTTTAGTTAACTCATCTATATATAGAGTTTATTATTGTTATTATTATGTAGTGCTATATAAAAATCCCATTTAAAAAACGACATTAATTGCGAGTCTAGACGTGGTCGTGCCGGCCGTTGTCAGGAGGGTTTCTGCTATCACATTATAACCTCATACCGAGCAGAACAACTCGATGAGAACATGTTACCAGAAATTCAGAGAACAAGCTTACTGGAACCCATTTTGCTTGTGAAGAGACTCATGTTGGGTAAAGCTGGAGACGCCCTGGCAGCCTTGCCTGACCCACCGGCTGCCTCAACGGTGGACTGTGCAGTGAGGAACTTGCAGAAGTCAGTACCAACTTACGTTCATTTGCAATATTTTTAATAAGACAAGCTATAGTTAAAAATATAGCTAGGTTTAGTGCACAGCCGACCCTGACAGCCCATATGGGATTGAGCTTTAAACTCAGCAGCCAGCATGTCATAAACTGAGAGTAGATGCATATCGGTACATCGAAAGCAAAGTCACATTTAGTAAATTATTCACTATCCACGATAAACGTCTGAGTGTAATATTGACTTGTAGCATATAATCAAGAACGTAACTTTTTTGTTTTCTTTGATAGGACTTAAAAAAAGTATACCAGTAAATAGAGCGTAAAATACTTATTCTAATGGCATTATAAAGTGATTTTTTTTTTAAATTGACTGAGAATAGTATACCTCGGGTATACTAGTTTGAGATTCGTCATTAGAAATATATACCCTCATCTAATATTTAATGATTTAAAAGATTATCTGGTAGATGATACTTACATTGATTACATTGATCGCTCGTAATAAAACTGCGCGAGCGCGGAGAGTGACAGAGAAGCGTTGCGTGCGCTACTCCATGTGACATATAGGGATGGCGAGAGTTAATTATAATTTACTTTATTTAACAGCAATCGGCACGCGATTTAATTAGGCAACCCTTTCGCAATATATCAATGTATCTACCAGATAATCTTTGCCATCATAACAGATTGGGGGTATATATTTCTAATGCCGTATCTCATACAGATACAGATATATTTTTTTTATTTTTATTTATTTACATACAAAAAAACAATTGGTGGTACACAGTTTAGATGCACTATAAACTCAATTAAGTTTGTACCGTACACCTGAGTTGTCAACAATAATATAAATTTACAGAATTACTAACAAAAGAAAAAAGCACATATTCGTAGGTAGATACAATTTCAACTCTTTCGCACAACGAACCTGCTTGTCCCACTCTAACATGCAGCTAACTCATAAGCGCATCCTTGTTGACAACAAGAATGCACACTTTCTACAGGCTGTTTTTATTTATTTTTATAAAATTTATTTTAGCAAGTTTAATATTTATACATTTAATAATGTATTAATTAGGTATAATATTTTGAAAATGAAATTTAATTTTGGTTATTCTAGATTTATTGTTTGGGTAAATTAAAATGGAATTATTTTAAAAGATTGGGTGCACTGAACGCTAACGAGCAGCTGACGCCTTTGGGCTGGCATTTGGCACGGCTGCCGGTTCACCCAGCGGCCGGAAAGCTATTGGTGCTGGGTGCGCTGTTCGGTTGTCTCGACCGAGCCACAAGCGTTGCCGCCGCCTGGGGCTTCCACGATCCATTCCAACTAGTCATAGGTACGACTAATTGGATTGTTGTTTCACTTCTATCCCTAATATAAATATATCTTCACACATTCCACATAGCACCATCTAGTTCCATTCCACACTAAGCAACTAATGCTTGTATTATGGATACCAGACAGTTGATATAATATAAAGATTACTTTTTTTTTTGTAAATACATACATCTCAGGTACAAAAGTAAAATGTTAACACATAAACATTTGCCCCTAGCGGGATTCGAACCCGCGACCTTTTGGTTAACAGCTAGTGTTACTAGCCACTAGACCAATCGTGTCGTCATACCTAAGATTTTTATATTATTATGTCGACTGAAGTTGATTGATTAAGACAGATAGTATAGTAAAAAGTGCTCTGTGACGTTGCAAAAAGAGTTGCTCATTCATTCATATGATATTATTAAAAAGGTATTAGAGCCTTAATTATTTGTATTTTTAATAATTTGCCCGAATATTAAATAGATATTTGTTACACATAACAGGCAAAGAAGCGGAAGTGGATATGGCAAAGCGTAGCTTCGCCTTGGGTGAACCGAGCGACCACATCGCCATATCCGAAGCCATTATACAATGGGAAAAACACGAGAGACGTTTTCAAAGATCATTCGCTTACGAATATTTCTTATCGAACAGAACTCTTGAAATGTTGTCGGATATGAAGAAACAGTTCGGAGAGAATCTTATGCACATGGGCTTTTTGAAATCCAGCGACGTGAAGGCGAAATGGGAGAACCGCAATTCGGATAATTTGAGTTTGTTCAAAGCAATCGTTGCTGCATCTTTGTACCCTAATATTGGTACAGTAAGGTACATTTTTTTTTTTAAATTATTATTATTATTATAAATGCGTGTATTGCTAATTTACAATAAATAAAATAGACACTTGATGTGTTTAATGCTTTGGGTAAGAGCTTAAATGAAACTTTTTGATAAATACATAGGGTACAAGCATCATCAGGTCCGCGCATAGCCGAAATAATTTTTATGCTTGTAATACACGAACGTATATTCCATCTATACTACTATACTAATATTATGAAGAGAGAAGATTTGTATTTGTGTATGTTTGTAATGAATAAACTCAAAAAGTACTTGGACCGATTTTAAAAATTTAAAAATTCTTTCACTAGTAAGCTACATCATCAGCAAGTAACGTAGGCTATGTTTTATAAAGTTACGCGGGCGAAGTCGCGTGCAACAGCTAGTAAAAAAATAATTAAAAAAAACAAACGCCTGGAAAAACTGTAGCAGACATAATGATGAAATAAATTTTATTGCTCATCTATTTTGTCAGGCGTTATACATATTTTTTAAAGGGGCGCGGACGAAGTCGCTAGCGCCAGCTAATAAAAGCTAATACAATAATAATAATAAAATATGCTAATACAAGCTAATACAATAATAATAATAATAATACAATAAGCTAATAATACTAAGCTAATACAAGCTCGTGCCCGTGACATCGTCCGCGTTGAAAAAGAAGATATATGAGTAATTATTATACGATGAGATGTCTCAAAAACAAATTTAAAAAATCAATTACTATTTGAGCCATCTGATGGGATGAAAATAAGACTTTTTGTCACTGCAGTCTGCCAGTATATATATTATATTTAATGTCACTTAATAGACTATCCAACACTAAAAGAATTTTTCAATTCGAATCATTAGTTCCTGAGATTAACGCGTTCAACCAAACAAACAAACTCTTCAGCTTTATATAATAGTAGGTATAGGATAAACTGTATTAACTATTAAAAATTGGTTTGAATAATTTAGAAAAAACAATAACTATTTAAAATGACACTGTGAGTAAAATTTAAATAGGTTTTTGTACCATTTGTCTATGACTTTGTAGATGGGTGGGTCTTCACTCCAATAGACCTCATTCAAGAGTGAGTATAAGTGTCCGCACCCCGGAAGACGGCAAAGTGGCGATGCATCCCAGCAGTGTGATGGCAACCAAACGCGGCGGCGGTCATACAAATGAGAGTCTGTGCAACAGTCCCGGAGCGAACTGGCTCGTCTACTGGCGAAAGCAACGATCCACTGACCTCTTTCTGTTCGACGTCACCCTGGTCTACACGTTGCCTCTAGTTTTCTTTGGTGAAATCAATATTGAGAATGGTGAGTGATCATTGACGACACGTTTGTATGTCAACATTATTATTAACACACACTAATAATATAAAAACCTTAGGTATAACGACACGTTTGGTCTCCTAGCTGTTAATAAAACGGTCGTGGGTTCGAATCCCGCTAGGGGCAAATGTTTATGTGTTAACATTTTACCTTTGTACACGAGTCATGGATGTTTTGTATTTATAATATGAATGTATTTACAACAAAAAAAAAGTAATCTATATATTATCTATTTTATTTTATTTTATTTTTTTTATAAAAGATGGGTTTGCTCTTGACCAACAACAAACTGTGTATTTTAGTCGATCTCCATAAATATTGGCGGAATTGTGGTGTCTGTCGATTCGCAGTTTTTGTTTTCAAGATGACATTAAAATAATGTCTTTTACTAGACTCGCTGACCGAAAGGCAGAATTCTCCGTAACTCATTTGCAAGCGAGCGAAGGAAGGAAACCAAAAAACGCGTAAGCGCCGCATTTTCCATGGCACTTTCGACCTTTTGGTCGCGAACTTTAGCGTAAACCTCTACTCTACTGTATTTGACAAACAATTTTGTTCCAAGACCTTATGTAGAATACATAAGGTCGAAGCATTTAAATCGATTCATAGTTAAATCATTTGAAAATCATTTGAAGTGATTTTCTATTGTTTTTTATTTTAGTGTCTGAAAAATCAAAAGACGTTAACATTCAGCTGTCGTCCATTCAAATACAGTGCACAAAGAAAACAGCTGAAGTGCTACTTGAACTGAGGGGTTTGCTCGACGAAGTACTGGCGTCAAAGATCAACGTTCCCACTAATCAGATGCGACACTCTGATCACTTTGAGGAAAAGGTTTTAAGGTAATCATAAAAATGTAGTAATTTTAATCATAACGTGTAAGTAGTGATAATATGAAATTTACTATTTATGATGATACGTGAATTGAAGTCATCATTTATATCACACTGCGTTTCGCAGTCATTGGGGCAGCCCGTCTGGCGGCAGTAACCACTCGCTTACAAGTTACAGAAAACCACCATGAAACAACAGCATGTTTTGGTGAGTGAGTAAGGGATGCCTTATCCCTTATCCTTAAGCAAGATCTCATCGGCCGCCGCGACCTGGCTGCTAAGTGCGCACGTAAGCTTATACTATGTATAAGATCGGCTGTGCACTATCTTTCCTGCCATTAATTTGCTCTACCACATGATGTTATCAGCCAGTGGACTATCATCTTTTAAAACGACTTTTAAACTTAAAAAAATGACCAATGAACTAAATATAAATGAGTAGAGACAAAAACATTTAGCGGCATATTATTAAAGCAGTATGTAAATAATGAAAATATAAAATTGAACATTGAAAAGAATTTTTCTTTCTCACAAAGTAAACGCGCGCTCATGTTCATTGCATATGAACTCATTAGCCAATAAACACATTTAGCCATTGCTCAATCATTGCCATTTTAAGCATTACTTTTTTCTGGTAAAAAGAGCTCATTTGTTACTTCTGGAAAGTTAATTATTAAATAGGTATCTAATTTTTACGATACCACACCTTCACATCTTATTTTTTGTTTTAGAAGTGTGACAGAGCTCATAACAGCTGAGGATGAACAAGCAGAATATATGGGGGATGACTATCAATCAGAGTGAAGAAAACTAATACCTTGTACTTAGTCAATGTCAGTAATTACGTTCTAATATGAATAAAAATATTTTAAAATTAAAAACAAAATTTATTAATGTGTCAGTGTTACCCTATCTACAAATGTAATTTGTTGAAAATTGAATCAGCTGACAGTGTCACTGACAGTTTTGCAATTTTGTACTAAATTTATAGTCTGTGGTGATTGTTGTGGTATTTTTTTTTTTTAAAACATTTTTATATGTTTATATATTTATTAGAAAATAGAAGAAATGCAGTCATATCTTATGGTAATAGTTAATGTGATAATTAATTACTTTGATTAAATTTGTTGACTACTTACACACGAACTACGAAAGGGGTTTTCAAGCTATATTTATCTACATATCTTAGTTATCAATATGACAAATGCGATATCATATCAGTTTAATTACGTGAGTTATTCTAAGAATTATTGTAGCTACTTATAATGTTTTTAAATTCTAATATGAATATCCGCCTGCAAAACAGAGCGAGCAATGTAGTTTAGGAATCTCTCTCCAGAAACAAGGCACCTATTAGAAAAATTCTTTTATTTGAGAAGATGAGAAGTATCCACATTATTCAACATGGCTAGGTATATATATATATATACGTTAGTTTCTGGTATATATTATGTATGCCAACGCCCCCTGACAAAGCCAGGGCGCGTCAGTCTAATAAAAAATAGATTCATGCAACAATTGCCTAATACTGTTTATCTAAATTACAGGCCAAATGCTTACGATCTTTTTTTGTACAATACAGAAAAATCCATAGCAATTACTTGATCGTTAAAGAGGAACATGGTTGCAGAGAGATTACTCTAAATCATGAAAAAACAAAGTTAGTATAAAAATGAACCAAACAATTGTATTTTGTCGATATGTTTATTTTGATCAAATAATGAAAATTTTCATTTAGAAACTCCTTATCCTTGGATATGATAAAATACTTGATAGAAGCAATCAATTTGAACAAGGAAGATGTGGCTTTGAGAGCTATTATTTTATCTGCTAAAGGGAATGTCTTTTCTGCAGGACACAATCTTAAAGAATTAGTAAGTGTTCTTATTTTCCAAAAACCAGTAATTTATTAATTAATATGATCTGATTTACAATAATTAATGAGTTATGACTAAACAAAATGTTATTTTTTTATAAAACAGCAAGCTTCTACTGGTGTGGATAATCACAAATTAATATTTGCAAAAGCTACAGAACTAATGAAGTCTATTATACAAAGCCCAGTGCCTGTAATAGCCAAGGTAACATCTGAATTTTAAAAAAATGATAAACTAAGGATCACAATTAAATTAGGATAAAAAAGATTTTTATTAATTCTAGGTGAATGGTTTTGCGGCTGCAGCGGGTTGCCAACTTGTTGCTACTTGTGACGTGATTGTTTGTTCAGAGTCAAGTAAATTTTCTACACCTGGGTAAATAAGAGAGCCTTGAAAGAGACATAGCTTCCTTACAACGCAATAGAGGGTTTTATTATATTTTAAAACCATGTTTCAGAGCAAATTTTGGCATATTTTGTTCAACTCCAGGAATAGCAATAGGAAGGTCAATGCCAAAGTCCCATGCTATGTATATGCTTTTAACAGGTCTGTAATATTTTTTGTAGTGGAGGCGCAAGTCTCATCACTCTCTTGTTCCGACTTGGACAGTTTCGAAAAATGATTCTAATTAATCCTACCAACAAATTTAATTCCCTGTCCCCCATAAAAAGGGAAAAATTCCTCAAGTCCACTTCGATAACAAATAATTCTATTTTGTTTCTTTGTTATTGTGTTTATTAATATTTCAAGCAATGCTCTTCTTTTTTTTATATGTATCTAAAAGGATAGGTACCAGGAGATGTAGTTGCTCTAGTACCATTGGACTGTACTTGGTATTGCCAGTACCAAGTACAGTCCATGAATATGTGTGAATCCATTTGACTGCAAAAGCAGTGTGCCCTGCCACTACTTAATGGTATTACACAACTAAATATTTCTTATAAAGTGAAAAATGAATTAAAACATTGGTTGTCTCAAACTCAAAGCAGTCACAACTTTATTGTCCACTGAGTGATTTAAAATAACTAACTGTTTCAGGTGAAGCCATAACTGCCCAAGAGGCTTATGAAAGTGGGCTAGTGACCAAAGTAGTCTCAGTAGATAAACTAGATGAAGAAGTTGACAGAATTGTTGAAAAAATAAAACTGAAAAGTCATGGTGTTATCGCTTTGGGAAAACAATTCTTTTACAATCAAATAAATCTTGATTTATTAGAAGCATATCGATTGGGAGAGGATGTAATGGTGAAAAATATTAATTTAAATGACGGACAAGAAGGAATAAAAAGTTTTGTTGAAAAACGTAAGGCTGTATGGAACCATAAACAATAAGAATATTTTTCTTTGCCAACTTTTTTATATGAACATTTTAGATATATCATAATATCTACGACAGAACAGTTTGTTGTCTAAGTAATGTCAATTTAAGAACTGTTAAATATTTCATTCAACTTGTATCTTGAAATACAATTTTTAATTAAGAATAAGTGACTAAAATGTTAAATGTTAAACTTTCATAAATAAATAAATATGAGGTACTACATATTATTTATTTATATTTAAAAGTGCACTTTACAGGGAAATAAAACTATTTTTTATTTATACCTATATTTTATTTGCCACTATTATATATAAACCTTTAACACATCTTCAAGCATATCTAATGAACTCACAAATGTTAAGGCTTACATGATTACAATAACGTTTCGAGGAGATTGTTATTAAACATTATATGCATTTATTAAAAAAAGGAATATTTACAATCTTATTCATTCAACAGTAAAGATGAATTTCCATTTTCGGTCACGTAGTGTAGTTGGCATACAAATGTGACGTCCAGGAAAAATGAATCACTAAAATAAGTGTTTTTATAAGCGCAAAACATTATAATAAATTGACAGCAGTTCTGAAAACTAAGCTGTCATTCCCGTCGTGGTGCAACCGAACCGCCAGCTCAGAATATGATTTACAATAAATCACAAAACAGCTATAGATCCGGGAATTGGGAGATTTTTATCGGAAATTTCCCGCTCTAAGAATATTTTTTCCGATTTTCGTTATCGCTTAAAGTTTTTGAGTTATTAGCGAAAAATTTACAGAAAAGTTGTTTACAGCTTACTTTAGGTATGCAATTTTTATATGTACATTTTTCTAGACATAATTCGGAATCTGTTGCACATATTTTTGCGAGCTTTTTCAAAATTTAACACCATTTTGAACTAAATTTCCTATGTATTTTGTCACACAAATGAAACGAAACGAATAATGAAACGCTAATAGGTAAAAAAAGAGTGATAAAAGTTCACCCATTATATACTTATTAGTGATTTTTTTTTTACGATTTAAACGCTGGTGAGAGGGGGCCGGCATTATCAACTTTCTGCCCCGGTTCGAAAATTTCGTAAATAATATATATGTAATAATAATAATATACTTTATTTCTTAAGCCAGTAAGTATTGTATACATATATTTACATTTTAACAGGAACATAGGCTTTAAAATACATATACATATATCGTCCCATGACCTTCAAGCTAGGATTGCCTGTGTTTTGGAGATCAGTGGCCCCGCATTGCGGCAATCCGGGGCTGGTGACGTCACAAGTGTATGCAAATAATTTGAACAGATTAAAGAACTATTTCTGCAATGGAAAGACACCTTAACAAACTTGTATTTTTAAATTGTGCAAAATCCACCTAATTTGTATAAAATTTTAGTGTTACCTTTCGATATGACAAACGGAAACGTTATAAACTTATAGCTAGAAAAAAATGTTAACGATAAAATATATTCATAACATCAAAATTTTAAAAAGAAAAATTAAGTTTAGATACAGTTATTGTCGCTATTGCAAATAAATTTACACCCACTAAGCAAAGTTACGCAATCACTGTTTTTTTATTAACACAATCTTATGAATATGCATATGAAATGAAATACCATACATTGTTAGGATGTACATCAGCAGATTTCGAAATAAGTGGAAATATTTGCAAATAGGTTATATTAAAGAAGTTTAAGAAATTGCATAAACTTCTTCAATAGGCTATCAATATTTGACAGTGAAGGAAAATATATTCCATAAGTTGTTTATATCAGCATAGAGATAATCGTTTATAAGAGGGTTAGAGTAAAATTATTTTATACTTAAAATAATTTTTATTATAAAACTCCAGAAAATAATACTTTTTAGTTGTCACTAAATATTATTTTCCTTCTTTTTTTCTTTAAATAAATTAATTAAGGCGCTTGGAGTCATCAATGCCATTGGCCATTTTGGCGGGATCTATCCCGCTTACTCACGAGTTGCATATCAGATTTAGTAATATCTCGATGTTTTGAATGAAAATGTTGATTGATTTACATATGCTATGTTGTATTTAAAGTACAACAGATTCTTAATTTTTTAAGTAGAAAAAAATATATACCTACCAAATGTTGTCTAAACTTTGATGTCATTTTTTTTTTTAATAAACTATCGTCTACTCATAAACGAGGAGTAGGCTTAAAGAAGTACCCATTTGACGACACTAAGCACCTTAAGTAAAATAACCAATTTTGTGGGCTCTTATAAAGTCACTAAATAATCTGTCAATCAACCTATTTAGATTGTGTCAATATGCAGTAAGAGCATAACATACAATAAATAAGCAAATCATAAAATAAATGGTTTACATACCATCATTATTTGGCCATATAAACATTAAAAATGACATTTTATTGTAATAATTACATATAAATTTATAGTCTTTTTGGATTTAAATACATTTTGGACAACATTCACAATATGGAAAGTTGTCTGTAATTCAGGAATGTATTTTTGTTACACATTTTCTCACTTCTTGGCCAGTTCATTCGAGAGCCAGTCAAGACCCTCATACAAACCTTGACCTTGTGTTGCACATGTTGCTTGGATATACCACTGAAAACAAAAATAATTTTCAATATTAATATGAATCTTAAATAATTGCAGGTCAATAATGTAAATTGTAGATTATCCCGTATTATTTATGCATGCTATGCTCTGCAGAAGTATATTATGTACTATGCTTCTGAAGTAAAATATTTTACAGAACTCAAGAAATTGAGAAATTTGCAAACATTATTTATGCATATTTTAATTTTGAATTGATGTTTTTATCCATTCATTTTTGAACAACCTTCATCAACATTGAAATTGCACAACTACTAACAGAATTTAATAAATAAGTCAAGCTATTGTAACATATTATATTGAAGCATGTTTAATACCTATTGAATATTGAAGTCAATATTGAGGTTAGAACCATTTTTCAGCATAAAAAACAATTCAAATTTTTTTTTACTAATTTCTTACTTACATATAATTCATACAGTATTTTTAATTTTTATAAATACAGCATACTGTTTATTTTAAAGAGAGGCAGTTTGATATTTATTAGGATAATATTTATTTAAAATTAAAAAAATGTTTGCTGTTGGTGTGAAAATCATTTAAATATAATAACTAAATGTAACATTCTTAAAGTGAGTGTAGTTTAACAAGATATAATTGATGGATTGAAACAATTCTGGCCAAACTCACTGCTGCAGAAACAGGTTTGAGGCTACATTTTATATGTAGACTAGCTGGTGCCCGCGACTTCGTCCGCGTTTAAAATGTTATATAGCCTAAAGTCTTTCTCAATAAATGGACTATCCAACACAAAAATAATTTTTCAATTCGAACCAGTAGTTCCTGAGATTCAACCAAACAACCTCTTCAGCTTTATAATATTAGTATAGATTATATATCTTTTTTGTGTTAAGGTAACATCTTTTAGGCCACTACTAACATCTTTTGTTGCAAACTGAAAAAATGGTTTGGAAGAAAACCTACATGTCTTAAAAGACTAGCAGTCTTCACAGACTTATTATGAAGTCCTGCCAAACCTCACTGATTTAGTGACAAGCCCACACATTCTTCACATGTCAAATAAAGTATTTGTGTAAAGGAATTTACTTTACAAGATTAATTATGTACTATTGCATTTTTCCTTGATAGCGGGATGATGCAATACTTCAATTAATATTAATCTACAACATGAAATTGTACACTTACACGACGGTTTCTCAAATTGTGCAAGTTGAGAGCATTTGTAAGCTCGGCCGCGGTCATTGCATTGGGCATGTCCTGTTTGTTGGCAAAAACAAGGATTACAGCATCTCTAAGTTCATCCTCCTTTAGCTGTAGAAAATAAAAATCATAATATAATATATGTATACAAATTATAATATACTGCAGAAAAATAACAATATTATTGCTGTCAATGTTCGTAAATTATCGTTCTTACCATATTAGCGAGTTCATTTTCAGCTTCTGCTATTCTTTTAGTATCACTCGAGTCCACTACAAAAATCAGTCCTTGCGTATTCTGATAGTAATGACGCCACAGTGGTCTAATTTTGTCCTGACCGCCGACGTCCCATACGGTAAAGCTAATGTTTTTGTACTCGACAGTCTCCACGTTAAATCCAATAGTAGGTATAGTTGTTACTATTTCACCTAACTTTAATTTGTACAATATAGTGGTTTTACCGGCGGCATCCAGACCGACTGAAAAATAATAGATGTAAAAATAATACACTAGAACAAATATGTAAAATTGAGAGTTAAGAATTGTGTAAAATAATAGTAAATTATATCCTACGCACCATAACGATGAGCTGTCATTGTTACTTACCCATAAGGATACGCATTTGTTTTTTGCCAAATAGCCTTGTAAATACGCTTGATATTGTTAGACCCATGGTTTAATTGGGTTGTTCTTATAAAACACAATATATATAAACGCAATTAAAAGATTACAAATTGAAAAAACTTATTAAATAAAAGTCCACGACATTCACTAGCGACGCGACGTTTCGATAGTATCAAAGTAGTATCTTCTATGTAGTTTGTGGATTTTTATATCTACCACACCACAGGAGAAACAAATTTCTCAGTAACAAAACAAAGTACACGTTCACACAGTTTACACGATAAAAAGTCGTTGCAGAGTAATTGCATCTATAGATTTGACGTGTACATTTATGATCATGTTAATTTGTATTTTTCTTAAGACAATAATAATAAGTATCCTTAAAGTATACACACGAATATTTTTTGAAATTTATAATTTCCTACCTACAGGCTATTTTTATAATTTTATTTGATAATGGCATGAATTGTTTTCTCTTTTCGTTGCTCCGCTCTATCTCCAGTCATTAGGCTTTTACAGACAACAAAAGAACAATGTTCATGCTCATAAATATAAAACTTCACCTCACTATAAATTAAACTATTTTATCAGCAAATTGTTGTGCTTTATACTGTATAATATGTAAATATATATAGCTTAGAATTAAATGTAATATTATTTAGTTTACTAATACATATTGGCTACTATTAATATTACTATTTGATATAAAATATTATTGCTGTTTCTATCGCTCTGGATGTGAAAAAAAACGTATTCCGATTCATTTTATTCAACGGTATTCATTTTCTTTTTATTTTTTTAATCCTTTACAAAAAAAAATACTAATTACAGACTACTTATCATTTTATTTAACACAGAATATAATGGTTTGTCATCATATTAATATGACATGACATTCAACTTCTGAACATTCAACCAATAAGATTACGAATAGAGTTTGCTGTCATGCGTCGCCATAGAAACGTTTTATTTTATGTATAACTTTTATTTTTTTTGGCTGGAATCGAGATGGAGATAAACGAAGGTATGTTTTTACATAAAATATTTACTTAATTTACCATAATTTTAAATAAACTGTGGCGCCTTTTACCAGGTCACTATTAGAATAATTAAATAATGAAAAACAGCTTTGCTTTGAAGGTCCTTGTTTCGCTAAATTGTTTGATTAAAACAGTAGGAATTTTTACAACTTAATATTTTATAAAAATATGCGATAAATAAAAATAGTTTATATTTATGTTTTACGTTATAACATTATTATTTAAAAAAAATTATTAGTCTTCAAAATTTGCAAAATATATTTTTATTATGTATTAAAAAAAATTAATTAGACTTCAGTTTTGTGATTTATCCTTATTTAATGATTTAATATTACTTACAGTTAGTACTCCTACTATTTACTCATTTTAAAACTTATAGGTAAGGATCATAATACTTATATTAATAATGTTTTTTAAAAAAAAATTCTGTAAACATTATTATATTTTAAATATAACTAGCTGTACACTTCGCTGTGGCTCATTTTTTTTCGTTTCCGTTGGAACTTCAGAATAATAATTATATAAAAACACTCTTCTGTTAAAATACAATGTTGTGTAAAAAATTCAAGTCAATTCATCACTGAGTTTTTGAATTTTGTTGATGCAAACATACCAAAGCTAAGTTTTTATATAAAGATTATATTATGTATAAATAAAATATAGATAGTTGATAAATTAGATGAACTATCTTGGACATCCTTCTTTATCATGTCCTCTAAATTATTTTTTCTGTTTTCTTCTACTTTTTTTCATGATTAAGTAATTCATAGACACCACATACATCACACTGTACAAAAGGTAGGCCTACAAAAACATTTAAGAGTTAATGTTAACATTCAAGATTCGCCACTTTCTATACATGAAATGCATAGGATACATAAATGCATATGCATTTATTTTTTGCCTATACTAAAGTCCTTTTCTTCCTCAAATATAATTTATATACAATTAATTAAATTCATATAAATTTAAAAAACCAAAAAAAAAATATTACTAAGTATACCTAATCACTATTTTATTTATATACTTTGTATACATTATTATTTATTACCAACAGTTTTATAACAGGTGGTGCAAAAGTTTTGTCCTTATATAGAAGTTAATGTACCAGCATGATTACTAGGTAAGTATAGGTATGTAGCAGGACAAATGAATGCAATGGGCAATGTTCTATGGGCAGTAAATATGCAATGGCCTAACTAACGCGCAATAAGCAAGGTATTACGTCATGGACGAGAAGGCAAAACACTAGAGCATATTACCTAAGATTATAAATACAGTTGTAAGATAAAGCAAGGCGAGACGTGTCTTAGGTCCTTTTGGTTTCTATGCCTGTTGAAAAACAATGGTTGGAGTAGGTATAATTGGTGACAAGTATTAGACAGATTTTATAATGATAACATGTTTACATTTTTATCATGTATGGTTATTCAACATGTCTGTATTATTTACATTGTAACATTAGTTTTGAAATGTGTTAGTTTAGTGGATTTAGGCGCGAAACTTAACCAGTAGCCAACTTATGTTAGATACGCTATAACAAAAATCAATGTAGGTAAGTATATATAATAAAATCGTAAACAAGGTGTATCTTTCTTTACATTAAATATTTAAAAAAAAGAATTGTAATACTTATAATATGTTACCAAGGTAAAAAAAATATAGAATTTTTGTCTGTATGTCTGTACGTTTGTGCACGCTAATCTCAGAAACAGCTTAATTGATTTTAATGCGGTTTTCACTGATGTGTTGTAGAAAGCTTCCCGTAACATTTAGTGTTTGTTTTATTCCAATCGGTTTATTAACAAAAATGTTTCGCCACGCGTACGAAGTCGCGGGCACAGTAGGTACAACTTTACATAAGTGAAAACGCATTCAAATCGGTTAAGCCGTTTCAGGGATTAGTGTGCACAAACGCACAGACAAACAACGATTTTATTATATGTATGATGATAATATTCTTATAATATAATATTTTATTATATTTCTTGGACATTAAGACTTCTTTTTATCTCATAGCCTCACAATAAAATAAAGCCGTAATGAGTAACACCGTGTCGCACAGATAGTTTACAATACTTATTAGTACATATTTTTTCATTATTTTCCTTTGTGACAAAGTCAATACTTTTTTGTACTTTCTATTAATTCATGTATCGTTGATAATATTTTATCGATATTGGTTTTAATTAAAATTTTGCATTTAACATTAATAAACATATTATTATGTTCTTTCTCCACCATCCGCTTTCATCATAAAATTGTCTCGAAAGATTTCTTGCAAGATTAGTCGTATATACACTTGTACTTAAACAATAATCTTTCCTCAATTTTTTTTTCGAATGTAGAAATAAAAAATGTAAAAAATGCCAAATATTTAAATGATGATAAGTTAAAGTTAAAGTTATATTATAATAAATGTAATATATTTAATAAAATTTAAATGATGATAATAAAATCAATGCAGTGATAAAAAATATTCGCTGGACGTTATTATCAGTTTTTCTATATTATAAACAACATAAGGTAACTCCTACTAGTTCGTGTACATTATCGTGTACATTATCCTTGATAGAGAATAAATGTGAGCTATGAGAAATTAAATTATAAACTTTACATATTAATTCGCTACTACATGAACCAGACCATCGATCACTATATACGTTATCAATTAAAGTAAACATTAAAAAATATATGTGACCTTGAGGGCGATGTGCCTCCAAGTCACCAAGCAAAGTTATCATAGGCAAAGAAAACATTTTTTTTAAATAGATATTTAAATGTTTATTTTATAAATACACATTTTGTCGGTACCAGTGCCTAAATTTATACAAAAGAATCAACGTAGCATTCATCTTTTCGTTTCAAATATGAATCAAGATAACTGTTCCTTTCATATCGTTTTGAAGCAACAACACTTTTTGCTTTCGTTTCTCGCAAATAGCTCCTATCAATTTATCAATATTGAACAATATTTTTTATTTATTTTCATTCTATGCTTGCTATCATACAATGACAAGAAAAAAAACGTTAACATCTTTTAAATAGTTACTAATGATCGAAATCGAAACTTTCAAATTTATCTTTTCATTGCGAGCCATTTTGTGTGTTATTGAATCAATATTATTATTAATCATACCTAAAACTTTTAATTGGTGTTTTTGTTCCATGTTGTGTCTTGTGATTTTTTTATCAATCCTCATTTATAAATAGACTTAGATTTGCAAACAGAATAGCTTTTCAATAGTAATATTGTAATGAGATCAATCACACACAATATCTTGTCATCGTGACAAACTTTATGGGCCCAGAGCAACACACATCAATACCTGGCTTGCTTCCTAATTTTTGAAATCAATTTAAATTGTGGCAGGAGAGGGGATACTGTTTTTCACAGTAATTTGGGCAACCCGTCCGGCCTTACAGAAGACAGACATGAATAACAGAATGTGTGTTGTTGTTTTTCGGTGCGTGAGTGGAATGCAATAGCTCATTTCTCTATCCTACTATGATCGGCGACTGTAGACACCTACCATCGAGTGGATCGTCAGACTGTCTACAACCTTATCTTAAAGCTGTGTGCCTACCTAACTAAATTAAAAAAAAATCTTAACCCATCTCGCTTCATTGCTTCAACTCCTACGAGGGCGTTAAATTCTTTTAATTTTTATTCACATTGAAAATAACACTCGTTCTGCAATATCTATCACTAATCTCTTTTTAAACGTTTTCATAACGAAGTTTTTGTTTATCATTGTAATATCGAATCAACTTTCAATTTACTTTCCATTTGGGATTATGCTTCATAATGTTCCACTTGACTATTTATGCAATGCTGATCTAATATGGCAAACAATAAAGTTCTCGAAGCTGCGCAGTGCCCAACAAAGTTCATTGCACTTGCATCAACAATTTTTACTTGTTACAATAATGTGTTACGAGCTTTAATTATGGGCCCATCGTCGTGTAAACATGCAATCACTAATAATAGTTATCTATTAGCGTACAGTCGAACGAAGCGATTGACTGCATTCTATTTATCAAAGGTGAAAGTTATTTTCAGATAGTGTAAATTCCTATTAAATGAACATGTCATCATCAATTTCAATGGAAGATTAAAAAGAAACTTATCTTGCGTACTATATAATGAAATTCATCACCGCAAGTGTCATGCATACTTCGCTCGCCCACATATTCCGGGGCCCGAGATCGGATTCGTGGTCATTTGTTTTTGAATTAAACAAACTATGCTCATACGAAGGTCTTTTGACGACACCTTACCGAGAAGGCCAAGCGAAACGCCTCTTTGTTTATTTTACAGAAGTAGCAGAGTTGTATTTGCAGAACCGTATAGAAATTTGAACTACCCACAATTTATATTATGTCGGACTATTCGATGAATAAATCAATAAAAATCTAAATATAGTGGCTCCACCATGTAGACGAGATTCCTTCGGTCGAGCTGACTAACAAGCGGCACGTCAATTCTCGATTTGCAATTGAGAGGTCCATAAATTAATGATGCCTCTTGTCCTCATTCATTAATACACGGTTCATTGACTCTCGATGCCGTCTAATTCATTGTTTTACTATTTTAGTTTTAATAAGTATTTGACTACATATTTTAGTTTAGGTACAATTTCAGGGCAAAACTAATCTTGATAAAAATAAACATATTTTTAATAACATAGCATTTTCTCTACTTATAAATTTAACTATAAGTTTAAAGAATAATATAAAAAACTAAAAGTGAGAAAATGTTTAAATTATTTTGAAAACCGTATGTAAAAAAAAAATAAGCTTTCAATACATAGATAGAAAGTGACTTAATTACAATAAATACTTCTTAAAAAAAATTTTTTTTTTATTTGTTACAATAATATTATTTATTTATCACATTAATTAATCCATAGATTCTTCTCACTAATTAATTTAAAAGCGACCCGCCCCCGGCTTAGCACTGGTGAAATTTTTGAATTATAATTATAATTCAAATTGCATATTTTATATTTATCGTAATGCACACTGGCTGTAATGAACTCAATAACATTTACACAGCCTATTATTATTATCTATGCCTACGGAAATAGACTACCCCAAAAGCATTATACCGATCAATAGGAAATTAGATCATCAATCATACATTCGCGTCTTTCGACCCAATTCCATCGAGTGCAATTCGTTCTTAATATTACGTTTTGCAATCAAACCATAGTATACCCAATTTTAACTAGAAAATTTATTTTAAAAATTGAATTTATAATTAAATAATGAATTTATTTTTGTAGTAAAACGTAGAAATGTTTATAGTATATAGATAGGAATATTATTTTAGAAGAAGTCAACAATAAATAAAATGCTTCTCCCACACTTATGCAAAATTTCAAAACTACGAGTTCATCTAGAAAAAAACTTCACGAACTATGCTTACCTACAATTTATAAATAAAACTTACAATAAAAAAAACATTATCGAGAGAATGTTTTGTCTTTGTCCTCTAATTCTTGATTTATCAATGTGCATTAGTGTTAAAAGGTTCTCCTGGTCAGCATCTCTATTTGGTGTTACTCCTATTTTCACTTGTTCGCTTGGTTCGGAATCGTGTTTATTTACAAATCTCCATTAATAATCACAATGAAGATTGCAGTCACGTCTTCACCATTATCTGCATCGATGACTGGCAATTGATGCTAAGTACAAGTCGGCGATATATTAACGTGATCCTATTTGTCTCTGTCAGACGATTTATTTGCCACCATTTTGCAACATTATTTTGCAATGCGATATTGCATTTTGTAAATGATATTATATTATTTTACTGTTCCCAAGAAAGTTTTAAATGTCTAATGATCTTGATCTCGAATTCGTTCGTTACCGTTTTGTGTCGCGTTTCATTTAAGGTGACTTGTGCTTTTTATGCACTTTCAAAATATTATAGTAAGCCAATCAATGTCTATTATCGCACACAAAGTATGTTCGGAATGGCAGCGTTCGCCGTGACAGCCCACTCAAGTTCCGAATAATTTTGTACACCTGTTGCCTTATGCTTAATATGACATCATTCACATCTTTTAATGGTCAGTTGAAATCGTTTTGAAATAAATCATCAAAATACAAACAGATGAAACGAAACTAGATAAAGGTATTCTACTTATTAAAATTAATAAAGCATCTTCACAATTGAGCGCTCCTTTGCTTTCTTAATAAGTATTTGATTTTATTCAAGACTATGATTTGTCTGTAAGACGGGGACATTGTTAAACCAAAAACCTTTGTTTATTCTCCAACTCTTTTATTCAGAATCAGATCTCGTGCGACTCTTGTTACATCAGTTCCTTGTTTTGTGTATAATAGGTCATTAACTGGTTCTCGCATGTTGCACTTACACGGTTCGTTTCTTCAGCTAACGTATAAAGAACAAGATTTCTACTAAGTTTTGTCTGGCTTCATCCTCGCCACAGTTAAAAAGAATCTTATATCTTTACCAGGTTGAACGATAAATCTTATACAAAATTACGTCGAAATGTTATCAGAATTCATTCCCATTACTTGGCTAAAGAGCCGCTGTTCACTGATTATGTGAGTAGAATTTTTTTCCATCTTCACCCGTAGACATGCTTGTTTTGGAACAAACTCTCTGATGAGGTATTTCCATCCCGCCACTTTATGGGACTCTTAAAGAGAGCTCTATTTAAGAAAAAATAATTTAAAGAGAGTAAATAGATACTTAAATGTTCGGACCGAATGTCCTGCATCCTTGATGTTGTCTGTGTTTTTAGGACTCACTAGTCAACCTAGTTGAACCTAGCTCCAATCTAGTAGAACGTAAACCTGCCTACGACTAATTTAATAAAGAAACACAGTAACTTTCACATTTGAAATATAGTTACAATTGGATTAAACGCAAAACATTGCTCTCATCTCAGACTGCATAGTGTTAGCTTGTTTAATCCCATAAAAGTGTTCTCAGTCCTGTTATTATCTCGCATGTCAGGAGTATACACGGCATATGTCGGGATGTGCATCCGAGTGTGAAGCGGTTAGCAACCAGAAGCGGTACGTCGCGCACCATTGCGCCCGCCGCCCGCCACATTATGGATACAGAATTAGACGATTAATTTACAAACTCTCTTTCCCTACTTGATCACTACAAAATTCAAAGACAAGGATTGTAATTGATACATAACACGAGATTATGTGGATAACTTTCAAAAGTTATTTATTATGCGCAAAACAACGCTATAGCAAATATAATATGCTGTATCACTACAGGATGCAGGATTTCCATCTATGCTATAATGATTTAAACAGAATTTTATATTGTTACGTACCCTATTGTCACTGGTCTGGCAGTTCTTTAAGATATTACACAGTTGTCATCATGTTGTCACCAAACCAAATGATTATTTATTTGAGGCAGATAAATTTTTAATAGTCATTATCGCCAGCCTGTGTCTCTTTACTGCTGGATGTAGGCCTCTCCCAAAATTCACCACCACACACGGTCAGAAGTCCGTGCGAAGAACAGAAGTCCTTCTTAGCCAGTTGCTTCGCGGGAAACAGCCCTGCAGCCTTCGCTTTGCGCTTTACAAATCGTGACCCCCGTTCGAGAACTTTTCTACCCCATGACCCATCGGTTATCCGCACTGCGACAGATGTGACCGACCCATTTCCACTTCAAGTTCCTAATTCTCTTAGCTAGACATAGAAAATGTTGAAAAAAAAATATTCTACAGTATTCTACAGTAAAACGCTTGTTAAAAAAATGACCAAAGATTAGTGTGAAGCCAAAATTAACTTAATAGTTTATAATGGTCACATAAAACCCACAACAGTCTGGTATACCTATTATATAGCTTTATCTCTATCAGAACAATTTTCTTGTCAAATATGTAAACGCTTTTTAGTGAGTTGTGTAATTGCTTAGGTACACATACTCGTAATATCTTTAACACAACTACAACATGTCAGCGCTATTTCACGAGATTTTCTGCGTAATCTTTCGCAAACAGTGTGCAAGTATCTTTTAACACTCTTCTTACCAAAGACTATCTTCTTACCCAATATGTATTTTATGTGACTCCAGTATGAATGCTTATCACATATTGAACTTTACGCTACGAGTATATTGGAGTCAGTTTTCTACAACTATTCAGTAAAAATATCAGATTGCTCCAAAATAATTACTGCCCTACTAGTATTAGGTATTAGCTAAAAACAAAAAATATTACATGATTAAAAAATTAAATAAAAATGGGTAACGTTTTCTAAAAACAAAGAACTTAACTTTTTGAAGTACATATTTCTGTCAGCTGTGGTTGTGATGTATTTCGTTAGCCTAATGGAGGAAGCAATTTTCGTCAGGACTAAATTAGTTAAAGTTGTTGTTTGGACCAAAGAGAATAATCTTCTTTTATTCTCTATTATAGATTATCTATATAACTATATTATAGATAGACATTTTAATAGTACATTATGGTGAAATTGATTTACTTACAAACATTTTGGTGTACATTGGCATTGAGTTGTTACTCAGTAATAATGTACGACAAAAATTTAAAAAATGTTTCGGTCTTTCTCTGTCTCGTTCACTCTTATGCGAGAGCATCGAATGCGTCTGTTATTTTTTAGCTGATTTCACAACTGCTTCAAAAATTCCTCCCCAATGAGGGCAAGCAGGGGGATCAAAGCGCCAAGCTATTCCACGGCGGGACAAAGCGTTTCCTATCGCTACCTTATCACTATCAAGAAACTTAATTACATCTTGAAGATAACGATCGGCCCCTTGAAAGTTTGTGCCACAGTCCGACCTAACTAAGGTGGGAACACCCCGGCGTGACGCAAAACGACCTAACGCAGCTACAAATGCCTCAGTGGACAAGCTGGAAACAACCTCTAGGTGCACGGCCTTGGTGGACAAACAAACAAAGACGCACAAATAGGCCTTAAGGGCTCTCGCATTCCGAAGGTGCGACGTCTTCACCATAAAGGGGCCCGCAAAGTCTGTTCCCACCCCAGCGAAGGGTCTGGCCTCACGTACTCTATCTGCAGGCAAGTCTCCCATTTGGGGCTGCATTGTGGGTGCTCGTAAGCGGTAACAAGGTAGGCAACGAAACAGAACACTTCGAATGGTTCTTCGGGCTGAAAGTATCCAAAATTCGCGTTGTAAAATGGCCAAAAGTGCATTACAACCGGCGTGAGAATTCTTCAAGTGTCTATCTGAGACCAATAAACGTACCAAGGGTCCATCCTTTGGCAACAATAACGGGTGCCGGGCCTCTAGGGGCTCATCGGCGTGCCTGAGACGGCCTCCAACGCGCAAAAGTCCTTGCTCATCCAAAAAAGGGTTTAATCTTGCTATGGCGCCTTTGAGCTTCTCGCGGGCTCGTTGGAGAGTAGATATGACGTCACTAAAACTATCCCGTTGCGTGTATCCTATCCAAAACAAAAGAGCTTCTTGCCGCTCTTGCGGCGAGAGCACAAGGGATAGTTGTCTTCCATCCCGGCGACGACAATTCTGTGCAAAACGTCGCATCCAAGCGGTCACGTTCAATAACTTGTCGAGTGAGCTGTATCGCTCCAACAGGGCGAGGTCCCCTGGCGATGATGCGTCCAACTCGACAGCGTGTATCCGCAAGTTAGGCAGTTGTGTCTGCCTTCCAATGGAGGTCGTGGGCCAGTGACCTTCATTTCTGGCCAACCATTCTGGTCCCCACCACAAAGCGTGATCCACCAATTCCGGGGCCGAACAACCACGCTCTGCTACCAGCAGTTTGTACGCAACCGTCGGTCTCCTAGCAGGAAATGCAGTGGAAGCGGAAGTAGTTCCCTCCTGGAGACCAGCAGCCACGACAAAGTCCGCGTTACGCGGATCAGGGGGGTGGGTTGGACGCTCGACTGTCAGCCTATGCCGACAGCCAAGAGTCCAGGATAAATGGCAAATAACTTACCCTAGTCCTCGCTGGGTCCTCGTTCCTCGAACCCCGTCCGTCGCACAGACGGCCCACGGCAGGGAAAATAAATATAATATAGATAGGGAGTCGGGAATACGGGTTAGGAAAGACCGTGTCCTCCAGGCAACTCCAGGCTGGGTTCCCGACGCAACACTCTCACCACAAATTGTCTAGACTCGGGAAAAACAAGAAACTCGCGTCGCAAGCGGTTTACCGATGTCTTTTTCAAATGTATATAAAAATTAGCCAAAATATCGGACTCAAAATCACGCCGCGCGCGCTCCGATCAAAACCGATGTACATCCAACGTATTACTGCAAATATTTCTTTTTCTACCGACCTCACTATAATCGTGTCAGCAAATATCCTAAACGCCTACACAATTTTAATAGCAAAACAAACCGATGCTCGTAATATTGCATCGGTTCCAAACATTGGCATTGAGTTGTTACTCAGTAATAATGTACGACAAAAATTTAAAAAATGTTTCGGTCTTTCTCTGTCTCGTTCACTCTTATGCGAGAGCATCGAATGCGTCTGTTATTTTTTACTAACCCTTGTGATTTATGCGTGGTCCGAACCTTTTCTCCGATGAATTGGTTCGCTCCTATAGAAGTGGTGTTCGTTAAAATCGTTTTTAAAATAGGCGGCGGATACGTTGTGTCGTTGTCTCCGGTGTTGTCATCACCGCGATATTGACTACAAACGGAATATTTAGGATTGGTTCTATTTCACCTCTCGATTGGGCCTAAACGGAAACAGGGACAGTTAAAATAGAGTTCATAGTTTTTGGGACAATTTCTGTGACAGCGGCTACGGATATGCCGGTCGGCTCGCTCTAGTGTTCTCGTGTGATGCGCGTGCGCCGCTATATGTTTAGTTGTGTTCGCACCACGACCAAGAATAGCCGCCATCGCAACCGTACCCGGCTGTAAAGTTTGGGCGCGTAAATTGTTACTCATAAACGTTCAATGAGTTGTGTAACAATTCGACTGACGTGCCGTCCTTACTCGTTACACTCGTGAACCGCACTGTCTACACATAATAAATTATTTAATGTTTACCGGTCAATATTGGACTTAAAAATCGCAGTTGATTCGGCTCTTCTGCGAGTTCTCTTACCGATTTTTTATCTTTTGGTTTGTTTGTGAACAGTTGATAAGACCCACACCGCGAATTAGATAACTCAAATAGACGTAAATTTCAGTATATATATACGCCGTGTTTATCTTGCGTGGTGAATTATATTGTGCATATGACTGATGTGATGACTGTGTCTGCTCTCCGGTGCAAGTGTAGCGCCGAGCCTATTTTCGTAGCACGGAAATAAGAGCGGCAAAAGGAACAAAAAGCTACGACTAACTGAAAAACTTCTTGAGGACGCAGTGCTGAGTGTATTTTTGTCTGTTGTGAACTTACGTATGACTAAACAGTTTTTAATTTAATGACAATTAAGCTCATTAGGCAACGATGAAGAAGAGGACAATATCGAAACTCAAGTCAATATTTGGGTCTAAGAAAGGTACAGTACATTACATAGATTAGATACCTATCTGAGTTTTGTGTTTTAATATTAAGACGAGAGCTTAGCAGAAAAGCGTCATTTTCGTTTTGACTTCTTAGAGTAAAATATGTACTTAGGTACTTGAAAATATGATCCATACTAGACAAAAATTTAAAATAAAACCTTTCGTGTCACAGTTATATAAATTTTCAGCGACAACTACATTTGTTTTTAAGTTTATTAATAAACCAAAATTTTAATCGGCTACATTTATTTCTTTTTTCAAATTTGACACAAAATTTAAGAAAAACCTTCCAATTTCAAATCTGTTCGTTTATCTCCGAGAAGCTACAAAACATTTTCATGCAATATTGCACCTTAATTCATAAGTTGCGCTCTCAGATTAGTCTCATTTTGGTAAAAATTGTGTTCGGTCTAAGGTTAGTCCTTGTCTTAATTAGATGAATTGTGGCTTGAATTGTTTACTCAAACACAATTGCTTATGTAGCACGAGTTATGATGATTTATGAAGTAAGCTAAAAGGCTTTTGTTGAATATTTCTGTCACGTGCTGCCAGTTACTTGGGTGATTGAGCTGCAAGTTGCGTCCGTAGTTTTTGAGGTAGCTGCTAATAAAATTGTTATTTTACTACCTAAACGTATCATGTTCATGTTTAAGACGGTTGGTTTGTGAAATTTCACTCTTGTTTATTTCTAGACTCGTAATTGTTTTTGTACATTCTTGTTTCATTATTTATTCAACGGTTTAAAAAAAACCGCGCCGTGAATGTCATCGCTAACAGATATTCGCATTTCTTCACGCAAGTACGCAGCTGAGCAACTGTTAATTTTTTTACTGCATTCATTTCGACCCTCTTTGTAGGGAACAGCTGCTCTATACTCCATAACAACATCCTTCTCTACATTGCTTTTAAAAAGATATACAAATATTCTCATGGGGTGAAAGGTGCGCGTTTTATATGCGTGTGGTAATAAAAATAGCAATGATTTTGTTATTGTAGCTTCATCATTTTTGGAACCCAGAATTTTTATCTGTTGATCTCCGATCTATAATTTTAGATTTAAAATAAATCTTTAAAACGACATTTAAAAAATTTTGAAATGAATAAACGACCGAATGAATAAACTCTCGAAAACCGTTTGACCGATGAAAGTTGGCAGAGATAGTGTTCTTTTTTTACGGAGGTTTTTCTATGATATAAAAATTAATGCGAGCGAACCCACAGGCTGCGGTGTTATAAAAATTAATAAAATCTTCATAAAAATAAATCATAACACGACTATAAATCGGGGTAAACTGTATGATCTATACTATATCCGAACCCGCTATACCTATACAATTTATTTATTTATTTATTTATTTATTTATTTATTTGAAAAGGCTTACCAACTAAAGACATACTTAATCACAATATACAACACTCACAGAAAGGAACATCACAAGTATGAATTTAAATTACAGGAAAGCACAACATTATTTGAGATTAATTATATTATATTAAATTATAAATGAATCAACAAATGTCAATGAGGTCAAAAATACCTAGAACAACTTAAATGTTATTATAATCAATCAATAACATAAAATCAAATTAAAAAATAAAACAAAAATACCAATGAACAAAAGAGAGAAAAAATTCAATAATGTCAAAATAAGATACAATATTTCATTGTCTAAACTAATAAGATTTAAATTTTGAGACATTTACTCTCCCAAAAATATTTATATTATTTCGATGCCATCTCTTAATCTAAGCGCTTGCTTATAAATCAATAAAATATGTTTGATCTACCTACACATATTAAAACATTTTATCGATACCTACTCTTGTTCAATATTAATAACCAAATGAAAGATTTTCTTTTAAAGAAATATAGAACAATCTTAAACTACAATTTTCAACATATAAATATCAGAACCAAGTGTACGAGTTGGCATATAATAGCAACTGATAAGCACGTAAGTGGTGGATTGTGTGGATATTGGATACAGTTGGTATTTGTGTTCAGTGTTAAGATAGTGTATTGAATTGAACGGTACGTGTTTTACTTACGAGTATATACAATGTTTTGCGGTCTGAGTTTTCGTCGAAAGAAAGGTAAAAGTACTTTTTTATTTAGTGCAATTATTATTGTAAAATCTACTTATGTCAATTACTAATATGTTATTTTCAAATTTAACCGCATATTTAATATATTTATGGAGTATTTAATTTTATTGTTTCATTGTTTTGTGACGAAAGTGACTTTTATTTATATTCCGTGAGTTTGTTTGTGACAAATTTAATGTCGTGAACGTGATTACGGTGATTCATGACGTTGATTTGATCAATCCTTTATTACAACTTAATGTGGATATATTGGTGTACACACGCCTTTTAATATATTTACTATTACGTCTATTCAATGAATAAACTAAGCTGTTTTTTGCTCTATAAGAAGGGCAAAGGTTTAGTCAACTTTTCTTCTAACGCGTGTCAGAAACATCTCTCTCTTTGTCTGGGTACTTTCATTAGCTCGTACTTTCCTAAAATTCCTGATACTCTTGTGTAAACTGTTTGAAATTTTATTATTAATATATTTATAGTATTCCATTGCGGTATTTGTCTGTAATTCGTTGTGATTTTATATTATAATTTATGTGAAACATGCATGCGGGTTAGAAGTCTTGCGGCATTATTTAGGTATATACTTACCTACTATACCCACACACATTCAAAACATATGTCAAATTGTCAACGTCATTGTATTGTCTCTTTGTATCTTTAACCGCAACGTTTCACTATATCTAAGTATATACTTAATAATACATATTTATGTATTATAATCACTGTATACAATTTGCAAAATACTTGTTCGCCCACACACAAAAACACTTGCGCAAAGAATTGCCAAAAGTAATGACAACTCTGAAAATATGACCGACGTTGAACCTAACGAATAAAATATAGCCAATTGTAAAACTATACGTCGAAGTATTTCAGATGAATAATAAGCCGAGAAATGTTTCCTGGGAGACATATGACACCAAATATTAATTTTCATAGGCGTCTCGTAATACGGAATTGGCTGATCAGATCAGTGTTGTAGGTTGTAGATTTCTATTTGTGTATTAATTGATACGGGCCTTTTGGAAATATGATTCATTTAACTTTCACTAAATAGTTATATATGTATTTGGATCATAAAAATACTGAATAAGTTTTGCGTTGCTTAGTTTCATTAATTTTGAAATGGTTTCGTTTTTAATGAAAGAAAATCCATACTATGTACTCAATATATGTTATGCTATTCTGTAAATGCGAAAGTAACTTATGATTATTTCTAATTTCATTGGAAAAAAATGCCAAAAAATCATATTATCATTTATTTAATTATTCATAACAGCAACAGCTTAGCACACTTATCATTCTTACCCTATCGCTCAACATCTAGGTCCAGTGTGCAAGCCAATTAGAGCTGAACACATAATTCACTTTGGTACATAAACTCCAACAAATTAATTTAAATTCGAAACAATAAAATAAAAAGAAAATAGAATCTAAACAAAATCAATTACAATTAACACAAACAAAAAATTTGAATACTATATCAAAAAAACAAAACAAAAATAAAAAATTAAAAAGTCAAATGTTAAAAAAATGCTCAAATTAATCAAATGCTGAAAAATACATAAAACCATGAACAGTTTTATCATGAATATCTTTCGGGATTTCTTCTCAGCGTCGTCATAACCTAAACTAGATCATTGTGATATCCTGGTAAAAATGAACTAAAATTTAATATTCTTATTCATCCCATTTAATAAATAATAAATGTAATAAATAAAATACTGTTAACAAAATACTGGTTTGCCTGTCTGTTACGTTATCAAGATTAAATTGATTTTGGTAAATTAATTGTGGAGACAGTCAAACTTTGGGCAAGGATACTCGTATACATATTATATCCGATTTTTAAATGGCCATAAAACAAATGTGTATGTATCAAATCTAAAGCCTAGAACAGAGAAAAAGAAAAAATAATTTAGGTTTGCCATCTTTAATATATTTTACGCATCTTTGTATTTGTGTTTTATCTCATATTGTATTAAGAAAATATCCCATAAATGTCCAAAGTATTCGTATATAATGGCCACAATGTTTTTATCCAAACACTTTATCTAAATTATTCACTTGATATAGGCCAGAACTCTGTTGTTTTGTAGTATTGCTATAACAGTTTTGTGGCTAACATCACAACGACATTCTTCATAAAGAATTTGTATTGAAGCATAACTCAACATAAAACGAGATTCTATAGTCACTTGACCTTTATTTACGTAAGATGTGTGAACGTTCCAAGTAAACTGGCGTATCTCTTGTGTATGGCGTACACACTATGTTTGCATACATCAGTTCCCACGGTCATGTTCGTAAAGGAGCTCAAAAATGTAACCTTTTCAAGTGAAATGTTTTCTTTACTCGTTACATAACTCTCTGCATTATTCTCAACCTTAGAACAAATCATACGGCGTATATAATACCTAACTTAGTCTTTTAGTTGTTATAATCCTTGCAAGTTTTAATGACAACTTCAGAGAAAGTTAGTCTTTGTAGATACATTTTTAAATACAAACTATGTTTTACACGCAGATTTGTCCAATAAAAATATAGCTATTAACTAAAGAGGATGCAACTACCCAAAACAATTTGTCTATTATTATTCCTACTATGGGTATATAGTACCATGCATAGCTTCTTTTCTCACATCACAAGATAAAGCCGCGCGTGAGTGGACACCAGATTGATAGCAGAATTAAAAGTCGCTAAACCGGCCTCTTTTTTATTCCATTTCGATTTTGTAACGATTGACATGTTCTTTGTTTTCTTTGTCACCTTTCACCACAATGAGCACAACGCGTCATCAGATTGATACATTATCAGTATTGTGTTACATGTGTTGTTGTCAACATTAAATATTAATTTAACCTCAATTTCTATCATCAGGTTTCTGAGATGTTTTATCTCCAAATGAAATATCTCCTGTAGGTTCTATTTGATTTCAAAAGTAAATAATTACTTGCTTGCGTTCTTTTAAAGACTGATTAATTACCTATGTAAAAAAAAGTAGATTAAAATCCAACGCGAAGAAACGAAACAACAAGATTTAGGTCATCACTTAGGTATGTTACTTATTATTTATAGTACTTGTATTAAAGTAATTATTATTTATAGGTTATCAGCTTCAGCATATTTAAGACGATATGAAGTCATTAATTTTTTTAAATAGTTTATTCAGTAAAACACATTATTAACAGTAGCATTTATATTACTTTATTATAACAATAAACACTTTATTTATTTATTTTTAAATTGGGTAGAATTTTTCTACTTTCATTGCTGTCAGTAGTTTACCTTCGGATCAGATCCAGTTTGTTCATCCGCATGATGGTTGATCACTGTACAAATTGTATATATTGACATAGAAATGAAGTTGTCGGCTACATCGTTGCCGCTTATAATAGCTTCTTTTACTACATTCAATGTGTTAGTCCGTCACGTTTCAACGAAGATACGATGATGTGAACAAAAAACGGTCGGATTCTCCGTGTAATCTTCAACGCCAATGTTTGTCCGAATAGGAAGTAATTTTGAGCTTAATTACGTTCTTCACGCGAATTCTATTTCGTAATTAAGGTACAATTTTTATACGCTTTCTTTGCTTACACGGTATGAAATTCCTTTTCAAAAATATTCACGACAAACTTTGTGTACATCTTGCCAAACATTTTGTTTTAGTTCAAATCCCCCTTTCTTCACTTTGTTTCTCATCATTTATCCTATTAGTATCGGCAGCGTACTTGTAGTAAGTATCCCAGTTATGTTTGTGTTTATGCCTATCTAATAGCACATAAGTTACCCTATATTATCAGTTCTTACTTTGGCCGCTCCTAATGAAAAATTACAAGAGAAGAAAATTATGTCCAACATTGGACGTCCTGCGACTGAGATGGTGACGATAATATCATCAGTTACTTAATTGTCGTGATCTATAAATTTTCTATTTCTGATATTGTAATTGAACTACTGGGATTTATTTCTTCCCTTTTGCTTAGTCGTTTAATATACTACTTATTCTATTTATTTTATAAAAAAAAAGGAAAAAAGGACAGTTTTATTTATTTTCCTTTGCTGAAATATGTAAGTATATCGAGAAAGAAAAGATAGAATCACTTACATAAAAAGTGTTTTGTTGCTGTGACTGTCAATCCGAAGCCACGGTAGATGTTATTTTTTGTGTCCATCCATTTTTCATTTACTTGAATCCGGTTTAAAAGCAAGCTAATAGAATACTAATGAACTCCTCGAGTAGTCGCAGTAACAAATAGTTTCAAGTATACCGTGGTTTGTTTTCGACGATTGTTTACTTTGTAGCTAATTAAGAAGTTTTTTCTGCTTCTCGAGTTCAGTTTTTAAATTTTCCATATTAATTTCTTTTATCTTTCGCATATAAATAGTTGTAAATTAAATGTATATATGACGGAAATAATGAAGCAAGAAAACATAGGAAATTATATAAAAAAAGTCTCATTAAAAATACATAGGTAGGTATTTATGTAAAAATGCGTCAGATCCGGGATTAAATTCTTTTCGCATCGGGTACTGAGATATAGGTATAATCACCGCCATTATTTTGTAACAACCCTCAATAAAAAAAAATATAGCACGTTTCTGTCTATCCCGTTACATTCTTAAAGCAAAGTGCCTAGATAAAGTCTTGAAGAATAGACTTTATCGAGGCCCGCAGTATAACCTAGCTTAAAGGAAATCAGTATTTTTTTATTCTATGTTATTAGATAGTTATAGCATGTATTCTTTATATAATCTGCAAATATATTTTCGCATAATTCTCGGGCATCCGTGTGTAGGCGTACCTCTTCGTTGTTTTGTAGCTATTAAAGGCACATCATATCCATTTGAGCGGGCATCACTTATTTGATTTAACTGTCATTAACTAACTCGTGTATTTTCCTGTTTGATCTTTAAACGACCTTACAATAATTAATCTATGAAATCATTATAATCCGCAGTTCAATTATGGTTTACTTCTCTTTCAATATATTATATTTGTTAATAGACCAAGTGATTATTAAGGCATTCTTCATAATGTTGTTCATAATTCAGACAATTTTGGAAAAATGCCTATAAAGCCGCGTAAAACAATTTTTGTTTCATAAAATCGCCTAACACGGCTTTTATTAATTTATAACCTGGAGTATATAAATCAGAACATGGTTCAGTATCAAACAATGGTAATTCGTCTTTATGCTATTCATATTACATGAAAACTTTCTTGCCAAATTTTTCTACTTCGTTGTAGGATAAATGATTGTATTTGTGTATGTAACAAATTAAGCTTTCAAGAACATATGCATTTCAAAGTTGCTATATTATAAGTTTGGAAAATGACTTATTTTTATTCCAAGGCTAAATAGCGTTTTACTAAGGTTATCGCGTCCGTTCAATCATTGTCAAGAGAATATTAAGTATGTAGGAATTGTTGGGCATTAGGGAAATACGTGTTAGCGGATTGACTAGAATTTTCTTCGTATAGAAACCATGGCATAAATGTGGATAAGTGCCATAACAATTTTCCATAACTCCAAAACGGTACCAGTCGATGCCTTGCGCTGTCACTGTCACCCTACTAATGTTTCCTTGTTCAACACCCTACGTACCCTACATAAGCTGTAAAATTGTAGGCTTAAAAAAACACATAAAATAAATCAAGATTTGCGGATTAATAATAAAATCTTAAATCAGATGTTTGCAGATTATTTATCAAACTAAATAAAAGTAATGGCAGGGCACACTGCGTTTCGCAGTCATTTGGGCAGCCCGTCTGGCGGCAGTAACCACCCCTTTATAGAAAACCACCGTGAACTAACAGCATATTATGTGCTGGTTGTGTTTCGGTGAGTAAGTAAGGGATGCCAGAGCCTTCCTTATCCTTCTATGGTCGGCAGCGCACTTGCAGCACCGGTGGCGTTTCTTGTGTTATAGGCGACGGTAGCCACCTATCATCAAGTATACCGTCAGCCTGTCTGTCGACTTTAACATAAAAAATTACCTATATATTTATTGTCTAAATATGTAATAATTTTAAAGATAATATTATTTGCATCTGTAATAATTATTCTCTTAATATAAACTAAAACAAAATTTTATTTCATGTGATTTTAAAAAAATCATTTTTTTAATGTCCTACAACTTTCTCGTTAACAAACTTGTTGTTACAAAAAGGCCACAAACAATGAATACATGTCAGATAAATTTGATAGTAATTAATCGTCTATATTGCTAAAGATTCCGGATCGTTTAACAAAGTGTGTTCCCCTCAGATAAGATCTTCAATGACGCCATTGCAGCCCCCCGGCTCGCAACTGCAATTAAAAATTTCTTCAAAACAAGTCACGGACCGAGCGTGACATTGTAATGCATTCAAATTGCTTATCGATTTTTTAATAAAAGAGAAAAATATAATTAGAAACGGTCTCATTAATGAATTTTTTTTTAATTTTTTTATGAATTATGAAATTAACTTACCCATATTAATAAAATACAATATGTAAATGCATAAGATACTGTTACATGTTCGTGAAAAGAAATTGAATTGAATAGATTGAATGGTTTTTTTATGAATTTTGATATAGTATGGAATCTGCCATTTAGCGTATAAACGAATTCTAGGAACGTATAACGTTCATTTTTGTAACAAGAAGAAGGTACATAAATTGTAAGATTAATCAGGTTTTAAAATTCCATCAAGGTTTAACGACCCGCTTCCGGCTTCGCACTGGTGCAATTTTTCTGCGAATTCTATATAGAAACCTTCCTCGTTTAACGATTTTTCAATTAGTGTAAACCGCATCAAAATGAAAATAGACGTTTTTTAGTTTTTAAGATTATCGCGAACATACAGTCAGACAGACGCGACGGGGACTTTGTTTTATCTATATCTATACTAATATTGATTTGTAAAGAGGAATGATTTGTTTGTTTGTTTGCATTGAATAGGCTCCGAAACTACTGAACCGATTTGAAAAATTCTCTCACTGTTGGGAAGTTATATCAGCGATGAACATAGGCTTATTATATTTTCAAAAAATTAGGCATCCTTACTAAAACAACAATAATGTAACCCAAGGTGTAAAAAAAATACCTAAAATATTCCTTACATCGCATTGAAAACTATTGATGATAGAACAAAATAATGTACTACGACTGTGCAGAATACATCATTATCTACAAAAAGTGTAGCGACAGCATTATAGCTACGAGGGCGGCACTGAAAATTTCCGGAATCAAGGAAGTGATACACCATTATTAGTGGAAAATATATTTATTGTTTTTCGAAGTATTCTCCTTGAAACTTGACACATTTTTTCCATTCGATGGAACAAATTATTAAAGCATTCATTCCATTCTGAAGTTGGGGTATTCAAAATGGCCGTTTGTAGGCGTCTACAGCTTCTTCAGGTGACGAAAATCGTTGACCACGCAATTTGTTCTTAATTTTGGAGAAAGTACAAAAATCATTCGGGCTTAGGTCAGGGCTGTACGGCGGATGGTCTATTAATTCAATGTTTTCTTGCTCCAAAAACTCTTTTGTTCTGTGGGCGGTATGAGAGCTTGCATTGTCGTGATGGAGGATGATGCAGCGGTTGCAGTTCTCTTTACGGAGTTCAGAGACGACCTGCGGCAAACAAATGCTAGCATACCATTCTTCATTGACCGTTCTTTGTTCCTCAAGAGGAATAGTCTCAACATGGCCGGTTTTAGAGACAAACGTGGCCACCATTTTTTTTGCAACGCTCCGTGAACGAACAACTTTTGTTGGCTTCAACTCATTTTCGAACACCCAAACTCGTGACTGGTTTTTTGTTTCGGATTCGTATGCGTATATCCAGGATTCGTCACCTGGTACGACGCTGTATACAGCTTTTGAAGATCCTCCGTGGAATCTCTCGAGAGTTCTGACGCACCAAGTAACGCGAGCCGCTTTTTGCTCCTCACAGAGCGAATGCGGGTTCCATCGGGAAAACAACTTTTTTACACCTAATTGTTCATGCAGTCAAATACAAAGACTCATGCCAATGTCTAAAGTTGCCTGAATTTCGCGATATGTCACATGTCGGTCTTCCTCAATCAGCTTACGCACGGCATCAACGTTATCGTCACAGAGCTTGACACGTCCACGTTGAAATTCCGCAAACCAGCGATCAATTGTGGTTTTAGATGGGGCTTCAAATGCAGAAAGCATGCGATCAACACACTGTTTTTGTGTTAAACCACTTCGAAAGTCATAATAAATCATTGTACTTGAATTTTCTCGAGTCAATTCCATTTTCACAGTGACTTTACAAGTTCGACAAGACCGCGTTCTTTTTAAAAAATAAATTAATGGTATTCGATTATAAATATTTTATTATGCAAGGAACAATGGAAATATTCCAATCCCGATACTTTTAGTGCAGCCCTCGTATGCCACAGTGTGTTCTTTTATTTTAAAATTTTAATTAAAATGCCGCCGCTAGAAAAGGCTCTTTATTTGTATCTTGGTATTAATCCTTATCAAAATAAATTATTTCATATTCAAGACTGCTTCAATACCTTTATATAACTTTTTGAATTATTCAATTCGGTCATTCCATTCGAAAGATATCACGAGTTTAAAAATGTAAGCATTAGACAAAAATTCGCGGCACCATAATATGCGATGTAGGCGTCACTGGGGTACGGGAGAGGAGTCAATTTAAAGAAATAAGGCTCCCTACGCAGCGATTGTGTGCGGAATCGAATAATTTATTAAATACCCGTGCGAAGCCGCTAGTAATACATATTATGTATGTAAGGATATAAATACATTAAAATAAGTATACATTTTACGAAAACAAACGTTCCTTTTAATCTGGTTATTCAATATGTTGGAGCTCGGAAAAACTCGACACCGAATGAAACTGGGACAGAAAAAAATTGTAAATCGAGCAGAACATTCTTGCTTTCCGCTCATTACTTGGACTGAATCCTTTGATGTCGACGTTCACCGGCAGACAGCGTCTCGCTTGTTAACAACTCGCCGCCTTAAACAAATCCTGAAGCAATTTGCTTTCGGGGCACGTGTTGACTTTTACCATGAGTTTACAATGACCGCACTCGCTAGCGAGAAGGTAAAACATTTATATATAAAAAACTGTCAATGTCATTTATATAAAAAACCATTTATATAAAGTCAATGTCAAATTGTCAATTTTCCATATAAATATTCTATGCTCTCGCTTGCGATTGCGGTCATTGTAAACTCATGGTTAAGATACAGGTACCGAGTAACAGCACATATTGGTTGATGAATTAAGAACTGCTATCCGTCTGATTCTCATGGAATAAAGTCGATTTTATTGTAGTAAGCAGGCTAAGCAAGGCAACAGAAATGTTTGCGCACTCGTAAATCGGGCAACACGCCTGGCGGCAGTAATCATCTCTTTATTAGAAACTTGTTGTTGCACGCGACTTCAGCCCCGAAACTTTATAAAAAGTTACTTTATAAAATATAGCCTATGTTACTCGCTGATAACGTAGCTTTCTATATGTGAAAGAATTTTTAAAATCGGTCCAGTAGTTTTTGAGTTTATTCATTATAAACATATAAATCTTCTCACTTTTTAATATTAGTATAGATATGGATATTGGATAACTGCACATGTGCTATTGTATTGCAGTGTTATTAAGAGTTAAGGCCATTCCCCATAGCCCTTACCCCTATCTATCTAAGTTCGCAGGCATAAAATATGATACCTCTTAAGGGCCGTGTAACTGTCATACATTCACATACAGAACTACTACACTAAATCTTTTGTCACCGCTGAAACACTTAAGTGTAACAAAAGCGTTGCTTTTGGTTTTCATTCATGTTGCTGACGACTTTATTTTTGTAACCTTTTGCTCCTTAATACTAAAAGCACCGATAAATTAAGTTGTCATAACATTTGTAGTGTAAAGTATCAAGACGTGGCGGTCTTATTTTTAGCTGATGGAAATGGAACCGTGTTACCCAGACCGAGTAAAGGCAATTAAGTATTCGAGGCATGCCATACATACTCGTAGCATACCACTCGAGCGCGCTCAATCGGGATGCGCCTGCGCCGATAGCGCATTCATCCAGTGGCAACAAATCCACTTGAGTTACCAATTATTGCATATGTTTTTGCTGTTATTTGTTTATTGTTTTTTATATTTTCATGTATTAATTTTTGAAGTATCTCTCCTTTCTTGATCAACCGCTTACTTGTATATGTATTTGATCTCCAAAGAAGTTTTACTTCTGACACGCGTACTCTGTTTTTTTTTTCATTTTTACATGCGTATTTACAACCGTTACACAAATTCATAGCTTTACAAATAACATATCAACCTTAAACGATTTTTTATAGCAAGGTCAATTATATAATGAATAAACCAGTTTTTTTTTTCGTTCTTCTGCCAATATCGGTTTGGATTTATAAATGTATATTCTGAGAGGAAGCCACCATTCAACGTCTAATTAAAATAAATTAGCGTACTGTCGATAAACTTGGCTCTGGTAACAGTGCTTCGTTGACTACTTTATAAGTAACATGAGGAAGTTCAATAGTCGGTCACAATCACAAAGGTGCTTAACGCACCTTTGTGATATATGAAATTGAGTACAGTATTACTTTTTTCATATGGCAATACTTAAAGTTAGGTATGACATCTATTCCTCTCATACCCATTTCTAATAGTCTAACAATAATTGTGTTTTGAATAATTTAATATCACTTACTTACTTCTGCAAGCCTAAATCGGTCTACCAAATGTATCTTAAATATCGAAAAGCGTTACGTAATAGGAATTGTATAGCTATAGAATTTCAATTAAAATAAACTCAGATAAAGTCACTAGCTGTGACCTTGTAATTAAAAAATCCTCATGTAAAAAATATATACGCCAAATTTCATCGCGATTGTTATATCGATTGCTTGTTTTTGCCCGATGGGTTATTCAGATATTACTCTAGTAAACAATAATGGAGGCTATTTTTGATATTGAACAAACAGGTTCAAATGTTCACTTAAGTGATAAAAAAGTAATAAAAAAAACCGACTCCATCCTGTATTGTTTTAGTGTGGTTGAGGTTACGTCAGGACCGCGAGTCCCGTCGCCTACGCATCCTTTTGTTTACTTTCCTTTGATCACTAATTGTGTCTTATAATTATTGTATTGTACCAATGTATTTATCCCAAGAGCTGTGTAATAGTTTCAGGCTAGGCGAATTATTAGGTGATAGCGTGACTCTGTTAGTACTTTGCCTAATCAATATGGAGGTTGCGGCCGCTGACGTCATGTTTACTAACCACTCGACTCGTCCTTGCGTGCGTCGGACGCCTTTAGAGATTTTAATTTTTAAAACCATAACGTATGTTAGATAAGTTTTTTTTTTTAATATATATTAATAGTGGCAGGGTACACTGCGTTTCGCAGTCATTGCCCAAAATGATTGTTGAACTCGTCATGGATACTCGATAATTATTTCTATTGAATGAAATGTTTCTTCTTGTTTACTAGGTATGTGACGTCTTTCACTTAAAAATGTAAACTTAACACTTAAAAATGTTAAGGGATGTCACAGCCCAATCCATCTTGTCTCTTTCTATTTTTAACCCCCGACGTCGGACGGGAAAACGGGGTGTTACAAGTTTGTCGTGTGTCTGTATATCCGCGTGTGGCATCGTAGCTCCCAAACAGATGACTGATTTTATAACTTTTTTTGTTTTAAAGCTGACATTAAGTATTGGGATTGTTCTTAGCTATAATTTATGAATAGTTCGGACGTTTGAAGACCGTCAGCCCATTTCCTTGTTGATGAAGGAAATTTCACTAAGTTCCACGTTTTCGTATGATGTGAAATTTGGTGTTCTGTAACTTCGGAGTTACGCGCGGTCTATAAGACGATGTTTGCATATATCTACTTTGTCATTTAAACAATATAATATTAAACTTATTTGGTTTTGTTTCAGGGAAAAGATTGTTAAAACATAAATCATCGAAGCAGTCACGTACGCCATCACCGGAGCCGGGCTCAGCGTCTCCACTGTCCCCGGCGTCGAACGAATCGTTCCGGCCCATCGCTAGGACTCCGCCGCCTAGTCGAATAGGACCACCCCCTTCACCGCCAGTCCCGACACAACCGACAGCCCCCGTCGCACCGGAGCCCTCCGGCCCTCTTCTGCCATGTGCGGTTTGCGGTCGCACTTTCGTACCGGAATCACTCGCAAAACACGCAAAGATATGCCAGAAAATTACGAACAAAAGAAAAACATTCGATTCATCGAGGCAAAGACGCGAAGGTATGTCTATATACTTACGATACTATACTTGCATTTGTCACTACAAAGAGTAGAATACTTAGGTGAGATTTCATGACGGAGTAATGGTGTAACAACGCGGATAATATTTCTTCCAGAATATTCGTCTGCATTTTTTCTCCTATTTCGGTAGATAGATAGATGACACTTAGAGAAAGAATCCAAACAGTACTGAAGCCGTGACCAACTAAGTTATGTCCATATTGCGTATGTATATATGTAATATACACAATTTTGCGTATATAAATATTGCGTTTCTTGAATTAGTATGTGACCAATGATAATAAAAGAAAAGTTATTAGACTTTATATATCAGTCTCTAATGTATATTAATGGTATAGAGAGCAAATTATGTAAGTTTGTGGTTGGTAATAACTAATAATCGAAACGAACTCGCCTTTTGAAAGAAAAAATCTCACTATTCGAAAGATTTATTATTCAGGATGGTTATTATAAATATAAGCTATGTATTATGTCACCCAAATATTCTTCACAGAGACGGGTTAAACGTGTATATTATAAATACCTGTGTATTATATTTTTTGTGTATTTTGCATGAATTTGAGATTTTATGCAGTTATAATTATTTTGTATCAATTTATCTGAAACGCTTTAGAGAGATATCTACAATTACCTACCGGTAAGGTCGAGTTACTTTAGCTTTTTAGTGTAACTTTAGCTCAAACCATCAAAAACTTTCAAATTTCCGCCACGCCAATAAATCAATACTGCATAATATGTTCTGTTAGTGAAGTAGTTTCATGGATCATGGTGTTTTAACTTCAAAACTCCACACAATGATTTTTTTTAAGTTCATCCTAAGTTAAATAAAATTAATGAAAATAATTCCCTTTCTTTCCTATTTTATCTAAAGAGGTTCTTTTAAGACAACATTGATTTTGATGATCATTACGTTATAATAAAAAAAAAAAACAGATTCGGTCAAATTAAAGCCCCTTGAAGTACATGTTTAGCTCAAATTTTGAATTAAAAAAAACTTAAATATTCCTTTTCTAAATTTTATATCTAGGGACTCAGATGTAGCCATTCAAACTAAAGTAATCAAGTAAACTAGAATAAAAACTGCCATAATTTTTGCACGAAGTAACCCGACCCGACGGTATATAATTATTTAAGTATAAATCATATTTTAGTTCAGATGTCAGTTCAGCATGTTTTTTTTTTTTTTTTTCATAACGCTAAATTTACTTGTGTTTTTGTGGGTAATAAGGAGGCGCAGCGAAGGGTGCTAATATGGGTGAGTGGGTAAATGGCTTGTATATCACTACTATCTATGTAACACTTAATATATTATTAATTATTAACTAATTTATCTATAAATAATGGTAATGAAATAGTTGAAAATGAAATTTGAACAACAATTCATGCTACACATTTTCATAATATAATTTTACAAGATCCGCATCGCCCGTAATGAATTTTTTTATATACAAAAATCTTCCTCTATCCATTAGCGAAAAACATATCAAAATCCCTTAAGTGATTTAGGAGTTAGCGGAGAAACAGACGCAGGCAATGTCGGCGACAAAAAATATTGTTTCTTCTATTTAAAAAAGAAATTAATTAGGTTTTACTATAACAAACCTTCCGTGAAAAATTATTTAACTGATGGTGAAAGCCGCATCAAAATCTGTTGCGGATGTACAGACAGACAGACGCGAAAGCGACTTCAAATTATACTATGTAAGAAAGGAAGCAAAATAAATTCAGATTCACTTAACTTTTCAATATTTTAACTTAGTTTTTGTAACACCCTATTCGAGTATGAAAGATTCAGGCGACAGCCATGATTACAAGTAAACGAAGCTCAGTTGCATTGTCTTTTGAGCGAATCAGACAAAACCGCATGTGCTGTTATATATTTCATATAACGGTTCTTCTGCTACTGCGACACGAGTCATGTAATATACAAAACGAGTTCAATTCATAATCAAACATTAATAAAACACTAAAAACATTTCGTAAATGTAACATTTGGCAAGTACCTAACACCCACATAAAAGTTTCCTCACAAACACAATTTCTGAACCCCATGTTTGTCTAGTTTAAGTCATTTACAATTTTACAATGCATGTATTGTGTCATGTCTCATTAGCGCGTCGTCTGATGTTTCGATATGTGTATAAATTTAACTGAATAACTAACAAGGTTGCATGATGAACTTATTTTTAAATGCATTTGTAAAATTAATTTCACATAATTATCCCTATCCCTTCCACAATCGCTTATTCTACTATTTTTTCTTTTTTTAATTAGTGCATTTTTAATTATTTTAAAGTGCATATTAATTAATTTTTAACTAGTTACCCGCTAACGGCTTTGCTCTGGATACAATTTTTATATACACAAAGTATAAACTTTCCTCGTTTATCCCTCTTTCAATAAAGAGCGGTTTTGGAATATGTTTGGAATCCATAGAGGACAAACATACTTACATTGATTTTTATTTAAGTATATAGATTTTAATTTATTTTTAAATGCATTAATAAAATCGAATTCCTTTACAATCCCATATTCTTAATCCTACTATTATCGGCAGCGTACTTGCAGCACCTGTGGCGTTGCTTGGTTATAGGCGATGGTAGCCATTAGTAGCCACCTACCATCAAGTGGATCGTCAGGCTGTCTGTCGACCTTAACATAAAAAATATATACAAGTACTGTGGTTTTTCGTTGATTTCAAGAGAATTTATTTTACACCTCTATTGAATTGTTGAAGTGTGTGATAAATTCGTATTTTTCCATCAGTATGCATTCGCGCCCAATATAATAATGATCAGACATTTTTTCGCAATTTTGAATTCATCTTAACATAAACTAAAATGGATGAAGTATGCTTTGTCATTAGAGCATTAAAAAAAAAACAAATTATGAAAAATATTTTTTATATCTTGACATATTTCTTTAGGCTGTATTCCATTGGTTTATTATGCTAGTTTATTAGATACTATACTTGTCAAGCGTCGAGTTACACCACATTTATTTAACCTTATTGTGGTTTAACATGACTTTGTCAATACACACAGAAACTATCAGGTTTTAATCATTGCATATTTTGACTTTGTTCCGTTAACATGTCTTCTTCTGGAGATGTTAGTGTATTTTTTTTTCTCGTCTACGGAAATATCTTTCTTGTCTACGTCCAGTCTTAAAGGTATTCTTCTAATACTAATAATAAATACCCAAGAAAAAAACCTCTTCTTTAGGGCAAATATATGTCTGGGATATTAGGTGAGTATTTCATAAAGGACTTGCCTTACATTCGTATTTCCTTGTTCCATCTCGAACAAGGAAATACGAAAACTAACTCGCGTTCCAATGTTCAATCAAATTAACCATTGTTTTAAATGAAAATTCAATAAATAAATATTTCACTATGAATTTTACTTCGATATAATTTTTAAAAGATAAGAAATATGTAAGTAAATGTTATTTACTAAAGAAAACAATAATAATATTTGTAATTCCAGGTACAGACTTGGAACAATACTTACCAAAGAACTTTGGCCTCCCAGAGAACAGTCCGTTCATTGAGAAGAGTCCACCAAACACTGCCAAAGTGATCACGAAACCTAAAGTATCGGTTAGAAGCGCTATTTTGAATGTAAGTTTGATATCTATATATTTTTAATTGGTTTCATTAAAACTAAACTCCTAATCCTCACCATAATCCTCACGAGTCAACTACTCGACTTTCTTTCGAGTATATTTTGAGCCGTTTCCAACAGAGCTTCTTTCCACGAAATTTCAGTATATGTAGTAAAACAAATAACTAAGTAAACCTACATGACAATTACGTTTAAATTTGAATAAAGCCAAAACGAGAACATTGCTTTGAAACTTGTCAAATAATGTCAGCACAACACAGATGCAAATGCAGACACGATCTCATTCTCTATACACTTCATTTGTAATGTTAATTGTCACTCATTAGCTCACAATTTTATGATAATAACAACATTTTAACCGAAGTGAAACTTCGACCAAATATGCATTTTACATAAATATGCATAAGCACGTATGAAATTGAAATCTAACCAGCATTTATTGCTTTACTTTATTAAAAGTGTTACATCGTGATAAAAGAAAATAGTTAGTAACATGTCATAAGTATTATTAACTTGTTGAGACATTTCTCTTGTCAATAAATAATATGACATACATACTCGTAACAGTTCATTGAGATTAGATTAGTATTGTGAATATATTCTTTGTAGAAACATGCTTTGATGAAGAGTTAATGTGGAAAATTAGAATTATAACATGGAAACAATGTATCATATAATTATATTTTCACGAAATTTTGTGTAATCCACTCAAAAATTAATAAATGTATTAGAACAAACTGGCTGATACCTTTAGTTTGGATAAATAACGTGGGTTACTTTTGACGCAGGCAGATAGTTAGAGACAATAGTTAGAGTTATTATAAAGAAACTTGAATTCCACGACTGCCGTTAATGTGGAATCTAAAATGTTTGCAGCCAATGGCAGAGCTGCAGAAATGTCCGCACTGCAACCGAGCGTTCGGCGTGCGGGCGTTCGAGCGTCACGTGGAGTGGTGCGCGGACAAGGCGAAGATCTTGCCCGCGGCGCCTGCGCAGCCGCCGCACGTCGCCGACGCCAAGCAGCGCCTCAACGCTCGCACTCAGTACAAGGCGCCTCTTGCCAGAGGCAGACGGTATAATCATCATTCATAATAATCCAATCATAGAGGACAATTTCAAAAAAATTGTGTAACATCGAAAAAGTATATTTTATCAATTATTATCTATGAGAAATTGATAAAATACATTTTTCTTCTGGTAAACATATGGGTGAAGGACGACCTCTCTTCGGATTCTTTAATAATTGAAAGATATTTAGTTCGGATCCTGCACTAAGTGTGTAAATGAAGGGCAACCAGTGTCCATTCACATATTGTATCATCACCCTTTCACTTGCATTGCTCTAGACTCTAGTGACACTTGTGTTTATTAGGTGTGACTAACTTTAGCCACCTACCATCGAATAGACCGCATATCTGCCTGCCACCTTTTTTCAAATAAATAATACCGAAATCTCTATTACCTTGATAACTGATCTGGCCAAGAAATATGTACGAGTATATGTAAACTATTTTAACTTTAATAAAACTATAAATCCTAAAAAATAATTTACGGAATTAGTCCAAAATAAATTTGTAATTACATTCCACAGTTTTGATAAAACTATTTCATGTTTTATGTAAAAGTATCTTGACAAGACAAGAACGTTAAAATATCTATTTTCTCTGGTTTACTATCTCGTAAATAATATTATCTACCTGTTGCAGGTCATCTCAGTCTCGCGACAAATCGTCGAACAGTCGCTCAGCGTCTGTCGAATCGTCGCGAGCTGTTTCGCCTCCAAGAGAATTCGGCGATTATAAATCGCACGGACGTACAAGAACATCGGGTAGGCAAATATGAGTGCTTATACGATAGATGGTTCACCACATGTTCGATAGATTTGAAATTTGGTATACTCTTACTTCGATGCTATAACCTCGACCTGATGCTGTAGCATCAATTAAACTGCAGGATATCCAACTCCTCAACAACTTACAAAAGTAACTCTGTCTATCTGTCTGTTACCTTTTAACGGCTTAACTACTCAACTGATCATCATTAAATTTTGTATGTAAACACGTCGACACAGGGTACCTTTCATCCAGAAAAAAATACTGTTTCCGAAGGATCACTTAAAATAAAAAAAATGTGTGAGGATAAATGAATGCATTGTGATAGCTTTATTAGTTTGTTAATTTTCTCAATTCACAAATAAATATCAATGGATATAAATATAAATATATTATATGTATTATATTATATTAATATGTATTGAAGCATATTGTAGACTGTAACGCGTAACGTGTGACATGTGACATTTGATTTTACTCCCATAAATTTTCATACCCCGGGCTTATATATGAAAATCGGTTCTTAAGTAGTAAACTCCAATAAAAAACTAACGCCTGGCCAAAGTGTTATAGCGTTATATTATATTGCGGGGCACCGCCTAGTGTGTTTACAAACAAATAGTTGTCGTTTTAAAATGGTTGGGGTTATTGTGTTGTACGCATTTCAGAGTCAGTATCGAGTAACGATTGTCACGAGGAGTTGTCGCCTCACATGCCCGTCATCAGAAACTCGCGACAATCGCAGAAGAATTCGCGCGGCGACGCAAACGTCAGAGCGAGACAAGCGCGACTCGCCAGAGATTTGAGCAGCAACAGGTTTGTAGGATACTTTTTTTTTATTTACATACAAAAAAAAAAAAAAAAAAAAAAAAAAAAAAAAAAAAAAAAAAAAAAAAAAAAAAAAAAAAAAAAAAAAACAATTGGTGACAATACACAGTTTAGTTGTACTATAAACTCAATTAAGTTTGTACCGTACACCTGAGTTGTCTACAATAACAGAAATTTACAGAATTACAAACATAATAACGGAAATACAAACAAAAGAATGAAGTACATATTCGTACGTATATACAATTTTAATACAACGAACCTGCTCATATAAGTGCATCCTTGTTGACAACAAGAATGCACACTTTCTACACGATGTTTTAATTTTATTAAACTTTATTTTAACATAGGACAATGGCGAACTGCTAAGCAAAATTTTGTTGACATATTTTTTTAGCGTCTAGTGATGAAAAATATACAAAGGTATACAAATTAAATTCGTGAACAATTTTGTCTTAGAAGTCTGGAATTAAAGATATTCCAGTTTAAAGTTGGGGAGGTTATGTATATGTCAATACCTACATAGGTCTAACTATCTATGAATTTTAAAAATAATACACGCATTCGTGTAGTAAAATAAAGTGGAAGCTACTTAACTCTTCCAATCTAATTAATTATATTGAGATCGGATTTTTTGTCTATTGTTATATCGTATAATCAATAGTATAATTGGACGAAACCCCCTTTATGAATACTAGCTATATGAACTACTTGGAGGGTCAATATATAAATCGCAATATCGCATATTCACCAGCAGAACTCATCGCATATATATATATATATATATATATGCGATGAGTTCTATTTGTTCTATTATAAAAATAGTAGAACAGTTTGAACATGTTCCATTAAAATTATTCGAGTCCAATCTGTCATACTGTGTTTTCGCCTACATATGTAATGTATACATATGAGATACCTAACTGTATCTAATTACATTAGAGCATTAACTGTGTCTTCATTTTACTAGTTTTGGATAATATTTTTAATTTTATTTTAATTAATTGTCTAATCAACAACTTATTTTAAAATCCAATTGATAAAAAAAGGAATGTATAAATAAGTATGAGATTTGTAATCGAAATCACACAGGTAGTTAATATCGTAGCTAGCTCATCAAATAAGGGGAAAAGAAGGAGTATTTTTTGTTATTCTCATTTTTCTTGCACGTTTTATGCCATTTCATTTCCTGTCTCCTTGTTTGTTGAGTATATTTTATGAAAACACTAAAACCTTCCTTCCTTTCCTCACATATAGTCCGAGAGTCTCCAATACACCCTCAGTGCTTCAGAGTAGTACAGACCCAAATATCAACAAAAATGCGGGGCAAATTAAACCTAAGAACATGATTAATTTTAAAAAGCAACAACAATTGAAAAAGTTGGAAGAGATTGCGAATAAATATAATGAAAGACAGCAAAAAAATATCGATGAAGAGAAACACCCTAAAAAAGATGACAGACGGGTTATTCGGAAACGGAATCAAAAAATAAAAAACAATGAAGACGATCTTAGTAGTAATAAAGGAATAAAGCATATTGGTGACAATCAAATTGCGGATGATAAATGTGAAAGCAAAAATAAGCAGAATCAAGTGGCAGCAAGTAGAAATGACGATGAAGTTACTAAACAAATTTCCATTTCAAAAAATAATAAAACATCTGCCAAGAAAAACAATAAGCATCCAGGAAACATGGAACAGCAACAGAAACTTAGACACACTGTAGAAAAAAATACTGATAATAGTCAAATTCCTATACCTATAAAAACAAATGTTAAAAATGTAAATAACATAGAAGAAATCAAAGAAAAACGTAACACATCCAATAAAACTAAATCTGAGAACATTAAAAATAATAACGTTTCAAATTGCAACAAAATCGTAAAAACAGCAAATAATAAAAAGAAATCAGAAACTTGCAAGGAAATAAAGAAAAATGAAAACAGTCTTTTGAAAAAGATAAACACACACGTTAATGTAAATTTGGACAGTCTACAAGGCGTTTGTGAAAATTCGCATAACGAGAAATCTGTAGGTATAAATACAGATTTTCTATGTCCCTCTATACCCTGTATGATATATGATTCTACAGAACAACTTAAATCCAACGAAAAATCAAAAAACTTATTCAATGAAAAGTGTAAAAGAAATGAAAGAGAAAGAAAAGAAAGTAGCAAAGAGCCCAAAGTAGAACTACTATATAAAAATTTGTCGGTAAAAAGTTCTTGCGATATACAATCTGAAGATACTGCTCTAAAAGCAGATTCTAAAGAAGATTTATGCTTACCATGTGACTATAATAATGTAGATACTACTTCTGCCAATTTAGAAAATGTATGCTCAAAATCTTTTGTGTCATCTAGCAATTTTAATAAAAGTGAAATTGATACAAATATACAGATTTGTGAGAAAATTGAGAGTACAACAACGAATGCTAGTACAAAGACATGTGAAAATAATAACTGTGATTTATCTGCTGAATATTTTGAAGAGAATTACGAGCATAGCTTGAGCGATGAAAACTTTGACGATAATAATATTACTTGTCGACATGGTAGTGGAGATACATACACAAAATTTGAACAAAATTCTGCTGATTTTGACGAATTCCTAAATATTACTGATAAGTTAATGGCTAATGAAGATTTAGTTTATGATAAATTAAAAATGGACGATGGAGATATTGATCAACTCCATACTCCTAAAACAAATTCTCTTGAAGCTTTAAACTTAACTACAAACGAACCTAAGGAAATATTTCGACATAATTTTTCGAAAGATTTTGATGATTTAAAGAATGATTTTAAAGAATTACTAGATGCAGTCGGTGATGGAGATAATATTGTGGAATCACATTGCAAACAAGACATGGAAACTAATAGAAAAGTAAATGATATGGAACACATTACTGTTTATGAATTAAAGTCTAGTAACAAAGAAACAACAGAAACGATTGAAAAAACAACTTCAAACGTTTTTGAATTTAAATTGCCTTCAATTACCGAAAACAATAAACCAGAACAAATTGTAGAATGCAATAAACATAGGATTAAAAGAATATATAAGCCAAAACGTAGAATAAAAAACATGGCCAAGAAAGAGTTGACTCGGAAAGAGCACAAAAATAATTCAAAACAAGATGTTACAGATAACAATAGTGACGATCAATTAATATCATGCGGAGCACCTCCTTTGAAATTGCCCCGAATTGATAATAGAAGGTTACACATAATACATTATTCATTGTTATTGTATTCATGTAGTCCAATTTTATAAATAGTTTATTGTTAAGTATACATATTGTTGTTTTATTAGTATTATGTAGTGTAGTAATTAGATTTATAATCCATATTCCAGACTCGAGGATAACTACGACCCATTTGTATCAGCTGCTAGACAAATGAAAGAACTTATGTCGTCCGATACTGACATCCCTAAAAAAATAAAAACCTCTAAAGATAATAATCGCACTCTTCCTATCCTTCGTACCACAAAAGAAAGAGCTCCTCTCTCTTACCTCCGTACCGATAACACAAAAATGATGAAAGACACACTCAATAAATCATATCAGAAAACTCCCACTTTGCAAAGAATGAAGTCATTCGGCAGCACTACAAGTGAAAATAATAATAGTACGAGTACTTTCGGTGGTAGATGTAGTTCATTTAGAATAAATAGAAACGATAAGAAGTCTAGTCAGAAATTAAACACAACCTTCACAAAGTCCAGTAAAGAAAACCTTAGCACCATAGAAAGGAATAATTTTAACCGAAACAGCTCTCTAAATAGATCTTTTTCAAGTTACTCGACATCGTGCTATAGTACTCCGAAACCAAGAGATAAAATTCCAAAAATAGCAACATCTATGTATCACAGTTTCCAACGTTCAACCATAAAAAAACCCTTAAAACTTGAAACAATAAAAAAAGAAAAAGAGGAATTTGTTAATCTTGATACAATTCTTGTGAACGACCACTCCATGACAGACAGTAATTACATTGATCCCAGACTTATAAATGAAAATGATAATTTACCAATTAATGTTAATACAATTTTAAATAATCCCGACATTATTAGTAGTATGGAATCATTATTAACCACAGAAAATTTGCCTGCTAAATTTGATTCGTTTAGTAAAAATGAAAATAATAATAACGATTGTAAAGAGTCTATAATACCACATTCTACTAGTAACTCAAAAATTAATATACATAAATCAGAAGCCAACAATAATACAGACAAAACTAACGGGTCAACTATAGACCACTTAAGTGACCAATATGATAAGGTCATGTCTTCCTTAGAACAAAATATAAATACAAAAACTTCCATTCGTGATGACGATTCCATTTGTGAAGACTTTGATTTAGAAGAGTTTATGATTTCCTTCGACGAGGAAATACATAAACAAAAGATTGAAAATAAACGAACATGTAGTTCCACTACGAGGGTCGTTAAGCGAGCGGGTTTAACCGACAGCAACAGAACATCAGAGTTGAATAGTATTAGTTCTTCCCCAAAAGTAGTTAAAAAAGTTAGTAACGGTATGATACCTGTTAACAAATCAATGTCCCTTAATTTTAGCAGCAATAGTGTGAGCGAAAGTTTTTTCCCTTCCTCCGTCAAACGCTCCACTTCACTCCTCGATTCCATTCCCAAAAAGAATGTGCAGAAAACGGACGTTGGAAAGAGTAGACACAAACAAGACCAATTGGAACAAGATCTGATGCAGTCTCTGAAGGATTTTGACAATTTTTATGAAGCCGAAAAGGGTGAAAATTTTATCTCCAATAGAGACGTGTCTCAGTATACACAAAATCACAACGGAACTTCCAAGCGAGACACACGAGTCAAGTCCGAACGGAAACTTATAAAAAAAGAAAACTTGTACAACGGAAATCATACACCAAATGGAAAAGCGAGTAATGACTCGGCCTATAGCAGGTTAGTCAGGTAATTGCTTGTATTAACAGAAGAAAAATATCATATATTTGCATGGACAACATATTTTGTCAATCACCATGTCATATACCTACATATTATTTTATTAATCTTTTATTTCAGTTTAAATAGGATATCTCCATCAAAACTGTCCATATGTAACACAAAAGAGCCCAATGGACTAACATCCTTGGAGAAGATACCGGCAGGCTCAGATTCTAGTGGAAAAGAGGATGTCCGATCAATTTCCAGTGAGGAATTCTTAGCGATGGAGAGATCAGCAGAATTAGAGGAACCCTTACCGCAACATGAATTACACTCGTGTAAAGAACTAACAAGCAATCGCAATGGTAAATACTTAATATGCTCTATTTACAAATTATGCTTTCATGTTTGATTACAAAATGAAAGCCATAGTTGAATCGAATCATCAATAAATTTCAAAATAACACAATAAAATTGATTAAAAGTTAAGTTTTTGTATGTAAAAAAAAAGTGATAAATTTATTCACACTAGAAAAACGGAATTACTTTCTTGCCAACCCCAATTGATGTAGGCATATCGTCGTTGTCAAACCAAAATCTGCTATGTGCCAAACGTATACTTTTGAGATATGGGTAAAAGTTTTCCTGAAAATTTCTACATTTTTAAAAAAATTTAATTGTACGTAAACTTCTTTTAAAATTTTAAAGCACTGAGGTGAAAATGTTGGTATCTCAAAAAGTGCACATAGCAGATTTTGTGGTTTGACAATGACTATATTTTATTAACACCCTGCACTTGTACAAGCCTACATAATATTGTTTGAGCTTGTGTGACGTCTGTAACGATGGGTCAACGTTGTTTTGTAGAGAAGCGCACAAATTCGCGGCCGTCGTCACGTCTGAGCGGGTGGCGGGGTAGCGGAGGGGGAGGAGGGGGAGGGGGAGGGCGACTCGCGCTCAGCTCGAGCGGGTCCGAGTCGTCTGTCGCGAGATCGCGCCGCGACTCAGGTCCGCGACTCTCGCGCTTCTGTCACGAGTGCGGCAACAAGTTCCCCGTGGACACGGCCAAGTTCTGTATAGAGTGCGGGGTCAAGAGGCTCGTCGTCTAACTTGATACTGCTACCGCTTAACCTGGCGACGGATTTGGCGTCACGTTGGCGCCGATGAAAGACTTGGAGATGAAGAACGGTCGTTACAATAAATTTATATGTAATCTGTGCGTTTTTTGGACATAAAATTGCGAGTTTTATTATCAAGTGGTGGTATAGGTGGTATACTTACTTAGGTTTGCTTTGACGTCCATTTCTTTAAAAATTTAGTTAGGCTTCGCCTTAACAAAGAGCATAAATATCTACATTAAAATTATTGGCCCTTTGTTTGTCTGTAACAATATATTGATAACATCTTAGATATTCTGGAAATAACTCTAGTTCAGAAAGGATGTTCAGGGAAATTGATGTTTTAGCATATCACTAAACCGGTTCTACATAACTCCAACTGTCAGTCTGACCGAGTGCAGCTGGTAGGACATGAAAGTATTCTCTTGAAGACATAGACTATAAAAATTTGTGCATTCAATGATGACTTCAACTTGTACCGATTTTTCGCGCCCTTGCAGGGGTCATCAGCCCTGCTTTGCCGCAAATCGTCTAAAAAAATTATTTTCCATTCTATTGCATTAAAATTAATGAACAAATATGTACAACATAAAATAAACGTGCGAGTGTATGTGAGCGATAATCTAGTCTTAACAAATTTATGAATGCTCGTTAAATGAATATTTATCTTTTAAAGTGTCTCGTGTATTTTAATTTTGTTAATTTATTAAATGTATCTTTTTATAAATGTATCTTGTAACATATGCCAATTTTAAAGCCCCAAATTGTGAACAATGTTTTATGATCACACAGATTTCGATCAAATGTAGGTACCGGTCCCAATTTCAAAGCTCACCTATATTACAAAAACAAGTAAACCTCTTAGTTTCTTGTGTTGTGATATAAAGTTGTTTGATATTGGTGCAAAAATAACTGAGAAAGTTCAGTAGGTATTGTATAAAATGTTATGCTTTTTTAACAATTTTTGAGCGAAAACAGTGCAACATTCAATAGTAAGTATATTTGATCGAAACGTACGGTGCATTTAAATTTTTCAGTAATCTCTATTCGCGTTTGCTTCGAGTTTTGTATTTATAGTAATGTACACTGAATTTATTGCTATCCATTCGCCAAGTTGCTATCATTTTATTACAACTAGAAATCGCCCAGGGGTCGAAATTTGACCATTGACCTTGCTCCAGCCCTTCTCCATACATCCTCCCTTCTTTAAGTGTACCAAATTTCACACTCCTCCGTCCGCGCAAAAGGGATTCACGTATTTCGCTTCAAATTTTAATATATAGATATAGGTAAATACTTGGTTACTTTAAACTAAGCGACCTGCTTCCGGCTTCATCTGGGGTGCAATTTTTTAATATAAAAATCTTCCCCGTTTATCCCTCTTTTTAGAGAGCAAACCCCCTCTAAAAAAATACCAACATAACATTTTTTTATATGTAAAAGAAAATTTACTTTTATTAGATTACATGAAAATGTATTACTCTGTCTCAATTTTCTTTTCCTTTACCTATACAAGTGCCTTTTAGTGTTACGTATGAAACCTTGACTAGTTATTACCATACATTTCCAAGAATACTATAAACATTTTGTAAAATTATTAGTAAATCATAAAAAGAGAAATGAAAATAGTAAACAAAATTTTATATTTTTGTTGTCCACAAACTCGAAGCAAACGGATACTACTATTCAAAGTTGAGTAATTTATAAGTAAGTTTCTAAAGGTTTTACAAAAATTCAAATCAACTCACGTTTTATATTAATAATAAAATAATGAAACAATAAAATTATCGAATTAAATAATCAAAAGTTCACAAAAGTCAGTGTATTTGTATCCTGACATACATAAGCGCAAGAGAGTATTTTACACATCTATGACGTACAAATTTCTTGTCAATATTATTTGTGAAATCCATAACGCTTGTAGAAATTTATTATTTAAATGAAAATTATTTTGATTTGATCGTTTTAATATTAATAATTCGCTTTAATTAATTTATACGGGGTGGTTCCGTATAATTTAATTTAAACATAGAATATCCAGTACAAATGCGCAGATTTAAAAGAAAAACACTAGAAACGAGCACTTCTTTTAGTAAGAATAGCGTCAAAAAATAAATCAAGATTTGTAGCTTTTTTAAAGTATATAATATATATAAACATATATCAAAATATTTTTGAAGGTCTAAGATTGTACATATCTTACAATTAAAATATGCCTATTTATTTATGTTATGCACCATTTTATATAATAATGTATACCAAAATTTAAACCATTGTGAGTTAAATATATATATTTACGAATTGTTGCTTTGTGTTGATATGTGCCTTTCCTTCTAGTTGAAGTAAAATTAACAAATTCTGTGCCTCGTTTGTATTGTTTGAAATTTTTACCAACACATTATAGAAATTATTACTAATAGACTTTAACAACATTAGTCCTGGAACTACTGTTGTTAAGTTAACAACGGCAAACACAGCACTGTTTTTCTTTCGTTGCATATCCAAACCACAGTTTTACAATCCATACAGTTGAGAAACGAATGTACTTGCGTAGAGCAACGACGAGAATCTAGCATTGAGGGCAGACGCAAGGTTCTTTTCTACGAGTGAATTTTACGAGAAACGTTTAAAAAAATTATTATAATGGTGTACATTTGTTCCTTGTACGTATGAACCTCGACAGCGAAATACATCGAGGATTTAAGATTTCATAGATAGATAATTTTGTAATACTGTTATTTATAGGTTTATTTATTTATTTATTTATAGGTATCTGCAATCACTGCAGTCTATAGTGGACTAATATCATCTGGCACTATTATTTATTTTGTACTAATTAATATACATTTGTACATAAAAATATATATTAAATTTAGAACTAGAGAAGGCTAATAATAGAAAACTTTAAACATCCAAAAATAAAGTGTTACGTAAATATCAGCCAGTGCGACAATCATAAATGTATATTAGATTGGTAGATTATTACATAATAGTAATCGCAATCATTTTATATTCCACTAGCTGTTGCCCGCGACTTCGTCCGCGTTCAAAATGTTATATACCTAGCCTAAAGCCTTTCTCGATAAATGGACTATCCACACAAAAAGAATTTTTCAATTCGAACCAGTAGTTCCTGAGATTAACGCGTTAAACCAAACAAACAAACTCTTCAGGTTTATAAATTAGTATAGATTTAGTGACAACCTTTGCGTATCTGCGTGTGTCCAGAGTAAGTACCTACACGACATCAAAGCCGTTTCACAACTGTATTGATTGTAAAACTATGTACAAACTGTTGCGGTTGTTGAAAGTAGTTATACATTGTATTGTTCCACTTCAATTAAATTTAAAATGAATTTATTCCCGTGGTCAAAACACTTGAAAAAACAATTTGTGTACATATCTGTGATAAGAGTTTGATCAAAAAACATGATTTCTTTGTTCGTGAATCTTCAGATATGAAAACTAGGGTGCCAATTTGTTATTTCGGTTTCGATATTTTTTTTTTTGAAATTTTTGTGTAATGTAATTTTACTTTTTTTCAACTCTCATAAATTTGTAGTATGAGTATTGATTTTTTTTAAATAAACTCATTTAACTAACTGCCTTTTCAAGGACTCCAAAACTAATTCCCTATATACCGTTGGCCATTTTAACAAGACTGATTTTATTTTCAAAGTTTATGAAACTATGAGTAATCTTTAGTTACTGTTGTATATTGTTTTTAATGAAATAACAAATTATCATGTAATAAATTAACATTAAATTTTATTACTCTTTTATTTACACACCTAATTTTAGAAAATATTTATTTAAAAAGATAATAAATGTACAAGATCAATGTTATTGTGAGATGAAACAACAATGTTTGCTAATGCCTAAAAAAACTTCTGTGCGCCTTCCTCGATGGGATTATACCTCTCACCCTCAACCTGCGCAAAGCTTCTCTCAAATGTTTAGGTTGTAGTGGACCCGCCTCTCCCGATTTGTCCAAAACGTCTAAGGCTAGAACAAGACTTTTATTATAACAATATGTCGACTTTTTTATGTTAAACTCGAACAGACAGGCTGACGGTCCACATGATGGCAGGTGGCTACCGTCTATAAGTCAAGCAACACGACGGTGATGCAAGTGTGCTGCCAACCGTAGTAGGATTAAGGATAAGGATTAGGAAGGAGATAGGGAAATGGGCTCTGGCATCACTTACTCGCTGACTGAAACACAATAGCACACATGCTATTATTACATGGTGGTCTTCTGTAAGAGGATAGTACTGCTACCAGACGGGCTGTCACAATGAAACATGTTTCATAACTGCCAAGTGTCCAGTGACAGCTCAATCATTTTTTTTTTAATTATTTGACTTTTGTGTTTAGCTTTCACTTACCCTGGAGAGTGGAGACAAATTACCATTAACAAAAACAGAAACACTACTTATGCAACAAACGAATCCTTACCTTCTTCGACAACTTCTCCAACGAAAACTTTTGCAATGCCCGACATTGCGATGACAACATTCTGTCCAACCGAACAACCGGTAATTGTTTGCATTAAGCGTTTCACTGCGGCCTTTGGGAATGCTGCGCGTCTGTACATCTCATATCTGTTTAATTGTTCTTCTGTGAAATTTGATACGAGAACTCTGAAAAGAATTGACAGATTAACAAGTTAAGGACAACGAGAAAACATTAAATGTAGACATCCAACTGTAACGTAATAGTAATGGAGAGAGAAGGACAGGTTGGCTCTCCAGAGCATATAGGGGAATAAGTATCAATGAGAGTTTCACCACTGTAAACACAAAGTAATGAATCCAAGCAAAACTTACTGCATTTTTTCCCTCTCTTCTTCCTCTAACTCCTTTTTACTTTTTCTTTCTCTTTCCCTCTCACTCATCAACATTTCCTCAGTCATGTGGCCATCATAATTAACGGAATCTGTTAAGTCATGTTCACCATGGTCAAAGTCATTTAGCTCTGAAATTCTAGTCATGCCTTTAGTCTCCACATTTTGTGGCAATACATTATCATCTATGCTTTGTGCATCAAATGAATAGGCATTTACATACGAATCAAATTGATCGTTGACATCTTGTTGGGAAGACAGGAAGCTATCTGCATTTTCCGTATAAATATTACCAAGTTCATCTGCACGGTGAATTGTTTCAACACTTTGTGAATTGTCCGAGTATGTGTCCACAATTTCCCTCTCAATATTACTAGTACTCTGAATACTGTCCCCATAGTTCACTAATGTTGTGTCTGCAATAGAATTGAAGAACATTAGCTATTCAAATTCATTTATTTTCAGTTACAATTTCGCATACCTCTCACACACCTCTCTATACTTTCAAAGTCATCAGTTTAGTAAAACTTTGAGAGGAAAACTTGTTAATTTTAACAATACAAGCTATAATTAAAAATTATAAACTAATTGAGCCCTACGCTATATCTACTGTAAGTTGCTGAGGACTTGGGTATCCAGCAGACTGCTAGATGCTGCAGCATCAGATCAAAGTTACCTTGTCATGGAAATACTACCGAAATAACAGTATACAAAATTTCAAATCAATTGAACCTGTGGAAGTTAGTGAAATGCCTTCGTCGACTAGGAAATAGGCTGATTATCTTCAAACACTTATTTTATGGTGATCTTCTATAAGGGGGTGGTTACTGCCGCCAGATGTCATACGGGGTGCCCAACTGACTACAAAACGCTGTGTGCCCTGCCACTGCTTAATCTAACGAAGAATTTGGAGATCCTTCAATAAGAGTTAATGGCAGGGGTTATACATAATAATTGTTTATAAGTTCAATTATTTGCAATTAATGTAAAACATTACCATAAATTCAAAGGTGTTTTAAAGGTAAACTAGACTTACATTCTGGCTCATCTTTAAGTAGTTTTTCTTCTATTTCTAAAGATATGTCCTGAGAATCATCTTCATTCGAATCACTATGATCAAGTTCTCTAGCAAGCTCCTCTTCTGTAATTTGGTAGGTTAATATAAATTACTATGAGAACAAAACACAACAAATTCTTAAACGAAAATTTAATAGCCAGTAAATTGTGATAAAAAAGAAGTACAAAAATAAATGTGACATTTTACCCCTGTGTCTGTCAGCTTCGGAGAGACCATCACTGCTTGGATTCTCGGCCATTTTCAATTGATAAACTAATTTTGTTTTTATCCAAACATAAAATATATAAATTGTAAATGTAAATTAACCTTAATGTAAACTACGTAAATAAATAAATAATAATACAAAGTTACAAACAAACAAATAACCAACCATGTAAGAAAATCAGACACAGAACAGAAGAGAATTTAAAAGTCCCAGACTAACAATAAACGATATTTCCTAATGTACAGTTAAACGTTTTCTGTCGCGTAAAATGTAAATGAATCAAAATTGAACATTCTCACCTCAAAGAATCATTGTTATATTTAAACAATTATCGCCGTAAACAATAAAAACTATATACGATACATAACTAAACATTGCCATAAAATAAAAATTAAAGCTATTTATATTTGATAGATTACTTTACACTTGACATGGCAGTGACACTTGGTGACAGCATAACATTTAACATCGAAGAACGATAAGTTTGGCCTACCTTGATTCCTTTTTAATCAGTAATTTAATTAAATTGTACTCAAGGTGCGGACAGAGAGTTCCATCATGAGTGCAATAATGAAAGCCGCCGTTTCCCGAAGCCCTGCTTCATTGGTATGTACTCAATAAATTTAAGTTTTCAATGAAAAATAGTTATGTAATCAATTCCATAAAAAATAACCCCTTTAAAAATATTTTGATAAATCGCGCGTCTACTTCTACTATATTTTAAAATGTATTCTTCTGAATTCATTAAACTCTAAATGCTATTATATAAACTAGATTTATATTCAAAATTTAGTAAAATCATTTTCCCAGAGATTTAAATCTTTGTATTTTTCTATTCAAAGCAAAAACTAAACTAACAGTCCTATATATTAATATTTTATTGTTACTTTACAATTTCTTGCATTGATCTTTAAATTTACAGTAACAATTAATGTGAAATATAACATTTTCTAACTAAAAAGATTTGTAGATGTTATTTCACAACACTTGTTATTTGTACTTATATTATTATAATAAGATCTTATGGTTAAATTAAAACAGTTTTATGCATAATCTGAAAAGAGGTTAAAGAGTAATGATTGCAGGGGGTAGATTATTCATAAAAAGGAAACCACAATTAGAATTAAAAATAAAATGTATTTATTAACCACATGTGTTTAATAGTAACAAGATGCTCATTAGCCCTTTGCCAAAATTGGGAAATAATGCCAGGAATAGCATGTTACCCTTCAGCTGCATTCATAATTAGCATTTCATAACTAGCTATGAACAAAGACTTTCTCTGTTATGTTATACTATAATGTTATCAGTTGATTAATGTCAGTTATAGGTCACCACATGATAGCAATTAAAAACTTCATTTTTTATTTTTATTTTAGGCATCATATTTATATAGAAACTTACACCTCTCAGTGGGAGGTGCCAGACCAGCTAAAGAACAAGTTAACACAAATACATCAAAAGCTTACACAGTGATTGATCACCAACACGATGCCCTGGTGATTGGAGCTGGTGGTGCGGGACTACGTGCGGCTTTCGGCCTCGTTCAAGAGGGCTTCAAAACTGCTGTTGTCACTAAATTGTTCCCAACGAGGTCACATACTGTCGCAGCTCAAGGTGGCATCAATGCAGCATTAGGTGAGTGGTTTTTTATTATGTTAAGGTCGACAGACAGGCTGATGAATCAGTTGAGCTTTAAGTTTTCATTTATTATTATTTGAGCACAAACATACATTTCACTAAATAAAAATCATGAAATAATTTTAGGATTTATAATAAGACATTTAAATTGTTTCTTATATATAAAATATTTTTAAAAAATTATTTTATATATATATACAACAAGAAAGCAATGATTACAATCAATTTATTATATTCATCGTTTGATTTGATAGGAAATATGGAGGAAGATAGCTGGCTGTGGCATATGTATGATACTGTTAAAGGATCCGATTGGCTTGGAGATCAGGTAAGAAACTTCTTTAAGATTATAAATACTATTCTAATAAGAATTGAAATAAAATTATACATATTGTAGTGTAAGTAACTATTTGTGTGCCAAATTTCATCCAAATCCGTTTAGCAGTTTTTACGTCAAAGAGTAACAAACAATTCATCCTCACAGATTTTGGCATTTATAATATTATTGGCATACTAGCAACACGCTCCCGGCTTCGCACGGGTGCAATTTTTTCTGAAAATTATTTATAAAAGCCTTCCTCGTGCAACACTCTTTCCATTTGTGAAAACTGCATTAAAAATCGTTGCATACTTTAAAAGATCTAAGTGTACATACAGAGGGACAGACGGCGTTAAGCGACTTTATTTTATACTAGCTGTTGCACGCAACTTCGTCCGCGTAACTTTATAAAATATAGCCTATGTTATTCGCTGATAATATAGCTTCCCAACAGTGAAAGAACTTTTCAAATCGGTCCACTAGTTTCGGAGCCTATTCAATGCAAACAAACAAATAATCAAATCTTTCTTCTTTATAATATTAGTATACACTATCAACTTTTACTTGATCCAGAGAAATGTATTTTATTCCAGGATGCTATTCACTATATGACAAAGGAAGCGCCGCATGCTGTCATTGAATTGGATAACTATGGGATGCCTTTTTCGCGTACACCCGAAGGCAGAATATATCAACGAGCATTTGGTGGACAATCGCTGAAATTCGGCAAGGGAGGTCAAGCACATAGATGCTGTGCTGTTGCTGACAGGTAAGTTTTTCTTTAGCTTTCTTTGTCTTTTAAAACTTTATTTTCACTTAATAAAACTTAATGACACATACTATGTAATAATAGGCTGCTCGCTTACTTGTGTTTATTCACAGCAAATTTATACTCTATTGACTAACCTAACACTCTCCCGTTGAAATATTCCAATGATGATTCTTGGATAAATGAATTTTTACGAATTAATTCGTGTTATATAAACGCACCCTTAAGTAGGAGTAAGTTCGTATTTGTTAATAAACTTGCAAAAACGTTTTCTTTTATTTTTGTTTATTTATAATAATAATTTGTCATATTGTAAAATAATATTTATTATATTATATGGATTATTTATGTGTGTAATTGTGATAAAATAAATTATTCTTTTATTTTATCATCTTTGATCTTAATAATGATAATGACTTTTTAATTAATAATGGCAAATGTACATCTGACGTGTGGTGTGGATAAGATAAAAGGAATATTTCTTTGTTTATTTAAATGATAACTGTCTTATAGTATTTATTAGACAATATTATACTGCCCCCAGTGGCTTAAGTAGTGGCACCCTCTGCCACTACTTAAGCCAGTTACGTGATTACCATAATACAAGTCTAGCCGTGTGATTTGCCTGTTATTTGGGTATTTTGTTTTTCAGAACTGGTCATTCATTACTTCACACGCTGTACGGACAGTCTTTGCGATATGACTGCGAGTATTTCATTGAATATTTCGCACTCGACCTTTTAATGGAGGACGGCGTTTGCAAAGGATGTATAGCGTTGAATCTCGAAGACGGAACACTGCATAGGTTAGTAAAATACGCTTAGATAAAAAATGGGATTTGCATTTGTAATACATTTTTCACAATTGCTAATATCAATAAGACAAATAAAGGAAAATTTAATTTACACGCAGTATTCACTCAGAAAGTTATATTTTTATATACATTAAAATATATGATAAGTATTTATAACACAATTTCTGAAAATTCCCCCCCCCCCCCCCCCCCCCCAAGTAACGCTACGTAATGTTTTTCTGTACCCTGCCTAAACATTACGTTTAAGACCAAGTTTACCAAGTGACCATTTTTTCCAAAGAAAAGGGTTTCCAACTTGGGAGAACTGACTCAAGGGATTAAGTTAAGATTAAGTCAAATTGCGTTACGTAATACTTGAACGTTCCCATACACATTTATAAATGAAAGTCGTCAACAACAATAATGTTTGTTAGGTTCCAGGCGAAAAACACGATCCTGGCGACAGGTGGCACTGGCCGCTCATACTTCAGCTGCACATCTGCACACACCTGCACAGGCGACGGGACCGCGATGGCGGCTCGAGCTGGTCTTCAGAACGAGGACATGGAGTTTGTGCAGTTCCATCCCACGGGTAACTTTTATATCAATAAAACAATCATCAAACAAATCGCTCATTAATTCAGGATTAATTCGTCACTTTGATAACTTACATTGTGGAATTTATTATTACTAGCCGTCCGCTTCCGGCTTCGTCCGTGGTTCGATTTTTGTATACAATATACAAACCTACCCCGTTTATGTGAAAACCTTCACCCTTTCCATATGTGAGAACCGAATTGAAATCGGGTAGACCATTCTCGAGTTTCAATGTATGAAGCGCACACAAAACAACATAACATTTTTATAATATATATATATATAAAGGTTGTGGAATTATTGAAAGCCATCGCGAGAATTCAAGTACTTCCTTGAGATTGTGTATTGAATTCAACTATATCTCTTTTATTATCGTCATCTCATAATACTAACTATCCACCGTAATTTATTTCTAAATAACCTGCGTGCCTTTAAATTTTTAGCACCTCATGAATTTGGAAAGTAACTGTTATTTCAGTTTTCACAAGAGACCCTTAATCTAAATAATAATAATCTGCTAAATTCCTCTCTTATCTCAATATGTACTAATATTGTTTATACTATGTATACCATTATTAATATTGTATGTAGGAGCAAACGTTCGACACTACTCATCCGATTTAAAAAAAAATCACCAATAGAATAAAATTTAAGGATGGACACGGGCTAGCTCAAAATAAAGATCCCACGCTCGACAATAGTACAATTTATTTTTAAACGTAGACAGAGTCGCGGACACCAGCTAGTTACAAATGTGTATTATGTATGAAGGGAGTTAGTGAGCGATGATTGTTGTCGCGAAGGTATCTACGGCGCGGGATGCCTGATGACGGAGGGTTGTCGCGGAGAAGGTGGTTTCCTGGTGAACGCGAAGGGCGAGCGCTTCATGGAGCGTTACGCGCCCGTCGCCAAGGACTTGGCCAGCAGGGACGTCGTCTCGAGGGCGATGACGGTCGAGATCATGGAAGGTGACTATTACATTTGCAGCCTTTGAACAATTTAATTTCATTGTAATTTAACTAACTAGATACTTGTGCAAGAGTACCTCACTGGAAAGGGAAACTTCAGTGTGTTGTTAAATCTTACCAATATTAACTATATATGTGTATTGGACGTTTGTTACTCTTTACTTTTGAGAATTTGGTAATAAAAGTCTCTCTTAATTTCAGTAATTTCCTATGAATGAGGATAATATTCGGAAATCAAAAAGACTTTTTTAATACTTTCAAAGTTAAATATGTATAAAAATTAAACCCCATTACTAAAAAGTACACGAACCCATTAAAATATAACATAATATAATTTCTTCTCACCTAATGGTACAAGTTTCAACCGTTAAAACGTAAATAAACCGATGACTTGATCCTTATACAAAACTGTCTCCTTTTCTGTTTTATTCTGTCGCACCATAGAGACGGAGTGATTTCATTATAGAAATATGAAGTTTGTTATCCGATGTGATCGCACTTTCTAGGTCGAGGATGCGGTCCCGAGAAGGACCACGTGCACCTTCAGCTGCACCACCTCCCCCCGGAACAGCTGAAGCAGCGTCTGCCCGGCATCTCGGAGACCGCCATGATCTTCGCGGGAGTGGACGTCACCAAGGAGCCCATTCCTGTTCTGCCCACCGTACATTACAACATGGGCGGCACTCCCACCAACTTCAAAGGAGAGGTACATACTGAATTTCAAAAGCATTATTCATCGACCTAATATGTATTGCATTACACTTGGTGACCGGGAACAAAATTGATAAGTAACACTTACGTAAGTGCGCGACCAAAAGTTGCGTCCTTAGTGCAATCAATTAAATGAGTTACGGATAATTTACCCGTAACTAAATGCGCAATTTCGGCGTATTTAACACTCGGCGAAGCTTTTATATAAGTCATTGACTTTTTAAATTGCGTGGATAGCTTAGTTTTTATTGGCTCTTCTATTTTTTTTTTTTGGTTTTTATTTAATACTAGCTGACTCGACAGCTATGTGGAATTATTTGTGTGATCATCGTTAATTTGATAATTGAACGACAATTTGACAAGTGAAAGAAGTGAAGTGTTGCCACAGGTGATAACGCACAAGGACGGCACTGACCGCGTGGTGCCCGGACTGTTGGCGGCGGGCGAGGCGTCTTGCGCGTCGGTGCACGGCGCCAACCGGCTGGGCGCCAACTCCCTCTTGGACATCGTGGTGTTCGGCCGAGCCTGCGCCATCACTGTCGCCAACAACGCGCGCCCCGGAGACGCCCAGGCGCCGCTCAAAGACGCCACGGGCGAGCAGAGCATCGCCAACCTCGACCGCTTGAGGAACGCCGACGGGCCCATCTCCACGGCGGAGCTGCGTCTGCTCATGCAGAAGTGCATGCAGAAGAACGCCGCCGTCTTCCGACAGAAGAGCACGCTCGAAGAAGGTCAGCAACCCTCACATCTAGTTCTCTTTAAAAAGACTACTCATCCACATCACGCCTATCGTCTAATCGGCATGATATGATTGTGATTGACTTGATCAAGCCAATTGAACGGTGCAGAGTGTCATTTAGCATAATTAAAATCCCAAAAAAAAAAAATACATACATGTATATCAGTCGTTATACTGCACGTCAGAAGTGAAAACTAAGCTTCACAAAATAAACTATTTTATTGGTCAGAGGTGTACACCACATTGATCCTTGTTATCATATCTAGTAAGTTTACTTTCATATGTAGTTGTCTGCTTAGTACTTATATATAGAGGTATCGATTACGGTAACAAGTCGGTACGGTTCTAATCTCAAAAATTGTTCTTTGTTTAAAAAATTTAAATTAATATCAGCGCCATCTCTGTTCTCATTGATGTATTATTTCAATTCTAAATTCAATTAATTCCTAGTTCTAAACATATTCTAGTTTCATTGATATTGTGCTGATGGCGAAATATACGGTTACAGTAACAAGTCGCGAGTTCAATGGTTTTTTCCCATCTCAAAAATGCCCAAAGCGCCTAAAGAAGTTTTCGCTTCAAAAAATTTTGTAAAGGGTACATGTATAACGTTTGTGGTGTTAAATTATTTATTGAAAATTTCCAAACATATTTTTTTTTCGATCTCTTGTCATATTTTTGTCAATGCCTACGCAATCCTTAAATTTACAAGTAATAAGTAGTCTGTTTTAAACATGGCCGACAGCGAGTCATAAGTATACTGCCTGTGTGTTGATTTGATTCATCGCTAGCTATTCATTGAGCGTAATGTTTGTCAGGTCATCGTCAAATCCACGAGATCTACAAGCAGATCAAAGACGTGAAAGTGTCAGACCGATCGATGATCTGGAACAGCGATCTTGTCGAAACCCTGGAGCTGCAGAACCTGCTCATCAACTCCGTACAGATCGTGGAAGGGGCTTTGGCTCGCGAAGAGTCGCGCGGCGCTCACGCCAGAGAGGATTTCAAGACCCGACGTGACGAGATGGACTACTCCAAGCCATTGGATGGACAGGTCTATATTTCTGACAGCTCTCTATAAAAAATACATCATATGTGCTTTTGTGTCCAACTAATTATAATGTAATTACACATGACATCAAGCTATTTCTAATCGGTGAAAACATTATTTTTACCGTTAGACAAAAATTCAATATTTGACAAAAAGAAATTGAATGTTTGATGTAACAGGAAGTTTTTTTATTTCTAAAATTTACTCCATCTAATGAATAGCAGGGCACAAAAGTATTATAAATTTTATATTCCTAAGTTACGTTTCGAATATGTGCTATGCTATGTTATGTTGAATAAGTGTTATCCTGCTTGTTGCTTATTGTGCTTCTTGGTTCTACTAAATTGTATATATGTTTAGGCATCCTAAGATTGCTAATGTATGTCGTTGACACGCAGACAAAGCTACCGTTCGAGAAGCACTGGCGGAAGCACACGCTGGCGTCGACGGACGTGGAGACCGGCAGAACCTCCCTCTCGTACAGACCAGTCATAGACAACACCCTCGACCAGAGCGAGTGCAAGACGGTGCCCCCGGTCATCAGGACCTACTAGGCACTTCTCACTCCATAGGTAAGAAGGCAGAAGAAGGCAGGTTGTCTTTGTAAATGAGAAACATAACGAGCCTTGGGCCCTAGTCAAAGTAACAATTTAAAACGATAACGAAATTCGAAAATAATTAAATGTATGGAATTGACATAATAATATGCCGTTATCGTTTTAAGAATGTTACTTTGACTAAGGCCCCTTATCTAACATCTCACCTTGGTCAATGTTACAATGTTTCTACGATTTTGACAATTTCAAAATTTCTCTTCAAATTCCTATCAAATTATCGCTGTTAACACAAAATAAATATTTTTGTTTTATCTATATCTATACTTCTATACTATTATATAAAGCTGGAGAGTTTGTTTGTTTGGTTGAACGCGTTAATCTCAGGAACTACTGGTTCGAATTGAAAATTGAAATATCTCATCGTATAATAATTACTCATATATTTTCTTTTTCAACGCGGACTAAGTCTTGTTGTTCAAGCTTGTTTCAAATAAAATTCTCCTGATTTTTTCACTTTCACTTTTGCAACACTGCGCGGTGACATGCGCGCGCGCTCATTGATCAAATCAAACAAGCTTCCGTTGCATTGCACGATTTTACTTCCACGAAACCGAGAGAGAGGTAATAAGATGTTACACATTAAAAAAAATGTTGATTTGTTTCAGGTAAATTACCCTAGAACGGGTGCTGACTAAGCTAATTCAGTATTGTCACAATTGACGCATGTCACGTGATATATAATCACGTGACGCGACCACAATAAAGATGCCTTGTGTTCATCGTTCGTCTCATCACTCTTTATTTATTGCTCGTTATTTATTAACGCATAGTTAATTGTAATTGTGGAAAACCACATAAGTACATCATAAAAGGATATTCGCTTTATTATTATAATACAAAATATATAAATTGTTGAGGAATTTTACCTCTTTTTTAATATACCTGCGGAGTTGTGAATATTTTTAATAGTGTTCAGGCATTTACTAATAATATGTATATAAGTACTGGTTTTAGCAGCACCGACTTGTACTTAATCGTGATCGCTTTAAGTATGTATATAGTTTTTTATTGGTTCTGATCTATCGGATATTTATATATTTTAATCGGTTTTTTTATGACCTTACACATATTTTTTCTTTTTGGAATTTCCTTATTTTATGATATTTATTATTACTTAAATACTTTTTTTTTTCAATAAACAACAGAAAATATTGTAACTAAGTGAAATTAGATTGTAAGAGATGTAATGATTGATATTGATAGGTGTACAGATGTACAAAATAAAGAAATGATGTATACAAACATAATTCTTTCTTTCCCCCAAATCCCAATTTCCCAAGAGAAGTGTCCCCAAGATTAGTTACAGACTCATTTATATGGAATGTTGACCGTCGACGACCCCTTGGGCTCAGACTAAATAATAGTTACTACGTAACAGATTCATCACTCCCATACAATAGCTAAAATACCTACGCTATATTAGCCTACAAAAGACGCTGCAAGAAAAAACGTAGTCTATCAACGCGTGCCGAGAGCGATTGCGTCATCGAACGAAAACGTTGAGGCTGTACAAAAAACAAATTAACAAAATGGCTGAAGTTAAACTTTTATTTTATTATTTATAATATAATGCAATGAAGTGATTGCAATAAAAGCCGCTGACTTAAATGTGCTTTAATTTTATAAAATGATCTATTTTTTTTTTTTTCAAAATTTTATTTGTTTTTTAACTTCGACATCTAAAAACTTCACAATAATTAACAATCGTATCGTTATTCAAGAATTTTATAATAATAATATTACGTAAATATCACTGCATTTTGCGCGGGAAATGTACAGTGTGTGCGCTCTACACTCTCGCGTGCGGCGGTCCACTGCCGGTCTGCTCGGCTACGAGCTACTCTGCGTTTAACGCTACAAGGCCTGCCTTGGGTGTTGCCACGCTTTGTATTAGGAGACCCTGAGTTCGATTCCCGGCTGGGCAGGCCAAAAATTTTGAATTCTCCATTTTATACTGATCGTTTTAAATGCTTCTGGGACTGAGAAAACTTTGCTGTAAAAATACTAGTTATTATTATTATTTTAAATTATAAAAACTATACTAATCAGTACTTTTTTTATATTTACTTATATTCCATAATAATAAAAAAAATTACACTCAGAAAGAAAATCAACATAATTTTTTAATAAAAGTGATAAAATAGTAAGTTTAACAAAGTAGGTAGGTACCGCAGATTATTATCTGCACGCGTTATCGGAGTAGGTCAACGTTTAAGGCCAAATATGAAAATATCAGACAGACAGACACCTACTAATGAATTTTCTATAGGTCATATAAGAGATCAGCTCACAAATTATTCAAGGAAATTCATGTTATGGATTTTTCCTTTGATATTTATCGGCTTCGAAATATTTATCCATTTTTCGTCATACATAAACATATTAAAATATATTTTACGTTTTATCTTTTACACTTAGATTCAAATAAATATTTATAAAGATAACGATTAATCTTTATAAAGATCACTCTATAACGAACGCTGTGGCACAGATTAAGTGTGGTTGCAGTGTAACCACACTTAATCTGTGGCACTTTTTTGTGTAAGACATTTTTTTTTTCTTAAAAGCAAATACCCCAACACCTAACACTTCCTGCGTCTTTTTTAGTAATTAAAATCTAGCTCGACGCCACCATAGCCAAGGCGAGCCCTATCCTTTGGCACAGCCTTTGATGATTTGATGGTCTCATGAGATTGCTAGGTATGTACGTACGACACGCTCGGAATTCGCTGTTATAATGTGTTAGCTAGCTAATTAGATCAAGTGTAAAGAGCAAGGTTTTTATTCGCCCACGCTCACTGTCTGCATTTAGTGAACAGAATTTAGTCAAATGTAAAGGCTGCTTAAGGATGGATTTAAAACATCCTTTTTAATGCGCACTGCCAAGTATTGAAGTATAAATCTTTCCAACGTTCGGAGCGGTTCACCCACAAGGTTTTTTTTTATATTATGGTCGACAGACAGGCCGACGGTCCACTTGATAGTAGGTGGCTAGTGTCGCCTATAACACAAGTAACGCCATAGGTGCTGCAAGTGCGCTGCCGACCATACAATAGAAGGATAAGGAATATGTAGGGGCCCATCCCCTCTGGCTCTGGGTAATGGGCTCTGGCATCCCTTACTCATTCACCGAAGCACAACAGCACATAAATGCTGTTATTTGACGGTGATATTCTGTAAGGGGGGTGTTTAGGTAAACAGACAGACGACCTAATAAGGGCCGCGGGTTGATAATTATGGGTTCTATTGGATAATTATGTGGTGGCCTTTGTCCAGCTGTGGACGTCCTACGGCTGAGATGACGTATGTTTTTTTATTTTATTTTAGTCTTTGATGTTGACCGTACCGCGAAACTGAATTCCACGTGGGCCAAGCCGCGGGCACTGCTAGTGATAAATAAATTGCAAATCTTTGTAAATATTTAATTTGCCATTAAAAATATGTTATTGTTTTCGTTGTTTTATTAAGGCCAGTCACATTGTGTTTTTCCTAATAACCTAATTTAATGTATAAATAATTCAGATAAAGGCGTAATTTTTAAGATAAACTCCCTTTTTTTATTTTTTCTATCGAGGTTTGTTTCAACTACAACGACATTCTTTTTCGGTTTCTGCTTGTTTTAACACTTCGTAAAGTATGAAAGGTAAAAAACCTGCTTAACGGTGAGAGATATATGATTGATTTCTATAGAAAAGTTGTAGAGCTTGATAATGCCTACAAAAAAGTCAGGGACAGCATATGTCTAACTTTTATATTTAAGCCACAAAAACTATTATTTTTTTTTTTATTAAAAATATTAATTATATCGTTCGGTGATGTTTATTGGTCATATTATCAACAAAATTATGAATCTTTATCAAAATGAGCAAAATTATCGCCCCACGTATATACACGTGATTTTTGGTTTTTACTGCATATGTTTTGGAAGTATGGTTCAAGAGATAATACGATCGATAACGCCATGAAATCACACAGCCACAGGAAATATCTGAATTCCAAGCGGGCACAGCTATTCGTAGTCATATATATGTATAAATCTATCCACTTGTGGCTAGACAATTATGTATCCACAGTACCTACCTAATTATACTTATAGTTATGTTATAACTTTGCCTAATAGCACATTTAATATCTACGTTATCGTCAACAAGAACCAATTGGCTAAAAATAGATCCTCTTTAGATAAAAAGAAAACAATGAAATTACTATTTCATTTGTTCTTTTATAATAGGTACCTATGTTGTATGAACCTAGTATCTATAAAGGTTAATGGGTAAATGATAGCAGAGCTTTTCTATTTTTTTTATTACTAGACATAATAATACACGTTATTATTAGAAAATAAATACAGTATTTCGATGGCCTCGTTAAAATACAATAAATGCAAAAATGCAGACAATTTTGTTTCTCTATTTATCAATAAAATTGTCTATATTATTTATTATAATATATTGAAGATATTTACCTACTAAAGAAGGAAAATACAATTTAATATTGAATAATTATACAAGGAAGTCTTTATATTAGATACACGGCAGAGTAGATAGGTACGTATTAAAAAAAAAACGTTTCAACAACAATCACAATAAATAGTAATAAAGTATACTCGTATTCCCTCCTTACATAATACTACGTAGTTACCAGTGCCTAGTCCTAACACTAGTATTGATAGTTTAGTTAGTAGGTACCAACAATACTTCAATGTAGTGTTTTAAACTTCCAAAGCATACAATGGCCCGCATACAAAGTTAGCCCTTCGTCGTATTTATGCGGGGGGTCGCCCAATTTAGCGTCTCCCAGGAAGTTTACGACCATAATAAACAGAACCGACCTTCCCTATTTTAACTATACAATTCTTTATCATTACAAATCCTTATAGGTGCTTCATAATTTTTTTCTATTTTAATTTTTGTTTATCAATTTGACCTTCAAAACACTGATTCCGTGTAGATCACGTATTTTTATGATACCTTCTTAACATGAGTCATCTTATTATTACATAGACATTTAGATAAGCTACATACAATACTTATTAATCTAAACAATGTTATTAAAAACCATAATCGCCATATAAAATACTCTACAGCATTGTATGGCCCCAAGCAAATACCTACCTAAGATTACTATGAAAACTATCACATAGATACTAGAACACCAGGGACTTGGGAAAAAATCCAGATAATAAGTTGTCCTTAATTTTTATTTATCTAAATGTAAAAACGGCTAACAGGCTTAGCTCCATTTGACGGTACTCGTACATATCTACTGACTGTCCTTTATATATAATACCTACAAGTACTTAACCACTTGTATGTACCCTATTACACAACCTACTTGTATGTTGTGTAATAGATATGCCGTACAAGTAGGCATAGTTCTGGCATGCCTTACTTACTCAACGAAAAACCACTGTGGTCTTTCATATTGAACTTGAAAAATTATCTTAAACCTATAAAGATAGGTAGTCAAAACCGCATCAAATCCATTGCGTGGTTTGGGAGGAGTTAGCGGATATACAGAGAGACAGACGCGACTTCAATTTACCTAAACTATGTAGGTAAGTATAAAACAATAACAATAATGACTTGCATATATTATGTATCTAGACCTAATTAGATTAAATGAGTCAATACACAATACCTGTTGTAATATCATTAAATACTTATTATGCGCTTCATGTGGAGGTTTTCTGCTGCGCTAAATACCTGCTCAAGCCACAGTTTTCGTGATTGCTTTGCGCTCTCATTATGGCTGATGCAATATCTAGAAATTTTGTTTCAGCGTTCGATGACGCTGAACTGGGTCATACAAAACGTCAACTCATGTTCAGTAAATGTTTCAGACATTAAAAAAATACGTTACCTAGGTACTACTATGTCATGTATGTTAATACCAACTCATCTAGACCTAATCCCAGAAAGAGTAGATAAATAGTATCTAGGCTTATTAGGTATACCTAGTTTTTTGTAGCGCAAAAGAGTTGAAATCGAAATCAATGCCAAGTTCATAAATAAATACCTATCTTCTTAGCCTTACCTAGCTTTCCTTCTAATGCTGGATCATGGCCAAAAAATGTAGCCAAAGTCGATACATATACTTATTACATATTTATATGATATTCTAAAATAAACCTCAGTTTTTGATTGTTGCTTTGAAAACATTATTTTTGTTACATTATTTTCAAGCTTCCTTACATCGGTTCCAATCACGACAAATGCAATACGTCAAACGAAATTAATATTCTGATATATAGATAAAAATAACTTAGGCTTACTTACGAGTAAGTTATCAAGTATTTGAATCAAGCTATTATTAAAAATTATAGACTAGTCCCCGACATTCTATTGAGACCATTCTATGAGCCCAACACGCTATATCAGTTGTACCTAAGTTCCTGAGTAGTTGCGTATCATCCCGCAGACTACTTACTTGCTGCGGCATCAACATCAGCTCATTGAGCTCATGGAAATATACCGTACACCAAATTTCAAATCGATCGAACCTGTGGAAGTTAATAAGATCTCTTCGTCAACTAGGAAATGAGCTTATGATCTTCAAACGCCTGAGCTGATCTCCATAAATAAATGCTAAGAACAATCTCTATCGCGTTAGCTTTCAAACAAAAAAATAACTGATTAAAATAGGCGCATCCGTTTTGGAGCAACGATGCCACAGACAGACAAACAGCCACACAGGTCAAATTTATAGCACCCTTTTTTTGCATAGAGCATAGGGGGTTAAAAATAATAAGTGACATTAAAACCGACGTATTCCCTACCTATTTGTACCTTGGTAATGTAGTAAAAAAACAGCGCAATTATAAAACAAACCGCGTAGGTAGTTGTAGAAAATATATATTTCACGAAGTTAGAAAACAATAAACGTCCAGAGACATGCATAGTCTAGTGGCCCCGACATAGTTAACCCGGCCCTACCCATTGGTACAGTCATTATAAATACAGCCGCCACCTTACCCATTCTTTGTATGAGTATGTTACTGAGTTCAACCCTGATCCTTTCAATTCGAAGACTATTTAATTCAAACTAAGTGCATAAATGTCTGCCCAGTAAAAATCAACCAACTTATTCTTACATAATTGCAACTGTATCCATTATTAACACTTAATGATTCTAATAGGATAATAATAAGTATACTTTGGTATACTTCTATAACACTAACTAGAATTTTTGCTGGAGCATAAGTAGACTTCGAGACTAAATAGGTAGGTACAAGAGCCAGCATATTCCTTTATTAAGAGCCATCACATTATTTCTAGATGTTAAAGTTAACAAACTCATTTACACTTTGTTTGTAACTACTTGCTGATATCTGTAGTATTGTGCAACACCTTACTTACATATTTACTTTCCTCATTAGCTCGAGTAATATGGTAAACAAAGACCTTTAATTAGGAGAAAGTAGTCAAACAAGTATTTAAATAAGCTATAATTAAAAATTATAAACTAACCCCCGACTTTTAATGAGCCCCAACACGCGATATCTGCTCTAAGTTGCTAAAGAGTTTTCCCGCAGATTACTTAATGCTGCAACACCAGGTAAATGTTACCATGTCAAGGAAATACCACCGAAGTAACAGTATAAAAAATTCATACAGACACACACGTCAAATTTATAACACCCCATTTTTGCGTCGGGAGTTAAAATGTTTTGTTACTATGTATACATCTAATGCACAGTGTATGTGAGAGATGTTTGAAGTAAAAAGTTTGTTCTGGACTGTCTATTTGATTGACACGTTGATCAAATCTAGTTATACTTAGTTATTTTGCACCGATATTCTATAACTAATTTTGGATCAATAATAGTTAGGTAGGTATAGATACGTAGGTACCTACCTAATTATATTTTGAGACGCTATCTGTTAAAAGCGGCTAATGTTCTTGCGCAGACAGTTTTGTTGATGTCAAATGGTTGCGTTATCAACGTAGTCGACGACGTATATTTAAGACATGTTACTGTACACTGATAACTCCCACGGGGTCAGAATTGATCGTATTTCGCAGCCATTTTGTTGTGATCAGTGGCATCTTAGACACTGTTCGACTCACTTGTCTGGTTTGCTGCGAATACTCGTTTTCTTTGATTTCGACCCTGTGTCTCTGGGTATATTTTACGATTTCATGGTGCTATTTGGTGGTCTAAATTTGACAAGCGCTTTCGGCCTTGAAGGCCAGGTCGAAACCAACATTCAAGCGCTCATCATTTATAAGCTTAACTTCATTTTTAATCTGTGTAAAGGTAATATGTCATATGTTGTCTTTATCAAAATTTGTAGGTATATTTTATCTATAATTATATCATGTTCAGGTTAATTCATTCATGTTCTCTTTAACAATATTTCAGCCTGTCAAGTAAGGGTGATGGCGTCTATTCCACCGTCGGCCTTCTCTGCTGGGCGAATACGGGAAACTCAGTGTATGAAGATACCCAACGTCTCCCAAGGAAAGAATTCCTCGAAATATTACAACGATGGAAGTAATGTATCTCAATATCTAATTTCTTAACTTTACACTTATCTAATATGAACAATGCAACTAGGAACCTGGTCTTTTAAGCTTTTAACTAGACCTTAAAAGATACACATTTATGAAAAACTGAACAAATGTGGTACTCGAAAATTAAATTAAAGTTAGGGCCTCTTTCACCAACTACAAGTAAAGTGTTGGCGAAATTTTATTATTTTCTTTTCAATGTTTGGGACTTACCGTACAAACAGAGGTATATCAGCTCAGCTCCATCATTCCCGGTGACCGGTGACTTTAAATGGCGATTAGCCTAGGTACTTGACATTTTACTCAAGAGATGGTGAGGCCCTAAAGTGTTATAGAAATTTAAAAAAAAATATCTGCTTATATAACAAATGAAATGACGTTCAACATTGACTGATAACCATGAACGTTGGTATCTATTATACTTATATTTTATGGAGTTTTTAACATTGTGTAATTTCAACGCATGCGAAGCCGCGGGCCCAACTATACTAAACGCAACAATTAAAGGATATAAAAAAAATTCTTGTAGGTCTTTTAAGCTTTGGGTAACGCTAATGCCGGTGGTAAAAAAAAGTCCCTAGCTAGGCAATCAACCATTTTTTTTTACAACAGGAAAGCATAGTTGTGTAAAAAAATTTTTGAAAGAGAAAATTCAATTTATTATTTATTTTTTAATGATTAAATGAAAAATATGGATTATTGCTAAAAAAACTGTTTAAATTCAAATTAAGGGGAAAAAATGAAAACTGCCCGTTCTTGATTTTCAGCAAATACGATAATTTTAAACATTTCGGACACTAAGAAAAATAAATCGTAGCACCTTGAAACTTTTAGGGTTTTTTCAGGACACATTGAGATTAAAAAGCTATAGAAAATATTTTTCGTATCTGCATTATTTGCAAAGTTATTGCAAGTTATCCAAATATCCTTAAATTTGCAGTTTTTTTACCTTTTTTTCGGTCAACTTGTAGGGAATGTTTTGCAGTTGAAACGTTGAAAATAATTGAAATAAGATAACGTTTTCGGCTATGAAATTAACTAAAAAATTGGGCGCCAGCTAACTAAAAAATGAAAAAAATCATATGTTAGCACTTAAAATATATTTAAACAAAAATAAAAAAACACAGGGGGTGGTCCTTAAGCCCGTACGTTATTATATATATATATATATGTGAAATTTAAAATTTGATTCAATAAATCCGGCTAATAAAAGTTAAAAACTTAGCTGGATATGAATAATGGATGGATGTAATAATATAGTTTTCCTTCTCGGCAAAATAAAACACGCTGCTCATCAGTGTCACCAAAGAAAAATGAAGAAGGCTCATCAGAATGTAAAATGCGGATAAAACCCAGGATTCATTATATATTAATTATATATCTCTAATTAAATCCATGAATGACAAAAAACCAAAACAAAAAACCATAACAAAAAACCCTGAAATGAAAAAGAAATAATTAAACACAAATCTAAAAGAAAAAATATGTGTGCCTGACCGTGGGAATCTAAAATTTAGATATAAGATCCCTAAATGTTAATAATTTATTCAATAAATGGTCAGGCAAAAATAAACAAGAGAAAAATAAAAAAAATACAATTGCATAAGGATTAAAAAAAACTGCAAAAGATAATAGAATTAAATGAGTAAATTAACAATAAATTTAAAATGAACTAAAACACAAATTATAATAAAAAAACATTAATCAACAATCTATCATCAGAAATAAGATGAAATACGTACCCATTTATAAACCGGGGTTTTTTTACATAAATATTTTAAACTGAATAATTAAAATTTTAAAAGAAAATGAACTGGCAAATACAGGCTATTATCAGCACAAAACTAAACCGCTCTCTGCGAGCGACAGAGAAACAAAAAAAGCTCTCTGACTGAAAATTTTGAATATTGAACGTCAAATGCAATTCTATATATTTAAAAAAAATAATAAGGTTTTAAATACTTAAATAAATAAATAAACAAATAAGGTAATATAACTAATAAAATAAATAAAATAAGTAACGCTACGTTACAAAACCCTACTTTAATTTTCTGTACGACCTTATTGCCCGAGTAATCAATTATCAAAGTCAACAATGACTTTTTCGCTTTGATCGACGATAACTTAGTGACAAATCATCGTACAGAGCTCACGAGGAGCTCAAGTTGTAGGGAATGAAATTTTCTAAAAGAGCTTTATAGTGCCATTACAAAATAAAAAATATTACGGCTTTTACACCGATTTTACACCGACAAGACGAGCAAAAATTTTGACAATATTTTTTTTCAGTTGGTTTTCTGACGATTACTCATAAACCACTAACGAGAAAAATATTTGAAACTTGACGCTACAATTTCCTTTTTTAATGAGCACTGTACGACCATTTTCTTCGAAGTTACAGCCTGTTGAAAATCACCTAAAAATTTGAATTTTTTAGGATGGACCTAAAAAATTTGAAATATTAAAAACCAATTCCATTGTCATCAACAGTGGGGGGGGCTCAGCGTCGTCACAGCTATAATGACATCGTTATATTTTTTATTTTTCAACGCGGACGAAGTCGCGGGCACCAGCTAGTTTTAAATAAATAACTTTTTAACTTTTAATGTAACTAAAGTTATTCAAACCCGCTAGTCTTGGAGATAATTATTGTTTTAAAAAAAAACAAATAATTTTATTATTTACTTCATAATTTATATATATATATATATGATGGCAGTAATTAAACCCAAATAAATATTATGTTGATAAAGATAAAAATAATGTTGTCCAGTTGACCGGTTCAGACGTTTTTCGATTACACGAGCACAGCTTTTGAATGCATATTTCATAAAGCGATTCTGAGTACTAAATTAGGATGTGACTTGAATATTTTGGTTGCAGGCATGGAGCTTTCTCCGCTGAAGTATAACAGCAAGTTGATGAACAGCATTTGGGGATTCTACAACCGTTATTCGCCACACAATGTGAAGAAAGTCAACGATGCTCGCGCTTTCAACGGGGAGTTGCAGCAGTGAGTATAGTACGTTAAGAAAATTTAACTTACCTTACTCGATATTGAAATTTAAAACAATCTATTTATAATTAAAATTATAAACTAACCCTCGACTTTCTATTGAGCCCAAACACACTATATATCCTGTAATATGCTGAGGATTTCGCTGTCCCGCAGACTATTTGATGCTGCAGCATCAGATCGAGGTTACTATGTCATGGAAATACTACAGAAGTAACAGTATATAAAATTTCACATCAATCGAACATGTGGAAGTTAGTAAATCCCTTCGACAACTAGGAAATAGGCTGATTATCTTCAACGCCTGAACAGATCTTCATAAATACTTATAATTAGACATAGTTTGCACCATTCGCACTATGCAGTCTCATCATTTAGGAACTCACTGCGGAAATAACAAGCTTTTTCCACCAGAACATTGCTTAAATGTTCCTTGAAAACTGGCATATTCCTGATATTCCTTATATTTTTTAAAGTTTTATTATATTATGTTTGTTACAGATCTGTTGCAAACTCCCCTAACAAGAGTGAGCCCATCATCAATCTACCGTCTAAACTGGACAACATGTGGGCTTCAATTAATGTGTCACAATCCCATTAAAGCAATAAAATAAGTACAATTCTAAGTAACCCGCAATATATTGGCACTTTAAAAATAAACTACATACATGTAGCAGCATTAAATTATTCTTTCATTTACTTAACACCTTTATATTTTATTCACACAGAGACCATGATCTTCCTAATATTATAAATACCAAAGTTTTAAAAAAAAGTGCATCTAATGTCATCCAGAACATGGTCCAACTTTCATCCAAATCAATTCAGCAGTACAGCCGTATTTGAACAACAAACATTAATTGTAACATTAATTTGGTGAAACTTGGCAAGGACAACTTTTATACCGGTAATTTATTCCCATGAGATAATATTTCTCACTAAAGTGTCTTTGTATTCATTTAGAACTAGATGGCGCTTTGCATCTATTAAGAAATTGATTTTATTAGATGCTTTTTGAATTTCACATAGTTTATAAATTGTAAATAAAAGTAAAGATTTATGTTCAAACGTTTATTCATTATTATCACAGAATGCTAACTATTTATATAATTAATAGGTAAATACATACATATACTATATGACAATATAAAACCAATTAAATAATTACAATAAATAATTTATTGGATTTTTTTTGTTTAAATATACTTATAAGACAAAAAATGTAATTTTTAATGTGACTATAGAATTACAATTTAAGGTATTACTTAAGTTCCTAAGGAAATTCCTAAGACCCTTAAGAGGATACATCTTCGCAGACAATGTGGCGGGTAATTTGAAATTATTCAGATTTTTGGCGTTTTTCTCTACATAATATACTTCCTAAATCTTAATATGCAAATAAAAAAATTGTTTTGTGGTAATTCTAGATTTTTACTTAATAAGTCATCTAATGTGAGACTGTTTTAGGATAGGTACATCTCCAATTTATCTTCTTTCTCAAAAACTTATTTTATTGGTTGTATAAGTATTTCAGTTAATAAAAACGAGCAACGCAATAATAACAACTTATTTACACCCTTATTCAAATAATAATAGATATAGGGAAAAATATTATATTGCAAATATAAATTATTTACCTAGCCACTACTTCATCTTTGACATACATATGGTATTTTAATAACCTATGAAAAACAATAAAAGTGTAATCCATATTCCATTATTTTGAAAATAATGAATATTTTAGGAATAACATATTGAAATAACAAAACTAAGCACCTCTCAGATAATTCAGTCATCTTCATCTATAAGTATTTTGTTTATTCTATTTATTTTTATTCTTGCTTTTAAAAATATAGTTTCACATTATTATTGTAATGTCTCAGATAAAGTAAAAGTTTCGAGAAAGTACTAAGTAAGTTCGAAAAGTACTACCTTCATTAATAATTTTTATAAAATGTACTCTGCACCACTTCATGAGTTCTTGAGTTTTTAGATGTCATAGTAAACAAAAAGAAACATTTGATTAAATAAAATTAATTATTGAGTTAGCCATGACTAGAATTTCTTAGAGAATGTTTAATCATTTATTATCTTATATAGGTAATTGAGATACTGACTTCTTTTGAAAAACCTTAAAACTCTAAAACACGCAAGTTTTTTAATAATTGTTTCAATAAACCTTTCAGCATACCCTAATAAGACTTAGGTATTTATATTGCTTTAATACCTAAGTTTAAACTTAGGTATTAGTGTTATGTTAACCTAATGAGCAATATTAAAATTAGGTATTAATAGTGCTTTAATTTAACCTGAGTTAAAAAAAAACTAAAACATATAGTTACCTGAGAAGCAGTTGGTTTAACACTCTACTATTTACTTATTTATACAGATGTTTAAGGCCTCAATTAAACTTTATGTACAACAATTGCTATTAACTCAAAGGAGATAAACAATACTTTGCTGCACATAAAATGAGTGCATTTTGTTAAATATCTTGAAGTTTCAAATAAGCTTAAAATATGAATATAAAAAAAGTAAAAAAAATCAATAAACGGAGTGTGAATTACAAAATAAAAATTTATATTATCTAAATCTAATTTCATTTTTATTGAACCAATCTTTAAAAAATATTGTTAAATTTATTTTTTCATTGTTGCGAATGTAGGATTTTCAATCCGCGGATACAGATAAGAGTTTTAAGTTTTTTTAATACTTCAACTTTTAAATGTAGAAATAACTAAATTGAAATTGATCATTTTAACATTTCTTTACAAAGTTATCAAGCTTTTAGTTAAAGATTGAAACAATTTATATTAAAACACTGAAAAATTTCAAAAATCATCCTGGGGAAATCTACCAGGTTTAGACTTGCTAAATATTTGTATCCACAAAAATTCGCATTGAATGTCTCAAAACCGATGCGGAAATTCTGCTACAACCCTGATTTTTATAATTTGATAGAATAAATTATAGCGAAACAGAGTTGCTTTGTGCAAAGGAGGTGGCTATCCTAAAATAAGCCCACTAGTCAATTTTAATAGAGAAACTCGCCCCACACGAGCAACCCAAGTCGGCATTAGGGTTCTGTACAACTCTAAATGCTGACCTTATCAATTCCGTGTGATAATCAATCGTTGATCCTTTGATATAATCCAGAGATGTTTCATCTATTACTACTTTAACCCCATCTCGTTCAAATACCCTGTGAACATTTGAATGGAATTGGTTAAACTTGGTACACAAACACATCAATCACATTCTTAATTAATACATTATAAGATAATTTATATCAGCAATACTTTGTTGTTGAAAAGTTTTATTCTGAAATTAATCAATAGAATAATAAAAATACATCTGCAGATAGCAGTTCAAAATTAGTTTTGTTGTGATAAATATACAAACAGAGCAGCAGTTATTTATTTATAATCAAACAGCTTTTACTGGCAACTTCATCGCACCCCTTTTTCTTAAGTGTTAAAACATTTATTCATTGTTTATTGTTAGGATATAAAAAAATTCAAAATTTCCTCCAAGCCTTTTGTTTATCACTTTAGTGTAGATTAATAATATCCTATAACAAAAAAGTGTGAAGCCCAGATGGCACACTAGTAACTAATATGTTACTTCAGTCTTCTAGCGATCCATATTACGGGTATGCCACCATTGTTTATCACTTTTACATCCTTAAATAACAAGGCCAATTGATAGTAGAAGTATACTATGCACTACTTATGGGATACTAGTGTATTTAATAATGTATTTAATACTAAAACTAGACTTTATATTAAATATTAGCTGTTGCATGTGACTGTCTGCATAAAATATAGCCTATATTACTCACTGATAGTGTAGTTTTAAAATCATTCCAGTAGTTTTAGAGTTTATTCATTACAAACAAAAGTACAAAAATAAAAACATTCAAAATACACAAAGTACACAAGAACAAATATATGAGTCACTTATATATGCAGGTACATAGCAAATTGACCTTCTCTGGTTTGATTATTCTGATAACCAACCCATGACTATTATGATTTCTTGTATGAGTTAGCCTATTATTTTTTGTGAATAATAGGCTAAGTTATATAATCAAATTTTAATGGTCATTGTACACTCCTAAGTGAGAGCTCTTGCTATGCCTCCCTGAGATGTGTCGACAAAGGTCTGTGCAACCATGTACCAAACACAGTTCACACGAGTCTTTTTAACTCTAGCTAGTGCAAAGGCCGACATGGGATCTAGACCAAGAGGGACAATGCGAGACACACCAAGAACTACCATGTACATTCTCACAGTCAACCCGTTTTGAGGTTTTTCAGTGAGAGAGTACAGCCACCATAATGTGTCAACCATAATAGTAAACTACAAGCTGCAAACTATAAGAGCAAATACTTTTAAAAATGTTCTCCAGTACAAAGTTTAATCTACTTTTAAAACAATTATATACAATACACACAATTACATACAATACTTTTAAGACAATTACGTACAATTACATTCTAATTACAAACCTATCATCAGAAGACGTTTTATTATCTAAGTCAAATTTGTATTGGAATCCTGAACATCCTCCACTCTCCACACATAGTCGCAAGAATTTCCCATCGTGACCATCACATAATTGCTTCAATTTTTGTACACAGCTGTCACTAATAACAACTCCACCATCAGGAACAACCGCATCTATCGGCGTTTCAGCTTTTTGGGTGGAGTAAAATTTGCATTGTTTTACAGCGAAGATGTTAATACTATTTTTTATTATTTGTCTATACATTAACAGCATTACAATGTTACTCTACTATTCTTTTTACTGCAAAAATCTTATCCAAATCTTATCAGTATGAAGTATATAATATAAAGTATCTTCTATATAGTTTGTGAATATAAAGTACAAGTAAGTACACAATAAATATAGACCAATTTAACAATTGACAACTTAAAATTTAACTTTTTGACATGTTCTATTTTACTTTTTTTGCATTATTATGGCCTGATAACTAGACCTTTAAGCCAATCTGTTTTACTTTATAAAACTTCAGTCACAGAATAAATAAGACCACCTAAAAAGAGGGCTTGTGATAGTGTAGCTATTTACCATCAAATTCAAAGAATTTGGTGACACGTTTAAATTTGATTTAGTGATGTAGTGTTGTATCTCAACGGTTTAAGGTGGAAACAAACTATCGGACGCGTCCGACAGCCGCGGCTTATGATAGCGGCTGACAGGTATCTGGACGGTACAAATACACTAAGCTGCGCAAACTAGCGGACGTAAGTCGCGGACGTGACTTTTGAGCGTTTGGACCATGTTTGGACGTCCGCTATAAATCTGGCGTACTGGGATGTGAACAACCGTGCACATATGGCAGCCGCGTCCGTAAGCCGCGGCAGTCGGACGCGTCCTATTAAATAAGTTGTTCTATAAGTTCTATAAGTTGCAATATAAATTGCAACTTATAGAACAAACTTTTCAAAAAATGTAGTTTATCCACTTAAATACATTAATATTATTTAAACAATTAATTTTAAACTAATGTTGTACAGAGCATTAATTTTGGTTATATAAAACTGGAAGTTTTTTAATAAGTCCGATTAAGTCACATCACTATTTGTGTATTGTCGAAAACTTGCAACCCAGGAAATGTCAAATGTTAAACTGTATTACCAATAATACAGTTCTGGATTATATCAGAACTGTATTGATGTGATATTAACCTCCATGGTATGGCACTGCTTTGACCATATATGTATATAGTCGCTGTAGTGTCATAAGATGTCATATTGTCAATCTATTCTGATTATCTATCTTGTTATAATGTACAATTTTATGTTGAATAAAACCTAAATTATCTAGGTTTTGCTCTGTTATTTCATGTATTATATATTTTTCATTGAGCCTTATACAGAGGCTAATCCGAGCAGAGAGAAATAGCCAAACTTGAGCCAAACTGAGGCCGTGTGTCCCTTTCTTTCATCTTGCCAGACAAAAAAATTTGTTTCATTAAAAATTTAGATTCAAAAATCTTAGTTCAAACACTTGTATATTAATTGTACTTCAATTATTTTAATGAATTTTATGTCAACGTGTTATAATCACATTAATTTCGTTATATATTCTTAAATTACAAAAAGTTAATATTTATTGTTTCAAGTCTATTTTATATTCTATTATTTACTGGTATCCCTTTAAAGTGACATTAAGGTAAATGTCCATAAAAGTTGTAGCATTGGTGGATATGATTATGTACAATTGGTGCAAAACAATAAAATGAACAATGCGAAAATTATAACTGGTAAAAGTGTTAGCTAATTCACATTTAAATGTAAAAAAATATTTATAAGAAACTACTACTATATGTAAGTATATTACAACTTTTAAATTTGACTCACATAACAAAACTTATTGTCACCCTATTAGAAAGAGACACACAGCCTCTCTACTACATATCCTACACAGCTCGCTTTTTAGCTGCAAGTAATAAATCTTGCTTATTATATTATTTAGATCCATGCCTCAAACAAATAATCGCGACATCGCGCGACATACATAATAATTATGTAATTATTTTTTGTCATCAACTTGTATCATCTGTAATCGATCTGTCGCCACGAAATATTTTCATTGTCAGATAAATTAATGTGTCGCCAGGTATGAATTACCAAATTAATGTCAATATGTATCTAAAATAAGAAATGTATTATAAAAAAATCCGTAATTTGTCCTATGAATAAAACTTTGTTGTGAATATAATAGTTTCGTACTCAAAATGATAGATCTGTCGCCATTGACCTAATATGTCTGTCTGTCTGTCTGTCTGTCGCCAAATAAATCGATTATCGTCGCCAAATTGTGACTTCTTTTTATTTGTTATTTTGTCACCAGTACAGTAGTTACTTAACTGAAAAAATAAAATGTATCAAAATAATACAATTCATTACCAATTTAAGTACAGTTTTTAATTTTAATGAAAAAATGCTTAAAGAGGAGGAGCCAATATAACAACTACCTATCTAAATTATAATAAAAAATAAATCAATAAATAAATAAATACATCCTAGCAATTTACCGGGTGTAGGTAAATAGACAGCTACCACAGATGTAGATATCTGTGACAGCTACCTTTTACTAAAACCACATATTTTACATACAAACAACTTGTATATAAGTAATGTAAAAAGTGGTTAAATACAACCTACAATAATAGGTTTTTTTGGAACTTTATGAATTTTTTAGATGGCATATTTCATTTTTTAAATAATTGTTTTCAATTATTTTGATTATTTAATACAGTTATCAGGACAAACCAATTAAAATAAATACAAACTTATTTATTTGATAATTTGTAATATATTTAGAAATACGAGTTTCCTTATATCTTTTACCTTAGAAGACAGTGTGGTAATAATAAAATCACATTAGATGTTTATAATATGAAGGGTTTATTATTATTTTTAGTTCACAATGTGTGGGGTTGTATTTTAAAAATGTATATTTTAAAATAAATAAAACATTATTTTTATTTAAAAATACAGGTTTTTTAATTATATTGCTCCCCCCTCGCAGAAAATTTTTATTATTTAGTAAATGGTAACATAAGTGTTAACATAAATGATAACATTGGTTTACTCCTAGTGTGGTAATACGGTACATTGTTGCAGTCATGTAGATATGCTGCTTCAGAAGGAAGTTCACCCGCAATTAAAACGTTATTTTTATATTTAATGATCCAGCTTCTGTATGTTTGTGTACACAAAACTTGAAAACTTGAAATTTTTACATGTCTATTTAACTTTTTACTTTAAGTATAAATATTACATTTGCATAAGTAGTAGGTACACACTAGGTACCTACACAATAAACTGTCATAGTCTATAATTTTGAAGTTTACAAGTGCAATAATATTTATTACCTATGTGATGTTTATGTAAATAGTTTAGTAATGATGTAAGTATGTGCTCAAAATTGTTTATTGGGTTATTATCAAATATTAAATTTTGCTATTCCCATTACATGAAAATTTTCCTCAATCCGTGGGTAAATTTTTTGACATACAACATCGTTCATTCCATTATCTAGGTTAGAAGGAGACAGATACACTAACAAAAGATAAAGACGGAGGATTTGTAGGAAAATCTGGCCAGCGGACCCGCAATGCGTATACTTTCACGTTTTGTTTTTATGTGCTCAGTGTGCTCTCCCGATAAAATAATACTGTAGTAGGTATCTACAAATAGTATTTCTTTACTCAATTCACTTCTCATGAACATGAATAATTATAATGAACATGAATTGAATTAATATAATGAAAAAGTTGAGTTGCAATTCTTTAAATTAAGACATAGTGAGATTAAATTTACTTGTACAAAATAATGTAAATCAAAAATATTTTTATAAATAAAATTTTTGAAGTTTATTTTATGGTAAATATATTGAGGTGGAATTAATGGTGATTTAGTTACTTTTATGTTTATTCGCTGGCCACCCTATTCCACTTTACACGGCAGCGGTCAGAAGGCGGGGCTTATCGGTAAATTCGCGTCGAAGCTGACTTCACTGTCAATTCGAGAGCAGCGAAGAGTACGCTCGCGTCTCAGCGTGGTGTGTTTATGTTAAAGTGGATTTTGCGATGATATTGTCGAATGTCGTGAAGTGAAATATAGTGTTGTTTTATTAAAGTGTTAAATTGATGTGGTCAAAACATTGTTTGTGGTGTAATCTAAGTGCTTAATAAAAATGTGTAAAGCACCGGTGTGTGCAAAATTGGTTTTTGCCACGTAGTGACGCGAACGGGTAAATGATTCCTAATGTGGAGTTTGAAGCAAGATGGTTAGAGAGACTCGGCACCTGTGGGTTGGAAATTTACCCGATAACATTCGTGAAGATCGAATAAGGGAGCACTTCAAACGGTAAACAACTTGTTATTTACTTTTAAATGTCACTTTGTTTAAAAACTACCTACTTGTCAAGTTATTGTTTTCATAGAAAACTTTTTATTTTACGTTAAACTATAGTTATGTTATAGTGTGTGTTTATCAATGTCTACACTATATAGTGGGGCAACGTAACATATTGTTTCATCTGTTGAAATATATATGAACATTACACAGTTTCGATGAATAATATAATTTATGACAAAGGATTTCAAAGTATTGTACTGAAATTATTCATTAGTACCAAGTGGGATTATAAACATTAGATGTGTAAACCTTCCATCGAAGAATCGCTTCGATGTTTTGAAAACTATTTACTACGGAGTCTGTCTGAGACTCAGCACTAAATACAACAATGCAATTTCAATGCAATGTTTATATAGCAATATGACAATTACAATGCTTATTGTATGATAATCTTTTTTTACATTTTATTATTTCCACCCCACTTTTATAGTCTTGAGGAGAATGTCGTTAAAAACTGAATTTAACGATTTTGGTTACAACCAAGTAGAAAATCGTTGGTTACAACGATTAAATGGCAAGGTCCCAGGCCGAGCCCCTATAACGAATTAATATTGCTTATAACGATTTACGAGTTACGACTTATTTTTGTAGTCCCGCGAAGGTCGTTATAACAGATTTTCACTGTAGGTATCTATGATGTCCTTTTCTCTAGTAATGCGATAATTATGAAAAATGTTCATTTATCGTTCTTTCCATTAGTGACAAACATAATATCCAAATTAGTTGAGTGGTTTAGACAAGCGGGCAGCGACATTATTTTTAATATCTATAGAATATGTACAGATATATAGATGTATAGATATTTGCTACGTTTTCATCCTGTCTGATTAAACTTTTGGGGACAATGATAGGGGTTTTTTTACAAACTAAATAGAATAAATGAACTTAGATTAGATGGACAACTGTGTAATAAATTCACTTATAGTTCTTTGAGGGCCTTGGCCTTGATTGGTAACAGCCCAACAATACATGACATAACATTTGTTTAGGAACCCTTTTGACGTATGTCTTTAAATTTTTAATCCATAGTGGGAGGCAATTCAGAAAACTAAAAAAATCGAGGGATACAGTCTGATGCTGTTACTATGTTTGATGCATCCAAAATTTAATCACACCACCCGATAACTAAAGGATCAAAGATTTTATTTGGTATATGTGGTATTTGGAATTTGTTGGATATGTAATATAATAAGCTCAAGACCTTCCTACACTGCCAGAATTGACCACAGCAACATATGCTGATGGCGCAGAATAAGAACTCGATTGCTGCATCAAATACTCTGCCGCAAGGGCTCCATGAGATAAACAAATGGCTAAGAAAATGGAAAATCAAAGCTAGCACTTCAAAATCCACACGTTACTTTTACCCTAAGAAAGGGAAACTGCCCATCGGTGAAGCTAGGGACAACCACTCTACCCCATGCAAACAGTGTAAAATATTGGGGAATGCATTTAGATCGGCGCCTGACATGGAAAAACCACATTAAGACTAAAAGAGAGGAACTTAATATTAAATGCAAACATTTGCATTGGCTGCTGGGTCGAAACAGTAAACTATCCATAGATAACAAACTCTTAATTTATAAATCCTGCCTGAAGCCAATTTGGCTCTATGGAATACAACTCGGGTAGTCCCTGTAATACAAATATCTCGATGCTCCAATGCCTGCAGAATATCATATTGAGAACCATAAGCAACACTTACTGGTTTGTAACAAACTTAGAGATACCTACATATTTATTTGCACATGAGCAAGGTGAAATTCGCTCAACTGCCAAAAACTACAAAGAGCGACTGTCGCATCATCCAAATAGCATAATAAGTTGACGCAACAAAAATATTTGAACCGTCTCAAAAGACACGACATAATGAGGCTGCATAGCAGATTGTAGCTGAACCGAGCAGATGAGCAGCTATCCTCGTTGGAGGAAGCGCACGACATGTGATACCCGACAAATAAACCAATCTGATTATAGTCAAGGAGGACTGATTGCAGATATGTTATTATAAGACCAAAAAAGTTTATCAAAATAATACAATTCGTTACCAATTTAACAGTTCAGTTTATAAATTTAATGAAAATTGATTAATCCATCCTCATTTTATTCATTTTATTATTTTACTAGAAATTACTATTTGAATATATTTGGAATAACTACCTAAATTATAATAAAAAAATAAATCAATATAACACCCCAAATAAATAAATACATCCTAGCAATTTAAAGGGTGTAAATAGACAGCTACCACAGATGTAGATATCTGTGACAGCTATTTTTTACTAAAACCAAATATTTTACATGCAACCTGTATAATATAGGTACAAGTAATGTAAAAAGTTGGTAGTATTACCTACAATAATAGGTTTTTTTATGGAATTGAATTTTTCAGGAGACATTAAGTATTTCATTTTTTTAATGATCGTTTTCAATTATTTTTATTATACTGTTATCAGGACAAACCAATTATAATAAACACAAACCTATTTATTTGATAATAATTATGGATAACATATCCCAATGATCTACTATTTTGCAGACAAAAAACTAGTATTTAACAAATTCAAAACCAATTAAATTGATAGTAACGTAATGGCTATGCAATGTAATAAACTAATGCATGTACACAATTATATTGTATTACAATATAATGGACGATAAGGAGTGGTATGACTTGACTGACGGATGGTATGATACGTGACGGCATGTCTTGGCATGTCTCTTTTCAACATGACACGTCGTGGTGTCATGCTTGTGAATTGTGAAACAAAACAATCAACTGTCTCCCCTTAAACTCAACTAGCCGCATTAAGTCACGATGAGCTCGCCAGTAGGTTGCGGCGTCCCATGGCCTAACGCGGGACGCTATAATAGCAATAATAAAATCAATTATCATATAATTATCCCAAACAAACACTGTGTGGCAACAACCCAATTTTGGCCAAGAAAGACTTAAGACCAGCGACATGCGCAGCTGTCGCTAGATATTGAACTAGTTGGTGCCCGCGACTTCGTCCGCGTTGAATGATGAAAGGTACGCATGTCCTTTCTGGTATCCCAGACAATGTGTATGCAAAATTTCATGGTGATCGATTCAGTAGTTTTTGCGTGAAAGAGTTACAAACATCCATACATCCAAACATACTTTCGCATTTATAATATTAGTACGGATGGGTAATATTACGTCAGTATATCGGTCGATTCTCGTAAATTAATTTTTGCTGTACAAATTAGCAATAAATTCCCATATAAGTTTCAAGTCCAGCTTATGAAATGGGTAAGCCCATATACCGTAATATACCGTAGCCTATGTCTCAGTGACAATTCGGGGAATTCGCTGCAGCGAAGCGTCTTGCGACTAAAACAAATGTTAGAAATGTTTTTTTTAACGAGCGAAGAAACCTTCAAAAAACCCATGACAAATGCCGCATGCAATACAAATGGCATAAGATTATATGTGATTCTTACCGCACTAAAACTCCAACTCGGGATGGGTATGGTTCGGTCCTTAGGGGACTTTGGAATCGTCACCGGACTTTTGAACCGTCACCGGGTTAAAAATGTACTAAACATGCCACGCGTAGCGGCGACCAGCGGGGCGAACGACGAACGATTCGCAGGAGCGTCTTGCGGGGCGGCGGGCGACCGAAACAAATATATGAATCAGTACGGAGCATGCCACGGAGTCGAGCGGTAGACGCGGCGAATAGTAAGGCAGTCAAAGTACAGTTTTATTCGAGTAATGAATACCGAAGCTTTCATAGGTGATATTTTAGCTAGGCCAGCTATTTGGAAGTCTGGTCACCCACATCACAAATTCAAACATGTAGTGAAGAAATTGTGGGTAGAAATAAAAATAAATTTTCCAGATTCTGAAAGTAAGTCCCTAATATATTATTTTTATCTATCCTACCTACAAATACATAATCAGTGGGTCACAAAGTAGTCTGCATTAATTTTCTTAATTAGTATTAAGAAAATTGTCGGAAACGGAAAAACTGCCTCCTATACAAAAAATAAGGTTAAGGAATAAAATTAACCAGGCCCTTTTGGACGAAATGACTGTCTCTGTGTATGGCGAGCCTTATGGTAGATATGGATCGTACTCTACTCAACCAAACCAAATGAGTAATTTTAGTAACGAGTAGAGTAGATGCAAAAATCAATTTAAATTGGCGACAATCGAAATCGTTAGTATTACGTACAAAATAAAATGTACTTATTATATTTTGAAACTACCCAACCTAATCTATACTAAAATGTAATAATTTTTCTTTGTAAATAATCAAGCAGTCCACAATAAACTTACATACATTCAATAAAATGTAGGACTTTTACAGTTTTTCTTGATTTACTACCAAGGATCAGTGTTATGACAAAAGTCACTAGATTAAATTTAGAATTGAATGAGAACAATTTAGTCTTGGTGGGCGAAATAGTTTTAAAGATATGTCATTACCATTTCATCAGTACTAACATAAATATAAAAAAGTCAGAACTACTTGATTTGATGTAAGGTAAAATGTACCAATTCCATGGGCTAATATGATTCCAATTATTTGAATATATAATATGGCTTAAATGTGTCATTTCATTAAATATTGTAGGTACATACATACCTCAATGTTAAAAACAATTTCTCTGCAGCACATAAAATTCTATCCGCATTAACCTGTTTCTCCAGTTCTGGCAGAATATTTGTTAGAATGTAATCGAAGGTTTCGATACTCATTCGGGTTCAATCGAAAAAAAAAATCTGGATATTGTCTGTATTTCTGGTATTTCCTGTGGAATTCTCCGTCTATTCACCGACTCATATTTAAATCGTGTATGGAGTACACGAATCTCTTCCAAATATTAAGTCATGAACTAAAAAACTACTGCTCTCCAAGCAATAACGAGATAACGGTGATAATGACATTTCGCTCTACGTCTATAATGGTCGTGGCGACTAGCGCTACTCCCCGTGGCCTGCATATTGTGCCGCGCGAATTGCCGCCTCGCCAGTCGCGCCGCCGTTCGCACCGCCCGTTCCCGTTCCCGTGGCCCGGCCGTTACGATGAATACATAGCAAATTTTAGTTTTTCTTAAAGTTATAAAACAGATAGATGCCTTTGTAAATAAGGAGAATAAATATATCATGTGACAGTAGAGAATATGGTGTTTTGGTAAAACTAAACATATAGGTACATATTGAAACGTTATTAACTCAGTAACAGAAAGTAGGCAACATCACGCCCCACCACGATTTTGCAATGTTCGTCGCGCTCCAAAAGCAGCTTGGGTGCGCGGGCGGGGAAGTAGGTCGTCAACCTCACTACAAGCAAAAATATACCGCTCGGTAATTTGTTTGATCTAAGAATCCTACCATACAAACCAACCAACACAAAATGAGCAACTAAAGAAACCATTTCCGTCTAGCGAAAAGCTTTTTGATGTCCGTTTGTGCAAAGGACTTTTGTAATTTACTCATGGTGACCAATGTGATCGCGACATAGCCTGTTAACATGTCAACTTTACAAAATAGTTTATCATGAGCCGCATAATACGTGTGCGCTCACGTTTTCATTGCTTAAACCACTTATCAAATCCTCGAACCCATTCGTCAAGGCAAAGGAAGGGGACTTTTCGGGGCTTCATTATAACATCAATCAAAGTCTGTTACACCTTTTTTTATTGATTAAATAAAACTCTTATCCTTGACCGAAAATATCTCTTTAATATTGAGCATTCATCACTCTCTATTCAATGAATTTTTTACTCGAAATTTAAAGATTCTTTTTACTTAAATTTCTTTACGTACTGGCCAATTTATAGACCACGTATTCTAGCCTATAGGTGTAAAATAGAACTATTGCAGAAAAAAACAGGATATCTCACAAAATAATATGTAACGGTATTTTCTCCTTTCGAAAGACGTAAATCTGTGGCCTGGTGCTAAAAGGGCCAAAGTCCTTTTTTGTGAAAAATGGGATTTAACAGAAAAGTTGTTGAAAAAGAATGATATTTATTTGTCCTAACAATAACAAAAAGATATTTTAGTAATACTACAATATAACATGTAAATTATAACTATCAATTCTTGTTCATTGTTCTAATGCTTATTACCGAAAGATAGGAATATAGATATTGGCCCTTTTAGCACCAGGCCATGATATTATTTTTCTGTCATACGAACAATACAACTTATTATTTAAAGTGACATATATTACGGTGGCAATAGCAATTTCATAAGCAGGACTTGAAAACTATATGAGAATTTGTTGCTAATTTGTACCGGAAAAATTTTTTTTGTACCGCCTTTAATTTACGAGAAACGACGGGTATGCTGACGTAATATTACGGTAGCATACCTATATACAATATCTTGACAAAGAAAACAACCTAGCGAGCCCATTCCAACGGCTTATTTTGTTGCTAATTTGTTGCTCTGAGATAGGCTAGTTAGATGATAAAAAATGTCACCCCTTCATGGGGGGTGAACTACTCGTATATATTAAAATTGGAAATAGCGAGCTCGTTCCAATGGCTTATTTTGTTGTTAATTTGTTGCTCTACGATAGGCTAGTTAGATATTAACAAGAGTCACCCCTTCATGGGGTATGACGTAATATTACGCAAGCATACCTATATACAATATCTTGACAAGAAAAGCATCTAGCGAGCCCAATCCAACGGCTTATTTTGTTGCTGTGAGATAAGCTAGTTAGATATAAAAAAATGTACCTCTTCATTGAACTACCCCTATATATTTAAACTGAGAATAGAACTACTACATGTTACGATCTAAATAGATAAGTAACATGTGTACTTGTTGGTGTATCTTGAAAAAAAAAACTTTAAAATTTTTAAAATCGGTCCAGAAGTTTTTGAGTTTATTCAACGTATAAATCTTCTCTGTTTAATATTAATATAGATATAGATTAGTGTAGAAAAAAAAACAAGAAACTGTTTCAATTTTAGTTACTCCGCGCTCAGTTGCACTACAGACGTTGTGAATTTTTAACGCCATTAATTTAATCAAAAATCAAAATGAAGAAAACTATTCCTTGATTATTAATTTTCAAAATTCTGCTAAGACTAAACTAAAATTATCATTCAAACTAATCGTTAACATAAAATTGGTGTTTCTATGTTGAGGTACTCATATTTTTTTTTATTTTTTGTAAAAGTAAACTTCAAAAAAAAAAAACCTAGTCCTGTTTAAATTGGCCCTCACTTTATTACTAAAGAAGTCTGGTATTCAAGATAATTTTACTTTGAAGTTTTGAAGTTTATCTTCATCTTAGCTTGCCGCTTCTCTGCGAAGGTTGGCGACCATTATGACTATCTTGACCTTGGAAGCTTGCTGCGCGAAAGAGGGAGCGAGTGCTTAAACCGAACCACTCTCTTAAATTCTTCAACTAGTTTATATCTTATCCAATAACAAAAGTCTATTTGATTTGTAAATTGAAGTTCTGTACAGTAAAATTGATGATAAAATAGAAGAGTAAAAATTGAATGTGAATACACACATAATTTTTGACAAAATACGGAAATTGTTATAAGATCTTTTTTATTATTTTGTTTTAGTAAATAAAGTGCACAGCGAATACACTCGCTCGAGTATACATATATATTATTTTTTCTGGTATAGACACTCATTGTAACATGTATGTACTTAATATAAAATTTAATTCCTCGACTGCAATATTCTGATATACATTGAATTTTATTTGTGCTATATCTAAATTATTCATTCAATCGCACGAGTCACAAGCCTCACATCGCGGACGCCAGAAACGGCAAATCCAACAGACTCGACCGCCGATGTTATCCACTGCAAAGCTACAGCAGCGCTGTTCGCCTTGGGCAAATGTGTGGCGCTCGGTGCGATCTGGCAACGTCTCGTCGTTTGGTTCGCTTATTCGTCATGTTTTGTATCTACATTCTACAGCTACACGCTGCGTGTTCGGTGGATAGCGCGGTTAGGGGGGGAGAGGGGGCTTGCGGGCACGGTCGGTCGGTCGAAGTGACTTGTTTATAGAATTCAGTATACATTTTACAGCATACATTATGCAGCCACGTTGATGATAGACACATACGTATAGTCGAGTAATCAGCATTGAAACATAGTATAATAAACTAGGCACGTATTTTATTTGCACACACGTCTGTTTTATTTCTATAAGGGCCTCTCACCAACTAAAAGTAAAGTATTGATTAGTTACTTTTAGAAATAATTTTAAGTTTTATTAAATTATGCACTCGGTTTACTGCATCCTTCGATAGACGAATTTTTTATTATTATTTTCTTTTTAATGTTTAGGACTTTTACTGTACAAACAAAGGTATATCATCTCCTTCATCCCCGGTTACCGGTGACTTTAAATGGCGGTTAGCCTACTTGACACATGGTGAAAGAGGCCCTAAGTAAAATTAAAAAATAAAATATTCATTTATCTAATTTATTATATTTTTGTAATACCGAACAAATAAAAGTTCAAAATAAACTCGATGAACTATGTAAATATAGCAAGTTGTTTTGGTATGAGCTAAATAGGTATGTACCTACTAATATGTATTTTATACATTTTTGTGTGTCTGGATTGAATATAGAATTCATTTAATCTTAAAATTCCGTAAGTGTCGAAGCTGACACAAGAGTAAATGAAATAAATGGAGGCTTCGTATCTACTTTATTGTAATTGTATCACCCAAATGGATAGGATACACAAATGTAGGTACGTTACGTACGTATACAAGAGTGCCTTAATAGTCGCAATCACTAGTGCTACGTACGATCGATGCCAACAAACCGGCTCTATTGCGGTGAGGTGAGGGGAGTCGGGGGAAGGGAAAGGATGATGCGCACAAAGCCATTGCGCCGGATCCGAAAGGCGGTGTGCTGTAGCGTTTCATTATTATAACTTTGTGAGTCTAACGACTTGAGTCCTTGCGTCCCAGTGTATTTCTTGAACGAATTTAATGAAGTACGTACATTACTCAAATAGAACTCACATTGTGTGTTTTTATTTACTGTTTCGTAAATGTTATTCACATACTGCTAAATATTTAAGTTTAGGTGTACCGTTATATAAGGGTATACAGGTATTAGGTTGAGTGCCTATTTCACCATGTGTCAAGTAGGCTAACCGCCATTTAAAGTCACCGGTAACCGGGAATGAAGGAGATGATATACCTTTGTTTGTACGGTAAAAGTCCCAAACATTAAAAATAAGATAATAATAAAAAATTCGTCTATGGAAGGATGCAGCAAACCGAGTGCATAATTTAATAAAACTTAAAATTATTTCTAAAAGTAACTAATCAATATTTTACTTGTAGTTGGTGAAAGAGGTTCTTAATATATTAATTTTCTAGGGTTAATGTTATGTTGATAAAACATGAACGTATTCTCATTTGTTGCATGCATGCTATTGATGTTCTAAAGGTTTATTAAAACTAGGTTTGTAAATCGAATCATTTTTATGTTGTTTTATAATAAATTGAACAAGTGTTTAATTACATATTTTGTACATTGTTGTTTTTCTGTCCATCCTATTTGTATTTCTCAATTTCTGTCCTTAATGCTTTTAGCGTTCCGCTCTTCCGAAATAAAGAGATCTAGTACCTATATAAAAAAAGACACTGCGAAAATTCCTTCGTGTAATAATTTGCTCTATCGTGAACAGTGGGAATGACATTAAGCAGGGAAAGGTCTGACATTTACTTTGTTCGAGTTCAAAATGTCGAGATGATAAGGGGAATCGTGCACCGTGCACGGAGTTAAATACGACTTAAATAACTATTTCGGCGAGTGAATTATCATCGTGGATATCGCAGTTTTGGCTTACTGTACAGTAAATTCATACGAGCATAGAATACCCACACACCCACACACACCGCTAGTAGACTAAAAAATGTTTTACGGTATTTTTAAATATTATATTTTACAACGTAAATCTAATAATGTATTAGGTAGTAACTATCTTTAAACTGTACGTACATAGAGTAAATGTAGATAGAGATAGACTGGAGCGGTATGGCGCAGCGGGAAGAGGTGGCTGTGGGTGATGCGGTGCCGCGGACACGGGGTGTTTGTAACATTATTATGCAACGTGAAAGTTGGTGGCTGGTGACGGGTGCACAGGGTGAGAGCGAGGGCACCACCCCCTGCAGTACTCGACCCCACCCACGCCCCTCGCTGTATCGACCGGTGCGGGCGACCCAGGGCACAACGACGCGAACGGGCTCAGGCGACCGACCCGACCGAAACCCCTCCTGCTCACCTAATGTCATACCGCACGCCGCCGGCTTCTCTCTCTATAATAATATACTGCCGCCTCCTACGTGGACACGGAAATAACATATTTACCTCTAAGTCTTGTATCATGTGATTTGTCAAGTATTATAAGAATTTTATGTGTCGTGAAACATTAGGCCAATGATAATTTAAAAAATATATACCTATAAAGGGCGATTCAATGATATTGCATTTATTTCTCCTTTTTTAAATAAGAATATTATAAAACGAAACTTGCCAGACATTGTTTACTGCAGATTAAATATATATGTTTATGTAATACACATAATTGAGTGAATGGTTAGTGTCCCTCGAGAAACTTGCCTGTGTAGGCGTTAACAAAATACAATCTGCATTATGTTTATAGTCAACTCAGTCTTTTTAAAGTCCTTACAATTGAAACTTTGGTATATATGATAGTCCACGATTAAATAATGAATTATCTAATGAGGTTGTGTTTACACCATTGTTAAATTAAATGTAACATTATATAGTATTAATAAATAAAAATAACCCCTGAGGAAAGGAAATGTATTCTAAAATTTTAAATTGGATGGGGTTGTTTTTGGTATACTAGCTGGTGCTCGCGACTTCGTCCGCGTTGAAAATTAAAAAAAAAAGCAATATAACGCTTTTGACCTCGTGTTTCTATAACACATTGGCCAGGCGTTAGCTATTTTAATTTTTATTTATCCTTTGGGAATAGTCTCTTTATTCTGGATGAAAGGTACCCTATGTCCTTTCTGATGTCCCAGACAACGTGTATGCAAAATTTCATGGTGATCGGTTCAGTAGTTTTTGCGTGAAAGAGTTACAAACATCCATACATTCAAACATACTTTCGCATTTATAATATTAGTAAGATTATTATTGATATAGAAACTGGAAACCTATTTCGTACCACAAGATATTTATTTAGTTACTTATTGTAAGGTTGACTAGGCAACCTTTTTGTGTTGCAGAATCATTAGTTGTTATACACCTACAACGTTTTTACATTTAACTACTTGTCAATATAATTATTGGTCTTTTGGAATTAAAAAGGCAAACGCAAATGTTTTATTTTTCGTTATTTACCTACTTACCTCGCCAATCACTTGTCAATTTTAATATCAATTGAATGAGTTTTTTAAAATTCCTTTTCTAAACATTTTTCAATTTGTAAGCAAATATTATAATTTATGTAGTGTTTACGCTTTTAACCTGACTTGTTTCTTAGCAGCGCAGCGCATTGAACGGTCACTTTAACCACTTTCTTCTACAACAAAATTAATAATATAAAAAATAATACTTAAGGAATAAAAGTCTTCCAACAATTGTTGTTTTCACCCTGGTCATAAATTTTATTATATCTATTGTATTTTCCCTACACTGTCTTGTTATAGTTCTATAGTTGCAACCAAAGACTATATATATAAGTATATTTTCAACACAATGTTCTTCAATTCTCCTGCCCGAGTGTTCTTCATCCTTACATATTATAAAACAAAGTCCTCTGTCTGTCTGTCTGTTCACGATAAACTTAAAAACTACAGCACCGATTTTCATGCGGGTTATCACCAATGGATAGAGGGATAATCAGGGAAGGTTTTTACGGAAAAAATGCACCCCGGGCGAAGCCGGGAGCGGGACAACTAGTTATATGTAAATGTTGCGTAATACAGATTCGGAATTCGACCGAATGATAGTTTTCATAAATTGTTAAACCTGTTTAGTTTGTAGGTATATGATAAATTTACAAAGTAGAAAAGTCATCCAGCCATGATTTTGTATATATATAATTCATATACACTTGTAAAGCAAAGCAGCCGCTATTCAGAAAGTAGTGTGACGTCATCGGGCCGGTATCTGCCTTCCCCCCCTCCGCACTGTTCGCCCGCCTAGCGACGTTGCCAGCTCAAACGCGCTCACCAACACAAACAAATGAATCGAGTTTCACACGGAAACGGGTACGGCGAGTGCGGCCATGTCGAAAACGTGGCAACGTCTCGCAACGCATCAGACATCGAGCTCGCTATTCGGCGTTGTTGTTTTCATAAATTTGTAACCAACAATCTGTATTTTATGGTTATTAATATTATCCTTTTTAGATAATTTCCCATGCAAATGACACTAATACACATATTATTACTAAGTAGATATTCGATATAATTTGTAAATTCATGAATTATAGTTATCTAATCTGAGGTTATGAATGACTATACCTAACACCTAGCTACCTACCTGAGTTTTTGGTAAAAATAAATTTTATTGAACGTTTCTAGTCTCATCGATTTACTGCGTAGGTTAAGGGATTCGTTTGTTATTGTTGCTTATTGCTAGTTAATAAAATAATTTCAAATTTATTTTATCTAATAGGTAATCTTTCACAAGAAATTACAGATAGTAAAAAAAAAACTTTAAATACAGAATTTTGTTATGCGAGAAAGAAACCCTTCTAGAAACCTATGTTACCCGTATTTTTTGTTTATAATAATAACATAACAAAATTTGAAGATATACAAAAATTATACAAAAACAATTTATTTATAACGCATTTTTGCCAACTGCCTCGTTTGATTATTTGTTTTTAGAGTATCTGACCTTTAAAAAGTTATTTTTTATTTGCAAAAAGCTAGTTGTTAATCTTCCCTATTCAACCAATAGGGTAAGTGAAGCTGCTGGGATGGACCGCTTTGTTTTTTAAAATTCAGGTTTATGGCAGTCGCAATTTTTTAATTTGTCAAAATTCATAATAATTATTAACAAATACATATTATCATAAGTAAATTATGACTAAATTGTTAACAAACAAGTTTGAAATTATTTACACAATTGATAATTATTTTTATTCTATAGCAATACCTGCATAAGTATTTATCATCATTAAGATTCATTAGTGCTGATAAATTACATATTTTTACTAAAATTCATGTGGTCAATTTCATTTCTTTAAAAGTCATTCCTTCATCTTTTGTTCCTTCATCCAAAAACAATAATAAGAAAATTATTAAAATTATTTTTGCTGATTTATTCTAATATAAAAATTACTGTTATTTACATGTTAAAAGTTTTATCGCACCACAAAATTAAAAAAAAAATAAAAAAATATTTGTGAATATAATTTCAAACTTACATTTTGATATAAATATATAATTGCGGTAGGTGGTGTTTTCATTTCTACACTTCAAAAAAAGTTTTTGGTTGAAATTTTTAAAAAACCAGTGGCGATGAAAAAATTGTAGTAGGTCGGAGCGAGATCCGAGGAAGCTGTAGTGAATTACACCATGAAGTGACCAAAATAAAAATATTTATTCATATAAAAGGTTTCTCCAAAAAAACCCTTTTGATTTTTGTCATTATAAATTTAACTTTACCAGGGTTACGTAAAAAAACCAACATGATGACGATCCTGTGAAGAAACCCCGAAAAAACTCAGGATACCTTTCTTTTTATCATCTTTAAAATAATTATACACATTGTGTGTAGACACAAAGACCTCTAGTCGCAAAAATTAAGGGATATAGAAAAAAATTCCAAATTTTTAGGTGATTTTTAACAGGTTGTAACTTCAAAGGAATGGTCGTACAGAGCTCATTAAAAAGGAAAATTGTAGCTTCAAGTCTCTAGTTTTTGAATCCGAGCTTTAAATATTTTTCACATTAGCGGTTTATGAGTAATCGTTGGAAAACCAAAGAAATTTTATTTTCCAAATTTTTGCTTGTCTTAAAATTGGTGTACGGGCTGATTTAATTTTTTTTGGTAAAGAGCTCTTTTAGAGAATTTAATTCCCTACAATTTGACCTTATAAGCTCTGTCCCGAAAAAGTCATTTTTTACTTTGACAATCGATTACTCGGAAAATAATGGTCGTATAGAAAATTAAAGTAGGGTTTTGTACACTGCAAAACATTCCCTACAAGGCGCTTTAATTGGAATTTGATAATAAAAAAAATTTCAAACCGAAAATGTTGACCGAAGAAAAGGTAAACAATAACTTTGCAAATAATGCAGATACGAAGAATATTTTCTATAGCTTTTCAACCTCAAAGGGTCCTGAAAAAACCCTGAAAGTTTCAAAGCGCTGCGTTTTTTTTTCTTAGTGTCCGATGTTTAAAATTATCGTTTTGCTGAAAATCAAGATAACGGGCAATTTTTCATTTTTTATCCCTTATTTTGAGCTCAAATTGTTTTTTTTTTTAACAAAAATCCATATTTTTTTATTAGAAGCCTTTAATCATTGAAAAAATTTTTTAATGAAAAGCTAGTGTAAGCATAGGCACGCGATTTTGGCAGTCTCTAGTTATCCCTTAATTTTTGCGACTACTATAATATATACAATACTGAACATTGAGATCAGAATTGCTTAAATCCAGGCTTCATTGTCGCTTAAATAATCAGCGCTTCTCGAAAAAAGTTTTAAATTACACTTTTAAATTTATTTATAGGTTAAAGGCTCTGATAATCTCAGGAATTTATTGTATTTATTGTAGAAATCTCAGAAGTTTATTGTAGATCCGTATATATTGACCCGTAAAAGAATTACTTTTCTTGTGGAGTCGCGTCTTATGTAAACCTATAATTATTGTGTATATTAAATTGACTACTATGTATAAATTAGTTTTCATAAATATACTGACAATTAACAGTAGAGGGAAGACTGCGGACCTAGTTGATAGATGGCTCTAATGGCCCTTTTTTGTAGAAAATAGTATTTTTGTCCTCAGAAGGTAACTGAAATAGACAATTTATTCTATCTGTATCGACATCTTGTTAGGCGTCTAATCTGTTTAACTGCATAAGCCGCAAAGCTAAGCCTTTTACTTAATTTTTCAATATTGTACTCGTAACGTTTGCCGAGTATATACAAGCCCATCGGACATTATTATTATTATTATTATTATTATTATTATTATTATTATTATTATTATTATTATTTAATAGCGAATTACATATCATAAGCACCAGCTGTTTATGATTTTATTTGAACAAAAATTGTATTAAACTTGCAGGGCAAGAATTATACTGCCCAATTAACAAGTTTTCCAATTTTGTAGAAATTATTGACTTACTTCTGTTTCTTCTAAACTTCTTCATGGGCCCCATAAGTTAATTAAATAAGAAAACTTTCTTATATTTCTATATCATAAATTTAATCACTTCATTTTACATAGCTATGTATAACTTTATATAAACATATTCATCAAAAATACTTTATAACCATCTAAATACAATTTCTAAAACACACTCGCTAAATATCTTCAACTCAACTATGACATTCATTCTGAAAAAACCCCTTCACTTGTTTTTTAAAATCACATTCCAAATTATATTTCTTAAATTTATCACTAGTATAAAATTCAAACCTCTAACAAAACCGTCCATGTTAAATTACTGAATTGATTTTTCGTCCGTATTGCACATTGCCAATAATGACGAAAACTGATGAAGGAATTGTTTTCTTTTTTTTCAGCTATGGCCGAGTCCAGAATGTCAAATTGCTGGGTCGAACGGAGAATGCAGTCGCGAACGCGAGCGCGGGCCCGAACACGAACGCGAGTGGTGCAACGATCAGTAGTGGGTGCGGTATTTGTGCAACAGTGGCCTTTATGGATATTAAATCTGCATCTAAGGCTCACAACGCAGAACACGTGTTGGATGAACGTACTCTTACCACCGAATACTACGAACCAGCCGCGATACCGTCGGCGACAGGTGCACCTTCGGCCGGCTCCTCTCCCGCCGGCTCTGGTTACTCAGGTTCTTCATCCTCCGTGAATTCTGCACCAGCTCCCGTTTCCGCTCCGCGGTACCATCTCTCGTAAGTATTATTTCTTTTCTACTTCCTCCATTAGGATGCAAGTTAGGCACTTGCATTATTATTAGTAAAAATAAACATAATTACAATTTTTTTTTTATAAATTTTCCTGTATTTACGTGTCTGTCTATTGAATAAAGTAGATTTTTGATCAGAATAGAAATATTTTCTATCAATAAATAAAAAAAATATTTCATTTTTGATCAAAAGACTTGATCGTTGTACAATAATGCTTCTGATACCAATATTTTAGTATGTATTAGGATCATATTGTCAGAAAATTTTAAAAAATAGGTATTGGTGTGGTTTATTATTTCCATTGTTTAAATTTTTCGTCTATTAAAAGTTACTAAATAGACGAAAAATTTGTGTGTTATATTAAGGATCGCTTCATATTTATAGCAATACAATACAATGGTTGAAAAATAAGCATGCGTCGCTTTTAGTTGTTGCACAAGTGTCGGTGCCGCCGCCGCTATGACAGACAAGCGAAGAATCAAATGGATTGCAGTGAAATATACCTGGATTGCAGTGCGGAATGCGTCCGTATAAGTGATGATTATTACAAGTGTAGTGTAATTGTGATTAGTGCTTAATACCTCAAGGAGTGCAGTGAAATGGATTGGGCATTAATGCTTTCGCCGATTGTGAGATAGGACTGTCTGGCGGCGGCTCCGGTTTGGTTTGACTTGCACTGTGTCAATAATGCTGTGTTTTTTATATTAACAACTCTTCCGACCGAAATGTTTCTTGACAACGGAGTCGGATCACAAGATTAGCTATTTTGTGTGTGATTGATTAGATGTAAGTTTCTTAAAACAATGCAACGTAAAAAAGGCCTCTACATACGTATATAAAAAAAGACACCAAAATACATATTATACTATTTTTATATTATTGGAATTGTATATATCGAAAGAGGTCTTTTTACAGATTATATCCCCAATATTGACATATATTATTTTCAAATCTACAAGCATTAGCGTTTCTTAAAATCATGATCTTTCAATCCAACCATACTGTGCTATATGTTTTTTATGTACAGTCACGGTAATAATAGGTTCGTCACCTTAAAGTCAACATTTGCTTGCACAAGGGTAATTATCAAAACAAAACGGAATATCGAATTCACGTTTGCAATAGGCTAGTTGACTGATAAGTCAACTAATATATTATATAGATAGTGAATAACACAGAACACTATATACTCACAAGGAATTGAATAATGTTTTGTCATCGGGAAAACTAGGAAACAATCAATTATGGTATGAAATTATTGACGTGTTATGTCCATCTATTTATATATAATATAAAATGATAAGACGAGATGGATAGACCGATTTTAATTCGGTTTCACTTATGGAAAAAGGGATAAACGGGGAAGACTTTTATATACAAATATTGCACTCCGATCGAAGCCGGGATCGGGTCGCTAGTATTTAATATTGTTTTTTTTTTCAAGAAATAAAATGAGTCATGGTAAAATTTATTTAAATAAATAAAAAACGTGTATATCCGCTATTCGCATCAATCACAAATTGTAATCTAGTTCGCATTGAACTTACAAGGCGAGAGCATAATGTCCGTTCCCCTGAAACTCTCCCAAACACTTCGGCAATGCTCTACAACAGCTGCTTCTATTCTTTCATTATTATTTCGCCAACGCTGCACCATTAAACCCCATAGATTTTCGATGGGGTTCATATCCGCTGATATTGCAGACCAAGGAATCACTATTACTTCAGGGTGTCGATGGAACCACTCGTTCACGATATGAGCTGTGTGAATGCGAGCGTTGTCGTGGACATAATTGAACTCTGCTAGTTCATCAGCTGGATATAAAAATTGTTTTATACGAACGCTTGGAAGCATACTGTCCTTCAAAACTATTACATACCTAATTTGCTGCATTTGTCCTAGGCGGAAGGTCAACAAGCTCGCCTACTCCATCAGCCGAGATCCAACCCCAAATGTTAGCAGATATGCGCCCAGAATTAAAATTTGGCACAACGTGGTCCTCCGAATATCTCGTCCCGTTTATTCTTAACAAGTGTAGCCTCCCATGTTGGAATGGCTGAAAGCTATTTGCATCAGTAAAAATAGTGTGGCTCCAATCGAAATTCTAATATGCTCGGGCAAAATTTAAGCGTGCTTTATGAGCATTAGTTAAAGCCACTTTTTTGGCAGGATGTCGGTGATGGAGTCCCATAGAGTGCAAAGCATTTCTTATCACTTGGCGATACGTCAAAATTTCGGCGAAATAACTAGTTTTTATAAAACCATTTTCTTCATATTGTCGAGTCATAAGTTGTTTTTGTCCTTGGTTAAGATTCGGGCGACGTCCAGAATTGGTATGACGGTGATCAGTAAGATTACCCTCATCTGCATGTCTTCTTATCCAGAACCTTACAGTGTCTAGTAATACATATTAAGATTTGCAGATATTTCGCTATTATTATAACCAGCTTCATGATCATCTGCAATAATTGCAGCTCTTTCATGGATACTTAAATTCCTCGGCATTTTAATTACTTAATATTTATCGCAAGAAATACAAGAAATAATTATATGACACTGACCCACAATGACAATAATAAATTCATAATGACAGACCATTAAAAAGGTTTGATGTTTATATCAAACTATTTTATTGGTCAGAGGTGTAAACCATATTGATCCTTGTTATCATATCTAGTAAGTTTACTTTCATATGCAGTCTAAAGGTACTAAGAGTCTACCACTTAATAAAGGAATGATTTTGAAAACTGACGAAGGTATTTCTACTCCCACCGTACAGATAATGACTTTTTTCATTGTTAAAACTTTAAATGAGTATAGAAAAAATACAGCTGCTAAATTTCTATACGCCCCGCCCCTAATTACAACAGTTTTTCATTTTTTATGCATCCATTTCCATTTTATAATTTTTAAATATATCCTGGATAGAAATCATACTTTAATTTAACTTTAAGTTCGTTTTACCACACGATAATAAAATAAACTTACATCGAATGACTATAATGTTTATGAAAATAGTACTAATTAAAATATTTCATCACTTTATTTGCATGAGAAATACTCGAAAAATCAATTGCGAATGTCGATATAATGAAAGAAGCTTTCAATTGTGTCCTGGGAATTCAAGAGTTTTAAGTATGAAAATTTTTTAAAGATGTTTTTTTTTTTTTTTTTTTTTTTTTTCAAATGAAGTGGGGTACAGCGAAGGTTGATTCACGCGCAATGTCACCTAATCTGCCGGGTATCCAAGAGGATTCACTGGTAGTCCACTCGCCTCCTTGGAGACGCTAAACGTTTTGAATTTCTTGAATTGAATTTTAATGAATCGAATCTTCACCGAAAATCCACGCATTTGTCGCAGTTTCAGTAATTTTAGTACCACACTGGAATTCATATTCATAAACAAGGAGAATTTTTACTTCCCTTCCTGTAAAAAGAAGAACAGATCAATATCTTGTGCTTTAAAGTAATTTTTTTTTCGTCAAATTAGTTCTCTAGCAAAATTTCGCGTATTCTTTTAATTTCCAACATAATTTTTTGCCTAAGTTCTTTCTTTACAGCACAAATTTCACACTGTTCTTGTTATAGCTCTATTCTATATAAAATGGCAACATTTTATAAGATTGCAAATATTGATGCTAATTCACGCGAATTTTGAGATGGATTAGACTTTATACTCCAGCGTCACAATGGTTTGGTCCCATAACGTCAGAGTTTTAAATGGTCAGACTTTCAAATCGCAGGGTACACTTCGTGAGAAACTACAATTTCAAAAATTATAAATATTACAGGTGCTTAGTTAATGAAGAGTAAAATTATTGTTTTGTTATTTACTTGAAGGGTTGGTAGGCATATTGAAAATAAAAACAACGGTTTGCGTTTTCGTTAATCTTTGTTTAAAAAATCAATTTAATTGTAAAAGATAAGACCAAATTTATCTATGAAAATATCAACAAACAGATATAAACAATAAATTACACAAAAACAGTTATTAAACCTAGTTAAAACTTAGTAATACTATTTCTATTCCGTCTTTCATTAATAGTGTGGTCTATTGATTTGAGATTTGGACTTCTCGCTGGCAACTAATATATTATATGACGACACATTTGGTCTAGTGGCTAGTAAACCTAGCTGTTAATCAAACGGTCGCGGGTTCGAATCCCGCTAGGGTCAAATGTTTATGTGTTAACATTTACTTTTGTACCTGAGTCATGGATGTTTGCAAGTATTTATAATATGTATGTATTTAAAAAAAATAAAAAAGTAATTTATTAGTATATCAACTGTCTGTTATCGATGATAAAAGCATTAGTTGCTTAATGTGTAACTAGATGGTGCTGTGTGGAATGTGTGAAGATATTTATTTATTAATGATCATTTAATGTTTTTGGTTTTGGTAACGGTTCACCAGTGTAGATAGTTAGATGCGCATAAAAAGCGGGACAAAAATTAAGTGTGAAATATATATCTATGTATCTATGTATGTATGTATGTATGTACCTTTTTAATATTTGAATGTAGGTACTTGTTTAAACTCGTGCTAAATATATAACTCGGCAATAATTGCCACTAAAAAGGTATATATTGTTTAACTGATTGAAAAACGTCAAATAAATAGGTAAGGTAGAGAATTTTCAGACTTAAATATAGAATTTTAAGAAAATGTACTTTAATTGGGAAATTGAATCGTAATGCTATTCATAAAATACATGATGCTTTGATTTATTGCATAATATGACATGACGTAGAATTAAAAAGATATATAATGATTGTCGTACACAATTACCTCTTATCGTAGAATGACCCGTATACCTACATAATAGCCTCCAGACATTTAAAACCGTTTCAACACCAGACAATACTGCATTGTTGCATTACGGGTTGCATTAGTGCTTGTATTGTGTTTTAATTAGGTTTGGATATCGAATGACCTAATATTTAGTAGAGGATCCGCTCTAGAGATCTGTTTAATGGATGAAAAGACGTATATTACGGTGGCATACCTATTTCATAAGCCGGACTTGAAAACTATATGAGAATTTGTTGCTAATTTGTACCGGAAAAAAATTTTTGTACCTCCATTAATTTACGAGAAATGACAAGTATGCTGACGTAATATTACGCTAGCATACCCATATACAATACCTTGACAAAGAAAGCACCTAGCGAGCCCATTCTAACGGCTTATTTTGTTGCTAATTTGTTGCTCTGAGATAAGCTAGTTAGATATTAAAAAATGTCACCCCTTCATGGGGGGTGAACTATCCCTACTATATATTAAAATTGGGAATAGCGAGCTCGTTCCAACGGCTTATTTTGTTGTTAATTTGTTGTTCTACGATCGGCTAGTTAGATGTTAAAAAATGTCACCCCTTCATGGGGGGTGAACTACCCCTATATAGATATTAAAATTGGGAATAGCGAGCTCGTACCAACGGCTTATTTTGTTGTTAATTTGTTGCTCTACGATAGGCTAGTTAGATATTAAAAAGTGTCACCCCTTCATGGGGGATGACGTAATATTACACTGGCATACCCATATATAATATCTTGACAAAGAAATCACCTAGCGAGCCCATTGCAACTGCTTATTTTGTCAGCAATGTCAGCAAATTATTAATTAAAGTAAATTACCATGGTGAACAATGAAAAAAAAAGTTTATTAATTCAAGCAGACATCAAAGACCTAAGTCATTTCACAGATACATTTGACAGATAGATTTTACAGATTTTATGAATAACGAAGACACGCTAAACCGGCACTTCTATTTAATTTTTTTTTTAATTTATAATTTTAACAATTTTAAGACTAATATATAAAATAACATATAAAATGATAACATTAAAAACCACTGAGGTTTAATCTCGTGTTATCATTTGTAATTATTAATAATATTAAAAAAATATTGGTTTAACTTAAATTTAATATTTTTAATTGTTATATTGTTAATTGTTACGTAGATCTGAAGCTTAGAATATAGAACAAACCAGAAACCGCGGACGCGCCCTAAGCCGAAGCTACACAAACTACTCTAAAATAGAGTAGTTTGACATTTAGTTGACTAGTCTATCTGTGGCCACCGTGTGACGTACGCGTGAAAAATTCTCTCAGTTTTTATTTAATTATGCCGTCTTGTGTGATTCCCACCTGGAAGAATAAAAAAACAAGATGGGATCACATTTCATGTGTAAGTAACGCAAATACATCTCATTTTATATCAATAATGAAGTATTTTTACTCGTTCAAAATGTAAACAATTTGGGCGAGTCCATTTTGTTAATGTTGCCAGTTTTGCTGAAACTTTTTCCCTACTTTCACTTGTTTTTTTCTAGAGGATTGATAAAAAATTAATAAATGCATGGAAAATAATTTAACGTTTGATTTTATTATATAATAGATAAATACATATTCATTTTATTTAAGTATGATGTGAACTTCTCTTTGAATTGAGACATTTTAGTATAAATAGAGTGACTATTTATACTAACTTAAATAAATAAAATAATTACTTGTTATTTGACAGATGTTAAATTGTATAAATAGTAGTGTTTTTATTTGTCAATACGTAAAAATATACTGATTACCTCAGAATCAAAAGGTCAATATTATAAAAAAATTAGTACACCAAAAAGGTACGTAAATAAAAGCAAATTTTGTGAAAATTACGTGTTTTATTTCACTTAAGGTTTTTTTATGCAAAACGGTATATGAATATTTATCTAACAGTATAACTGTAATAGTGATACTCGTACGTTGACATAAAACATTAAGTTCGGTTTGCATTTTTTATTTTATTTTTTTATATTCCAATTTGAATTCTTATAAAAAGAAAATTGGCGAATTACTTTTGAAAAATTAATTTTATCACATAGAATATTCTCTTTTTTTTCTTTTTCTTATTATTATTTTTTAATTAATAAATAAATGTAAAAATATAATTTTTTTGATTCTTTAGGCCTATTTGTATATAATCTATAATATATATTTTTTAAATTTATGGTTGTATGTAATCTAAATCTAAATAAAAAAAATAAAAAAACTAAAAAAACTAAAAAAAATAAAAAAAAAAATATATTTTGAAACATGATTTTTGATTTACCCTAAAAGAAGCGAACTCTCTAAGCTAGCCACACTGTGCGGGTGGGAGGTATGAGGAATGCGGGGGGTTGTGAATTTTTTTGGACACAGTGAGCGGCATTCGTTATCGGCTGTAGGCTACTTCTGGTTTATTCTATATTCTAAGATCTGAAGGTAGGCTGTTGATAAGGTATGGGACAATGTAAGTGGTACGAGGGCTGCACTAAAAGTATCGGGATTGAAATATTTCCATTGTTCCTGGCATTATAAAGTCTTTATAATCGAAAACTCCTTGGTTTTATTAATCGAATACCATTTATTTATTTTTTAAAAAGAACGCGCGCGGTCTTGTCACAAGGTCTTGTCGAACTAGTAAAGTCAGTGTGAAAATGGAATTGACTCGAGAAAATTCAAGAGCAATGATTTATTATGACTTTCGAAATGGTTTAACACAAAAACAGTGTGTTGATCGGATGCTTTCTGCATTTGGTGATGAAGCCTCATCTAAAACCACAATTTATCACTGGTTTGCGGAATTTCAATGTGGACGTGTCTGTGACGATCCCCGTCAAGGTCGCCCAAAAACTGCAGTCACCCAAGATAACGTTGATCAATTAGGTGTAAAAAAGTTGTTTTCCCGATGGATCCCGCATTCGCTCTGTGAGGAGCAAAAAGCGGCTCGCGTTACTTGGTGCATCAGAACTCTCGAGAGATTCCACGGAGGATCTTCAAATGCTGTATACAGCGTGGTATCAGGTGACAAATCCTGGATATACGCTTACGAACCCGAAACAAAAAACCAGTCACGAGTTTGGGTGTTCGAAAATGAGTTGAAGCCAACAAAAGTTGTTCGTTTTTTTATACTTTCCCCAAAATTAAGAACAAATTGCGTGGTCAACAATTTTCGTCACCTGAAGAAGCTGTAGACAGACGCTTACAAAACGGCCATTTTGAATACCCCAACTTCAGAATAGAATGAATGCTTTAATAATTGGTTTCATCGAATTGAAAAATGTGTCAAGTTTCAAGGAGAATACTTCGAAAAACAATAAATATATTTTCCACTAATAATGTTGTATCACTTCCTTGATTCCCGAAATTTTCAGTGCCGCTCTCGTAGTTCTTTCGCCGTACGTATTATTGGCGCTTTGTGTACGCAACCGTTTTTTTTTTAAATTGCTCTAGTGCATACAGGTTGTTCCATCAATTTTTTTAAGGATTCGTTAAATTTTTTTCTTTCAGTAGTGAAAAAGAAAACTGATTGTTTATTGGTAAAATCTTACAATGCTGAAAAAGACCGTTCTAATCGTCGAAGTATTTAATTTTAAGCGAGTAATGTTTTTAGAATTTTTACTTGTAGTTTGTAGATTTTGTTTAGATAAGTTTTGTAGGTTCGACCATAACTACTAAGTCCATACTGTATATAGGATTCTGCCAGTGCATAATAAAGCATAAGTTTCACCTTGAATGGTATGCGAATTTTTAATATAGTAATATTTGCAGGGAAAATCCTTAATTTATCGCAAATTATTTCGATATGAGGGTTCCAGTTAAATTTGTCGTCTATAGTTATCCGAGGTATTTTAGGGTTTTGACAATATCTATAGATTGACAGAGTTGCAGTTATTACACTGACAGTGTGTAAACAACTATTTTCATGAGCTACTAAGTACTGCATATGGGATTCTCTAATGTACGGTGATTTTATAATTAGAAATTTTGTTTTGTTTGCGTTAAGTACAAGGCCGGAATCATGACACCATCTTGTTAATTCATTTAGATCGGATTATAAGCGTTCACATGCTGTGTTAGGATTTCTATCACAATTTTTTAACATCTAACTAGCCTATCGTAGTAATAACAAATTAACAACAAAATAAGCCGTTGGAACGAGCTCGCTATTCCCAATTTTAATATATAGAGGTAGTTCACCCCCCATGAAGGGGTGATATTTTTTAACATCTAACTAGCCTATCTCAGAGCAACAAATTAGCAACAAGATAAGCCGTTGGAATGGGCTCGCTAGGTGCTTTCCTTTCAAGATATTGTACATGGGTATGCTAGCGTAATATTACGTTAGCATACCCGTCGTATCTCGTAAATTAATGGAGGTACAAATTTTTTTTTTTCCGGTACAAATTAGCAACAAATTCCCATATAGTTTTCAAATCCGGCTTATGAAATGGGTATGCCTCCGTAATATACGTGGAAATTTTTGGAATGGAGGAAATTTTATGAACAATACTGTTAATCGAAGAATGTGTGACATAATATCGGGACATACGAGGCATAAATCTTTAAAATACCACCTCTGAATCCTTTTGTCATGTTTTTTTTTAGAGAATTGTTAACTTTCCCAGACTATTGTACTATTTTGGATAGTTAAAGAAAGGAAGACTTTTTGGTATTATTTGACTGTAGTTTCATATATTTTTTCAAAGAGGAAGATGGCTCTAAAGTTACTTAATATAATGGAGTCCGAAAAGCGACTGGATTGTTAAGAAAAGGAAATGTAAACAATGTAAATACTACTTTTTTTCTAAAAAACCTAATATGTCAAATATCGAAAAATGTTAACTTTTGGATTAAGTATTATTATTTTAAAAAAATGTTTAGACTAATTCGACCATGATGAACACGATTTTGCCCGGTGTCAACCCCTCCCTTACTCCCTCCCCCCTTTCCCCCAAAACGTGTCCGGATCTGCTGTTTTTTTTTTTAATTTTTTTCCGAATCTATTAGAGATAAAAGAAAACTGTCTATGATAAAAATAATCTGCATTAAATTCTCTACGCCGCCATGCCACCCACGAATCTCAAGTACCTACACTATGATTGACACTTCCTTGCACTGCGTTGACCTTGATTTTTTCAAATGATAATGAAAGATAGATTTTATTTAACTGAATAGAAATGTTTCCTTTCTGATGATTATAATTACGAGCTGGAGCTGAGATTGCTGAGAGAGCTGGAAATGAGTTTTTAGTTAAAATTAAAATTATTTAAAATATCACTAAATTTGTAGCGTACCGAAAACCAAGAAAGCGAATCAATAAAAGCTGTCCCAAGCATACGAGAAACACACCTCACTCACCCCAAAAGGTTTTAAAGCAAAATGTAAGGCGTGTGTCCTTAAATAACAAATAAAATACATATGAAGAAGTGACAAATGAGGCTTGAATCATGGGCGCAATGAGACGGAGAAAGCTCTTTACACGGAGAAGCAAACTTTTTACACGTTGATTTTAACTTTTACACCCAATTAAAGTAGCCACTCTAATACTGAAAAGTATTCTCATCGGATTTTGAAACGATACCGATATCACCCGTACCAAGGGTAATGTGTAAAAAGTTTGCTCCCTCGTGCCTACGCACCTACAATCGCTTTTTGCAGAACAGTGTTGGCAAAAAATCACGAAAATCCGCAATTTATCAATAGGCCAGTCACATAAGACAAAAAAATCGCGTTAGGTCGCAAAAAATTGCACTGTCTTGATTTTTTGGGATGTTGTTAGGATAGATACCAATAGTGTAAAACCAAGTTTGCAGTTTCGAAAGACCTGCACGGTGCTGAAAAAAGCTCGAAATTTTCAGACTAAGTTTTTGGCATATAACTTCTGAAAAGTACATTCTATGGAAAAGTCATCTTACACTCTCATAAAGAAGACAAAATTAGCTACAATTTAAGCGCAACCGCAGTTCTGTATGACAAAAGAATCCCGAGATACTATACTTCAAAAATTGGCAATTTTTCCCAAAAATTTAGAAATTTGCAGTTAGCCGCCATTCGAAACAAAATATCGTCTAAAATAATCATTCTACGAGAAAAGTCATGGGAAATTAAGTTTTAGAACTTGTAGAACAGTTACTTAGCTTTAATTTAAGCACAAGCAAAACTCTGTAGCACAACAAAACTCTCAGGCTATGCATTACAAAAATGCATAGCCTGACGAATTTTAGAAATTTTGTAAAGGATAAAAGTATCATGCAAAATGAAATTGAATACAATCAATAATATATGTAGTGTCATTTATTATCAATATGGAAGTCGCAGTGGCGAAGTGGTGGAGGGACCTCAACTACTAAACTGCATTCCATAACAGGGTTGCAAAAGTGAAACATTAAATATCGGTAGAGGTGCCAGCAAAAAATTGGGAGAAATCGGAAGAATTTTATTCGGAATAAAACATGGATATTTATGATTTTACATCGGTAATTTATTTAATTATATACATTATACTTTATAGTGTTTTAATATATATTATACATTATATTATACATTATATCTTGATGTTGATTAATCATTCTCGCTTTCATACCACCTTTTGCTAGCTATTTTTGTAAACATTTTTCTTCAATATTAAAATTGTGGCTGTTTTGATTACGGATATAACGACTACGGTTATAACGACGTATCGGTTACAACGACCAAATGGCAAGGTCATTCCGTTCTTTAGTTTTCATCAAATTGATTGATGAAAATATTCTATCCACGTTTGCAGATGAATGCGGCAAACTCAAAACTTTAAAAACAAAAGCAAAAACATTTTCAGACATGCCTGAGCCATCACCACATTTCATGCTGTTTACACTTGTCCAAAACTCTTCTGCTTTTCACTGAACGACTTAATTTCTTTTGTGTTTCGAAGCAAACTCCATTCTGTGTCAATCTTTTGATAACCATAATAACCATTGCTGTCTAATAAAATGGGGAATTGTATTGGTACTATTGATGACAGTTCACCTTTTTTGGGTAGTCCCCATTAATAGACTTTGTGTTACTAGGTTTCATTTGGTGTTTCCGTATTTCGAATATTATTTTTAAGTTTCAGGAAATCGGGAGACGGGAATTGGGATATCGGGAGACAACTGTCAAAATCAGGAGTTCTCCCGTTAAAACGGGAACTTTTGCAACCCTGTTCCATGATTCGAAGGAGTAATTTGACAGGTCCTAATGTCAAATTTTAAAATAATGCTACCAGTGTTTTTTCCGTAGTGCTGTACTAATATCGGTTTTACTTAAATAGTTATAATATTTTACGATAAATATTTATTTTATCATGTTTTATTGATTTAACATTCGCATTATTGTTATTTTAAGGTTCAAATTTCGTTACCAATGACTAGGTCGATTTGGAATGAATATAAACAATTCAAAATTTTAATGTCGTCAAATAAATTAAAAATATTATTTTAAACCCAAAAATTAAAGGATATAAAAAAATTCAATTTTTTAGGTGATTTTCAACAGGCTATAACTTCGAAGAAAATGATCGTACAGAGTTCATTAAAAAAGGAAATTGTAGTTTCAAGTCTCTAGTTTTTGAATCCGAGCTTAAAATATTTTTCTTGTTAGCGGTTTGAGTAATTGTCAGAAAACCAACAAAAAATTTTTTTCACAATTTTTGCTCGTCTTGAAATTGGTCTACAAGCCGCAATAAAAAATTTTTTAATGGCACTATAAATTAATTTAAACCTGCAACCCAGGAAATGTCAAATTACTCCTTCGTATTAAAAAACGCAGTATACCTGCGACTGAAACACGCAACACAATTCAATTATCCACTGTTCATTATAATAAATTACAACGAAAACATACCTACCGTATGTCATGTTAGGTTTACCTGCATTAGCGAGACAGCAGTATTCTTTTGGAAGGCCCAGGTTCATCATATGGCTGTTCTTGTGGCTCCGGAGACTCCTGTGTGGTTGGATCTGGTTGTTAATCAAGCAGGATTTTCGAGTTTCGAATAAAAGGAAAGACAAGGCACAAAACTTGGCAGCAACCATAGTCAAGGTGTACAACAAGCTGGTTGCTATAGACCATCTCACAATTTTCCAACGACTATATAACGAAACAATCTGAAACCGACCAAAAAAATACTTTACATACGAGATGGCCCCATATCCTGTAGCTCTATTCTTCGAAGAGGGAATCCGAAAAGGAACAAAAGGGGAAGAGTGGAAGATCTCGAATAAATGATGTTGACAAGAACTGCTTCCAACTTGTTCCACTTCTGGCACATTTCTGGAAGAAAACATTATGTATGTTGGCGCCCAATCCATTAAGGAGTACCAAGAGGTTGACATCTTCTCCAGCGATTATAACGTGCTCGTACTCCTCGCTCTTCTCCAATGCTGTCCTCACAATGAGGCAGTCAGTGTCTTCTGGAGCTTGCTTTGTTTCGACTCCTTGTATATCCAGTCCAGTGCAGATGAAGTTTGATAAGGCACTGCTTGTTTTTTGGGCTGGACAATAACTTTTCTTGTGGCACTTTGATCAGTATCGATTATTTACAAAAGATATCGCTACACGTTGAGGCTGCACAACGGCGTAGCCTTTCTGCACCTAGCAGCCCCTTCTTCTGGGTATCCATCGAATACGACGGAGACATTTTTTCCGCAGACGGAGACATTTTTTCCGGAGACGGAGACAATGAACATGTAGGTAACATAAGCAGCTACAATTTGTTCCGTTGCCATATAACCTTATAGAGCAAGTAACCTCCGTCTACTACAATAAAAGTTCATTCTCCAACGACGACGTTTTATAGAAGAGGCATGAAGACAGAGTAGAACACTTTTTAATATCTAACTAGCCTATCGTAGAGAGACAAATTAACAACAAAATAAGCCGTTGGAACGAAATTGCTATTTCCAATTTTAATATTAAGGGGTAGTTCACCCCCCATGAAGGGCTGACATTTTTTAATATCTAACTAGCCTATCTCAGAGCACTAAATTAGCAACAAAATAAGCCGTTAGAATGGGCTCGCTAAGTGCTTTCTTTACCCGTCGTTTCTCGTAAATTAATGGAGGTACAAAATTTTTTTTTCCGGTACAAATTAGCAACAAATTCCTATATCGTTTTCAAGTCCGGCTTATGAAATGGGTATGCCACCGTAATATACGTCACATTAGCGACTTCACGTTGATCTTGGCCTTGTTGCAATAGCCCAACCGCTTGAGCTGCTTCTTCGGTGGTTGTGTTCATTTTCAGGTAATATTCTTGACTGTATATAAGAGAGAAGATGTGTATCGGTTGATGAGTAACTCATGAGGATTTATCAGATATACACCCTTTTATATGACCTAATATCCCGCAATTATAGCACGTAGGTCAAACAGGTAAAAAACGTCGTTTTTCCATTGTAGCACATTTTAGGTTAACAATTTTGACATTTTCTTAAAGCTTAAGTCTAGAACTACATGTTATTCTAAACAAAAATCAAGTTGAAGTTGTAGTTTTTGTCCCAGATACTTTTTACTGCGAGCGTGCGGCTTGAGTCAAATTCTGGAAATTTTGAGCTTTTTCGAGCACCGTGCAAGTTGGCACAGGTTTTTCAAAACTGCAAACTTGGTTTTACACTATTGGTATCTATCATAACAAACATCCCAAAAAATCTAGACAGTGCTATTATTTGCGACCTAAGATGTCTGGCCTACAATAAAATTGTATGATAAATGGAAACCATGTTTAAAAAAAGACGGTTATTTCAATTTACATAATAAACATGGTTAGCACAAGAAAAATCAACATTTAGTTCGTTAGGACCGCTCCCGATATCAATTTAAAGTAAATAACAGATAGTCGGCTTCTTCATTGCTGAAGGTCGTGCCCGCTCTGAAATGCCTTTGTGGCATCGACCACCAGCTGTTTCCATTCCATCCTGTCCTCAGCCTTTCTTATAGCCTTAGCAACTGTAAGGCCTGTAAGATGCACATCTTGGTCTGTCCATTGGCTAGGAGACCGGCCACGAGACCTCTTGCCATCCACTTTTCCAACCACCACCAGCTTCTCCAAGTTTTCTGGTTCTCTGCGGGTTATGTGCCCAAAGTAATTGAGAACTCTTTGATAGCAGGTGGCGGATAGTCTTGTCCGAATCGCAAGCTGTTTGAGGATCGAGTTGGTTTGTCTTCTTGGCCGTCCATGGAATGCGCAATATCCGTCTCCAAATAAAGTAAATATGTGACCGGAATTGTAAAAGGAAATATAATTTCTACTTTAGATTTTTTGAGCTCGAAATAGTTTAATTTTTTTTAATTCTAAGAAGGATAAGTAGCATGTATTTACCATTTTGAAATCTTGATTAAATGCGCCAATTTTTTAAATAACTTGCCAAAGGGGTATATAATACTTTTTTTTAAAAGACGAAGTTCAAAATTGGCTGCAAAAAGATTTTTAATTATGATTTAGTTAAACTTTATTTTTTTATACAAAACTTACATAGAATGAACTATTGAATTCATGATTTCATTCAATAGCACAGTTATTTGGGATTACATATAAAGTGCAAAATTGGAAAATTTGTGATCGCAGTATCTGTTCGGGACAGCCTACAGTATATAGAATAGTGTTCGGACAGCCAATAGAATAGATAACAGACTAGACAAAGTGTTAGAGTGACGTGCGTTCGGCGGTCACTGAAAGAAACAAAAACAGAAACATAGATGCAATAATGGACACTTATTATTATTATTCCGGGCGGTCGTGCCACACTAATACACTATTGGTGTATACCTTATTCGACACATGACAAGACTGCCACTAGTTCTATTGGTGAAATTGTACGTAGATGGCTTTTCATGTCTTCTTGTTCCGACAATAAAGACCTAGTACTAGTACAACTTGTTTAGAAAATACAACCCTCTCCTCTTTGACCAATCATCGAAGGCTGACCAGTGAGCCTTTGTAACCGGAGGCGCTGCTCACTAAGGTCTAGCATACCACACAGCCAGGCCAAAACAAATGCGCGGGTGCTACAGGCCCGTACAGTATCCAAAAATGTCATCCAGGGTGACGATTTTCTACACATTCAAAAGTGATAATAAAGATTTTATTTAATTAATCTTAAAAGTTTAATTCACTAATTTCTAAAACACAAATAATTTAAGTTTTAATGAAAAAGCTAAGCTTTAATTCTAATAAGATTTCTTTTTTTCATCTTTATTTTCACCACTGTCCATTTTGTGGGATATTTTTTTTCCAAAAGCATTCGTCATGACTTAAATAAAGATTGATTACAAAAAGGCGAATTTTATACGTTATATGCAAGATTAAGAAATTATGAAGATAAATTTTTTGAGTACACGCAAATGTTTTCGATGCTTTCGACTGCCGATCTGAACTTCGGTAGGCATATTGAGTCCATTGCCAAAACGGCTGCCAGAAAATTGGGCATCCTTTCCAAGGTTAGGCGGTACTTCACTGCGAGACAGCTCCTTGACCTATACAGAGCACAAGTCCGATCTTGCATGGAGTACTGCTGCCACATCTGGGATGGGTCTGCCAGTTATCAATTGGCTGCACTGAACTCGATTGAAAGGCGAGCTAAGAAAATTATTGGCAACGACACCCTTGTGGAGTCTCAACTCCAAAGCCTGCAGCATCGCCGAAAAGTAGCATGCCTATCGATTTTCTATCGTCTGCACTATGGAGAGTGTGCGTCCAATCTATACGACCTCATCCAACCGGAACCGTTCCACTTGCGGACCACGAGGCGCGGACAGGGGTTTCATCCCTTCGTGGTTGATGTTCCTCGGACACGCACGAAGCGTTACAGGTCCACCTTTCTTGTCCGAACCGCTAGGGAGTGGAACTCACTGCCCGCGTCTGTGTTCCCACAAAATTACAACCTCGGGGTCTTCAAGTCAAGGGTAAATGGGCACCTACTAGGTAAGCGTGGTCCACCTTCGGCCGCATCTGCACCTTACATCAAGTGAGATCGCGGCCAAGCGCTACCTTGACATCGTAAAAAAAAAAAAAAAAATTGGAAAATATCGTGGAAAATATACACAATAAGCGTTGTAGCCACTTCGTGTTGTGTTAACCCTTGGTTAATTAATGCCACGGCTTGTGCAACCTGAGCTGGTGTTGAAGGCATTTTTTTTTTTTTCGTTTTTTAGCACCTGGATTAAAAGCACAAAATGATTCCGAGTAGTAAAAGGCAAGAAACCCCATGTCCAACATATATGTAAAAAAGTTACAAATATATATTGGCCAATCGCTCGAGCAGCAAAAGTGACATGGGGATTGTCTCCGGAGGTCATAAGGACGATATACGTGTCAGTTGTTGAGCCTATCGTCCTGTACGCGGCCAGTGTCTGGGCGCCCGCAGCCAAAAAGCGGTGCGTACAGAAACAGCTGCATGCCGTGCAGAAGGGCTTTGCGCAGAAAATCTGCAAGGCTTATCGCACCGTCTCCCTAAATGCCGCGCTAACACTGTCGGGTCTCTTGCCTCTTGAGCTGCGTATTGCAGAAGCAGCGCAGCTCTATGAGGCAAAGAGGGGCAGACCGCAGGAGCACTTAAAAGGCAGGGAAGTGGAGGAGAGAGTCTCCTTTCTGAGAGCTCCTCATCCGGCGACCGACGTCGCCGTCGATTTTGAAAGCATCGAGTGTGAGTCGCAGGTGCCTAATATTGGCCTTGCGATTTACACGGCGGGGTCAGGGCGGCGCTATCCTGCTGGAGGGACGGTGCGGAGATCCTTGCGAAGAAGTATGCGCTGGAGTCCTTCTGCACGGTATTCCAAGCAGAGTTATACGCTCTCCTCAGGGCGATGGAAATCGCGAAAAATAGGAAAGAGGCGGAGGTCGGCATATTCAGTGACTCTCGGTCCTCGCTGGAGCTTCTCAAGGGAGACCGGAACCCATACCACCCTCTGGTGCACGCGATTAAGAAAAACTTACGCGTTATGGCATCGGAGGGAAGGGGGGTCCGACTCTACTGGGTACGTGCCCATGTGGGGATCGAGGGAATCGAGAGGGTTGACCAACTTGCCAAGCTAGCGGCGACCAAATTACAGGTCGCCAAAAGCTATGACACGTGCCCCTTATCTTATATTACGGGGCACCTAAGGAGGGAGACCGTCGCCCTGTGGGGAGAAATGTACAGAGATGGCACCACAGCTGTGGGCACCAAACTGTTCTTACCGGATGCGGAGGCCGCGTACAGGATGATACGTAAACTACAGCTGTCACCAACCCTGGTACAGGTGTTCACGGGTCATGGTGGGTTTGCGGATTATCTGCACAGAATTAAGAAGATCTCCAGCTCGGACTGCTTGTGCGGACATGGGGTAGCGGAAACCGTTCCGCATTTATTAGTGGACTGCCCCAGGTTCGCGCGAGCAAGGTTCGTGTTGGAGCATGAAATTGATATGAATCTGAGTGCAGATAATCTGCACCTAATCTTAAGAAATAAACAAATATTGAAAAATTTTTTAGACTTCTGCCACAAAGTGGCAACGGTGTCGATCAGGGCGAATAAAAATTAAATAGTAGACACTAGTCTCACTAGAGATTATGATGAACAATAGATGAACAAGGTCCCTTGCCTACGCAAGGGGTAATTGAAAAAAAAAAAAAAAAAAAAAAAAGGCAAGAATACGTGTCTATTATTTATTTGAAAGAAACGTATACTGTATTGTATGCAATTAAGTTGTATAGAGAATCAAACTAGTATAAAATTTAAGGTTAGATAAAGTACTCCCTTGCAGGTACGTTACATTCGAAATTCTTCCATGCACGGAGGATACCTGTCATTTTTGAAGAATCAGCGAGAACTTATTTAAGGTCCTACTACTAATTTGCCCTTGAATGTACTTCGGTCCATATCATTACGTCCAAAATCCAGTATGTCATTGTAGTTGCGATTAATATAAGTTAATTTTAAATTAATTGTACCTTTTAGATATAGGAATTTGTAGTAAATGATATTATTTAATTAGTCTCTTTTAGTATACTAGAAAGGTGTGTTCGTATTTACTACTAAGGGGCCCAGTTAGAACGGAACTGACTCTGAAGCTCAAAGTCAAACGTATAAGGCTCTTGTATGAAACAAAGAGCTGTAAATAACAATGTTTATATGTGTGAAGGAGGAAGACTCTCAATCGACTTGTTAGAGTGAGACAGATTTATTTTGATATATCCAACCTCAAAATAAATCCTCTTTCTCCAAAACTTAATATCTTATCAAAAATTATACAATGCAAATTATCACACCTCCCTTTGTCTGGGAGTACAACTTATATGGTCCAACATTCGTTGCGCAGGATTAGGTTTTCCCTAATACCTAATCACACCAGTTCAAATCTAATATTCTAATATCTGATTAGTAACGTAATAATATTTAATTAATATTTTCTATTTCTGAAATTTATCTCTAAATTAGGTCGAGCTTGTCTCTCATTTGAGAAAAACGTTCATTTGGTAACGATTTCGTTAATATATCAGCCAACTAGATAAATCATTTTAATAACCTTTTTCTCGTCTGGTTTCCTTGAAAAGTGATATTTAATATCAATGCTTTGTTCTCTTGTTATTAGTAAGACTATTTTTATTTATTCCCCATATTATCCTCATAAATGGGAATTGGACTGGACATTTTCACATATGCTGGTAACTAATGATTTCAACCACAGAGCTTCTCTCACGGCTTTATATAAAGCCATATACTCTGATGCTGCCACTGTTATTTAAATCTTTGTTTACTAGCATCTTGTGCATTGCTCAAATAATTTAAACATGAACCTTTTTCGGTCCACTTCAAAACTTTCCTAATAGGAATTAATAAAGCTACACAATTTATTATTGTAATTGCGTCTAGTGTCGGTTAACTTTAAACAAATATCGTAATACTTTTCAAGTATGACCAAACTGTATACCCTGTGTTCATAAATCTACTTAAGAGGTCAACACAAAAATCCAAATCGGGTCGAATGCATATAATTAACAATCTAAGAGGTTCACACAAGGAGCCTTTGTTGTTTCGCTTAAATTTAATGCGTTAACTTGAACTTAAATTTAATCTATCCCTTCTAGACTCATTTTTCGTTATGACGAAGATATTTTGCATATTAAAGAATAAGCATATAAGAAATAGATAACAGACATTATCATATTCATTTTCATTATATGACATGCAGGGCAAGTTTTTGCACTTAGTTTATGTGAATTCAATCCATTTTGAAAGAGGAGACATCTGTTTCACTTACAGATTTTTTAGGTGGCTTATGAAATGGGTATGCCACCGTAATATACGTAATTTTCACCGCGTGTATGTTTGTTGAAAATGAACTTAAGTGCACATACTTTTAAGAGCTGAATTTGCTTACAAATATCGTTACAACTACGCAATATGCGGCGAAGATCAAATAGTATCCAAAGGTGTTTTTAATCCTTGTACCTATTACAGAAATAAAATAACATAATTTCTTATAAACTTATTACAAAATCAACCTTATTAACATGAGAGTGAGTATGTTACAAATTTCCGTAAAGAGAAGTGCGGAGTTACACAATTTGGAATCGGACCCGACAGAGAACTGTCTGTGATCATGGAATCGAAATTTTTTTTTTTATAATTAATATTATAATTAATATTATTACTTATACTAAATATGATTAAGTATAAATATTACCTACTTGATTCTTGTATATTTTGCTGCTGAGCGCCTAATTTATACCTAATATGATTAAGTACCTTTAAATAAATTAAGTTTGTTGAAAAGTTGCCGTTTTGAGGTGTTTTTTATGACGCCCGTTTTAAATCATCGTAAATCATAATATGTTTAAATCATCGTACTGTCACAGTATTACAATTTATTCCCTACAGTAGTGAAACGCCTCTGATGTCGGGCGACGCCGCCACTCGTGTAAGTACTTACGATATCACGCGCGGATGTGCCAGGGTTGTCACAAAATGGAAAATAAAACAAACGTTATTATTATGCAATGATTTATTTAAATGTGTTGCACAGCCAGATATTTACGTGAAATTTTGTTATTTACGTGAGTGAAATTATTTAGCTTTATTGAATATATTTTCTTGTGATTGAGTTAAGAATGATAAGAAAGTTATGAAGGAAATCAAATTTGATCGTCTAATGTTGTAGTGCATGGAGAAATAAGGACTAAAGTGTTTGTTTACATTATCTACAATTTGTATACAATATTAAAAGACAACAATTACTATTAACTTTCGAGATAATAAAGATTTACATTCACACTGAATATAATTATACTGTGTTTCATTAATAAATAACTACTTAAATATCGCGCGGTAGGTCTAATGCCTACCTATAGCTCACGCGGCGTTGTAACACTTGAAATATAAGAATCAGAAGTACCCCAATTATTTGTGAGAATTTTATATTATCCTTTTAAAATAACGATAGCAACATAGGTTGCAGTTAGGTACCTACGTAATTAACGAAATTAAGTATACAAGCTTACCTCTCATCGCGGGGAAATCTATGAAATCTTAAATCCTTATTTAATGTTGTTGTTGAGGTACATCCGTACCATTGTACTAAATAAAATTATTCGCCGCCACCGCTCACTCAACTCAAAAACATGTACGCGCCTGCCTTGAAAGTTAAGAGAACGCAAACTCTGTGCGTTCGCCGCGGCGGCCCGCGCCGCCCGCTTCCCCGCGACAGCCCCCACAGTTGCTCTGCGCAAGTACATTCGTTGCCCAACTGTATGTTACTGTTAAACTGTGGTACTGTAATAATTATTTTACCTGTAATGTAGGTATGGCTGTTTTAAGTAAACAACGCCGTTTTGTATTTCCAGTTATATCGAGTTTGTCGAAATGGTTTGAACATAACCTCTCGCTTTTGCTCAAAATCTGGTTAACGTGAGCAACTTAATTATTTAAGTTAATTATTCAAGAAAAATCGCGAGTTAAGCTAGCATGACCGGTTTAAGGTGATGATACCGGTCAAAAACTCATCCGAACTCTGCTCATTCATTTTGTTGCTGACTTTAGGTATCAAGAAACACTGTTAACATGAGCAACTAAAATTTTAAGTTAATTAATCAACAAAAATCGCGTGTTAAGCTAGCATGACCCTTTGAAATTTAAATATACAAAAAAAATCTTGCAGCAACAAATATTGGTCAATTTTTTTTGTCTTAATATATGTATCAATTTTTTCTACTACCTTTACGTAAAGCTAGCATTTTTGTTGATTTCTCGAGATCGGTTCGAGCAACAAAATTGATTTCTTAGCAACAAAAAAGCAACAAATGTTGAGGTTTTTTTCTTCAATTTTTGCCCATTTGGCATTGCCAATTATATGGACCTCTTGAAAACTATATTATTCAGAGAGATGGCAAACATTTCCGGGTAGGTATTTGAGGCAAGCTGAAAACTTGTTCTATAACTCTTCTATAATACCCTAACACAGAACTACAGACCTGCCGGGGAATAGTGGGGCTAGATCGGGGCAACCCTTATATTTAAGTTGCAATTTTTTTTTGCAAAAATGTAATTAGTTGTTTTTTCAAAAGGAACACTAATTTGGCTAATTTTGTCGCAGTAAAAAAGTATTTATTTAAATAATTAATTTTTATAAAAAAATCACTTGATTTTAATCGCGATTAAAATCATGTTAACCCTGTCCTTTAGGTAATCTGAAATTTTTATACTTTGAAATTGAATATTTAAAGAGTAAAAAAAGCCAGATTATTTAGTCGGGTTTTTAACTTTGCCAGGAGCTTGTAAAACTGTTTTGAAAAAAAAAAAAATAGTTATAATTTTACAGGATATTATTTATAATTAAAAATTAATATTCTAAAGATGACAGATCAATTTGATGGGACTTTCTACTTGCCAGGCGATCAAGATAATATAAGGGTTGATTTTGCCCCACTACTCTCCAGGTCAGCCAGGTTTGTTCTGTGTTAGGGTATTATAATAAAATTATAGGACAAGTTTTCAGCTTGCCCCAAATACCAACCCGAAAATGTTTGCCATCTATCTGAATAATATAGTTTTCAAGTCCGGCTTACGAAATGGGTATACCAGCGTAAAATATGTGAAGACGGTCTCGTCGCGTGTCTCGATCTCGCTCACGAACCAAACATCATATGGAAGCATAATATGCTATATTATATATGTAGTTGGGCCGCTATAAGATTGCACATTTGACTTAGATTTTGGAATTAGTGTCATTCATATACATTTATTAAATAGCTGTAATGTTGACATAACTAACAAACTACAATTTCGAGAAAATAAAATTTTGATGTTATGTAAACATATTTATTATTCACAATCGAACAGCGAATAGTTTGAGGCTCTATCATCATCGTCTTCACCGACTTGAATTTCAATATTGTAGTTTATTCTGATATCGCGTTCAAAATCTGCTATAATTATTTTCTTTGTTTTTTCTACGACCTTATAGTCCAGTCGGGTTAGTACTTAAGCTTACATTAATTTATGACAGCGAATCCTTTCCCCACCTTTAGGAGGGTCCAGTTAGAGTGTAAAACAAGAATCTCGACCATTCTTAAGGTCCGCTACGCCCGTTATCGTGATATTAAGGGGTAACACATTTTCGCTTATAACTTCGTTATTTTTGACCGTACGACAAAAATGATAAAGACTAATATTGTTCTTTATGCAATTCTCTACAAAATATTTGTCGCACATTTTTACGTACAATCAATATTTTTCGAGATAAATGAAAAAAAAGGGGTAAAATATATTTTCGAACAACTTTGTTTCTGTACAACTTGGCCCTAAAGTTAATAATAAAGGAGATGTTGAAAAATATATTTTACCCCTTTTTTTGTAGTATTTACCATTAAACTGCTTTAAACATTAATAAAGTCAAAGTAAAAAAGTTTTTAAACATTTGCAAAAAGCAATTCTAATAATTCTTCTAGAATAATGTACAAATACAAAATTATTCTTTCGGAGATTTTATTTTGTGTTTGTGAAATTGTGAACCACAGACCAATGTCACAGTCACAGCTGTTAATCAAAAAATTACAGAGACGTTCCGTTCCGACATTTCCAATCAAGCACTTTTTAATAAATAATGGTACTTTTTTAACAAAATAACATTTATTTAATATATGAAGTTGTAAATTATGTAGTGCTTAAATATATTGGTAACAGTAACAATTTTATTGAAGTCCATTTTAGTGAGCTTTTTTTTTCTTGCTTCATAGTAAATATGCATGCAAAGGAACGTACGAGAGGGCTAGAGATGTATCGCCTTCGCCTCTTAGCAAAACATAGATAGCTGTTACTGGAGCTTGTGAAACCCAAATTGAAGATAGATAAAAAGTTACTGGTTATTGCAGATAGCTATCTATCCGTAATCAGAGATACTTTATTGAAAACCGGCGTTAGTGGTCAACATTGTCGAAAACTAAAAACAACTGTAAACAACATACATTTTTTTTTAATTTTTGCAAACCTTTGAATAGCCGTATCTTTAAAACCTTTGAATAGCCGTATCTTTAAAACCATTTGACCTACCAAGACTAAATTATCCTCATTCAATGGCAAATTTAATCTAATTAAAAAGTGTGCATATTGACTTTTGCCGTAGCACAGATCCTTGGTAGTAAAAATCGACAAAAACTGAAAAAATACATAAATTTTAATGAATTTAACAATGAATCCGTAAGGCCTTCGACCTGGAAAATTTTGATTTGTCATTACCATTTCATCAGTACCAACATATAAAAAATCAGAACTACCTTATTAGATGTAAGGTAAATAATACCAATTCCATGGGATAGTATACATTTATTGTAAAACTACGTAACTATATCACATTTTATTTTAATTCGTGAAAATGTAAAGTTAAAATATTTTCTTCATAATGAGCTCGCCGCTTCAAAGTTATCCGTCACTAGTTAAGTAGGTTTCGGTCTCGGTTTCGCGTCTCTGTCTCCGGTCGCGGTCGCACCGCGAACTGGCACCCTTACAGATTTATTTAGGTGGTGGTGTGGTTTTTACATATATTATACATGTAAAGAAAAATATGTACTTAATTTTCTTCAATTTATATTCAAACTCTTTTTATGTTACTTGCTGATAATATAGCTTCCCAACAGTGAAAGAATTTTTCGAATCGGTTCAGTAGTTTCGGAGCCTATTCAATGCAAACAAACAAACAAATCTTTCCTTTTTATAATATTAGTAAAGATGCATTGAAAACTATTTGGATAAGCTACCAATGATTATAAAATAACGACTTGACATTTCCTCAAATGTCAATTTGTAACAATAAATATTAAATATATCTTTGTTGAAAATATAATGAAAATATAATGCTGAATTGTAAATATAAGTGATTAGGAATCGACATAGTAAATAAAAACATTTAATGTCGTTTCTTTGCTTACAAGTTACTAGATAGATATTTTTATAGTTGTTATTTTTTGTAAATGTATGAATTATCAAAATACAATCTTTGCTTACAGAGAAACTCAGCTTCTGTTTTAATCGACTATGTCATCCTAAAATCCTAACCACTAGAAAAATATCATTATATATACATATCCTTTGCTGATCAGATTTATTAGAGTGTTGTTCTATTTAAATTACTTCAATTTTAAGGCTTGCTACCCAAGAAATTATGATTTATAAGGTTGTGATAAAATTTATATTTTTGTTATCTCAATCAATTTGTGAAAGTGACAGATTTTTGTTTTAATACACCTTGTAATTGTTGTAAATTGACTTCATTAAATCTTTAAAAAGGTCCACTAAATAAGTGATGTCAATTTTGGATAAGTCTTTCAGTACTGCACTGAATAGAAGATTGAAAAATCTCTTCAGACATAAATACCTTTGAGAGTCATAACTACTGTGGGCAGCAGCAAATCTAAATCATCTTCACTATAAGGTTTGTCAAAGAATCTATCGGTTAAACTATAATAGTTAGACATATAGTCTCGCTAATTTTTTGTGGGTAATGAATGAATACTATAATCACCGTAGTACATTATTTTATGTATTATCAATAGTTTTCGCAGCGCACGTCAAATAATGACTTTTATAGGTAAAATTTTAATAACTACCTTGAGTGCATTAGTGCAATTTTCGTAAGGATCTCTAATTTTTTTAATAATAAAATACGGTATATGTTATTAAAATTTAAAAAATCAGAGAAGTAGTTTTTGAGTTTATCCATTACAAACAAAAGATACGAATAATCACATCTTTCCTCTTAAAATAAAGTAAACACAATAAAATAAACCTTAATTGCTATTATGTTAACAATATAATATCTACAGTTATTATGCCTACATACTACTTATTAGGTACGATTATAATTTAACTAGCTGGTGCCCGCGACTTCGTCCGCATTGAACGATGAAAGGTACCCTATAACCTTTCTGGTGTCCCAGAGAACGTGTATGCAAAATTTCATGGTTATCGGTTCAGTAGTTTTTGCGTGAAAGAGTTGCAAACATCCATACATCCAAACATACTTTCGCATTTATAATAGGTATTAGTACGGATTATAGTACGGAAGTGTTGTTTTATAATATTATATATTTAAATAACAATCGTTATAAATTTATTTTGATAAATTCTTACATTAATTTATCACAAGAAGAAAATAAATTAAAAAAAGCAATAATAATAATAAAGTTAATAAATTAATATTGAAAGAAATAAATGACACAACATATTGAACGTCATGCCAGACCTGAACTAGTGTTGCACCCAACAGATGCTATATTCATGGCAGAGTAAACAATAAATTGACTCGTATTATGTCATATTAAGAGTACCTACATAGGTGCGATAATGACGCGGTTTATGCGGCGGCGTTAATTTTAAACGCTACCGGATAGTGTATAGACTGTACAACAAATTACATTTTCAACAGCTAACAAATACGTCACTGCATAAATAAAGTAGTATGTGTACCGTTAGTTAGTGACAGAGGTAACCTTATTTTTACAGTTAATTTTTTAATACTTAAATTTAACGCCTGTTTCCTAATTACTATCAATAATGTCTTAAATAATTTTCTGATAAAAATATTCATTCTAAAGTATAAAAAATATATATTTATATATTTATTAGATAGTGTCTTTGGTTTTTCAAGTATTACGTAATTGAAGATTTTTGAAATTATCGATTAAAAAACAAAAACACAGGTGACGATAAACAATGTAAAACTTTTTGTTGGCATTAAAAACCTAAATTTTAATAATGAGTATTGCTTCCTCTGGCTCTTATGACCTTCTCCAGTAGATTTAGAAGACCATCCAATATGTCTTGAATATCTGACTACGGGTATATTCCCCACTCCTCGATCAAAGTAATCTTCAGCTCATTTAATGGATATAGGACCCGGAACCCGACTTCGTACTTGCCTTTTAAGATTGTCCCTAACGTGTTCGATAGGGTTTAGGTCCGGGCTGCGAGCCGGCCATGGCAGTCGTGCTATAACCACGGCATCAAGATACGCCGTAACCATTCTAGCGACGTGCGCACGAACGTTGTAGTGCATGAAAGAAAATCTTCTCTAATAAATGGGAAAAAGGAATAACATGAAGTTCTGACTTTTTCCACGGATCTCTGGGCATTTACGCTGGCTGTTTCAAACCAAACCCGCTCTGTACGAGCCTCGTAAGAATTACTACCCTATACCATTACTGAGCCGCCTTGATAACATACTGTTTCGACAACAGCACACTGTGCAAACCTCTCACCGGAGCTTCGGTACACGCGCTGACGTTCATCGGGACCTCTTAAAGCTACTCTAGAGTCATCTGAGAAGAGAACGTTCTTTCATTTCTTCATGGTCCAGTTTCGGTAATGTTGAGCAAATCTAAGTCCAACTCTCCGGTGCCCTGTGGTCAATGCTGGAACTCCAGCTAGCCAAAATCCAGTCAAATTACGCTCTGCAGCCTTCTTCTTATCGTTCCAATGCTAACGCTTTCATTCCGTACCTCAATTAGTCGATTACGAGCCTCGGGAGCCGTACTGAAGCGATTTTTTAGAACGTTGAACAACGATAAAGAGGTCATCTCATATGACCTTGCCCCGGTCTCTGTTGTAAGATCCAGTTTCTCTGTATCGTCGGATGGCATCACGTATCGTAGTTCGAGGATATCCCAGCATACGGCTCTTACGACACTGGCTATACCCAGTACCTGAAAGCGCCACCGCTCCAGCTGGACTAGCTGAATCCAATAGTATTTTACTAAGTAAAAAGCAACTGACAAACTCTGACTCACCCGAAGAACCAAGAAAGGTGTCTATTAGCCACTTTATATACACGCAAAACAATCAGTTCGAAAGTCAATATTCGGCTGAACTCAATAAATGGGACTCACACTTGAGGATATCAAGGGTCCTGAATTGTCTTAATTATCATAAACTATCCACTGAACAAATTGTCATTCAACACCATAAGCGTTTATTTATTCTAAACAAAGTTATACCACTTTAACCGGGTGGGCGGTTAATTTTGCCTCAGAGTGTAATATAATTATAAAAGTTACAAAAAAAATATATACAAAAAAGTTTAAAAAAAAGTTCTAGACAAATATTGTAGAGAATGTTGTTTTATATTAAAATTATAGTGTATTAATATTTAAAATGTTTACATAACCTTTTTTGCTAAAATTAAAATTAACATAATTAGAGAGATTAGAAGATCCCTTATCTTGATTCTTTTTGGCTCACTGCTTTTTTAAAAATTTACTTATCAACTCTAATCTTCTTCCCTAACTCTGTTAATTTTAATTATAGCAAAAAAAGTTTTATAAACATTTTTATGTAAAACTAAATTTTCTACTATATTGTCTAAAACTTTTTTTTTGTAACTTACACTTTTTATATAATTTGAGGAATTTTTTTAAATTTTTTTTTCGCCCCTTCTACAAGTAGGATTTGAAAATTTCTTTATGATCCCAAATTTTTATATGGATTTCTGGACTAGTATGTTGAATTCTTCGCTACACTCAGGATTCAAAATAAACGCCCTCGAGGAACAAAATATTATTTTATCCCCTTGTTACACAAATAACAAATATTTCGATCATCGAGACAATTCGTAATTTTATTGGATGCATAGCATAATGTGTAAGTCGCAAAATGTGCACTAGTGCAAGTCGCAGAATGTGCAGGTTGTAAAACGTGCAGATCGTAAAACGTGTAGGTCGTTGAATGTGCACATCGTAAAAAGTGCAGGTTGCAAAATGTGCACATCGTAAAAAGTGCATTCATAGCTTCATGTGCAAGTGGCACTGGATACTTTTTAAAATAAACATTTTATGCTATTCATCCATTTTATTTAACCCGGTATTTTTATTTTTCAAATTTTCATGTCGGGAGTTCTTTCTTCCATTACATTAGGTAATCGTTTTCGTGTTATAAACAAGGTATCGGAGATTGTACTTGCATAAATAAAAATATGTAATAAAAAAAAATGTTTCAAAATATTACTGATTATCCGTGTAACAATATGTTTTTTTTTTTTTTAAATTCGGGCAAAAAAACTGTTTCTATATGCACAATCTCTCACTTTAAATATTTAATCACTTCGGAGTAAACTGAAAACAAATTTCAAAAATATATTATTTGTGCTTTGCGTTCCTATGCACAAAATGAACTATTATTTTCTCAAATCAATCAGTTTCAAATGTGTGGCGTGGTTACAAATACATTACACGTTGCAATTTATTGGTCGCATTCATATTCTGTAGCTAAAGGAGTTTTGAATTTTTTAAATAATAGGTTTTGTCCGCAAAATAGTAGATCTGTCGCCAAATTGTAGTCACCAAACAATATGAAAATTCTATAATAAATCACATATAATCATCGGGATATATTATCAATTATCAAATATGTAAATAGGTTTGTATTTATTATAATTAGTTTGTCCTGATAAATGTAATCAAAATAATTGAAAACGAACCTAAAAAAATCATATAGTTCTAAAATTAAACCTATTAGTGTATGTAGTATTTAACCACTTTTTACATTACTTGTATATTAACAGGTTGTATGTACGAGTACACACAACCTGTTAATATGAATTTTTTAGGTGACATATTTCATTCATTTATAAAGTTACGCGGAAGAAGTCGCGTGCAACTAGTATAATAATAAAAATAAAACTTTAATGTAACATATTGAAAAACTGCTGATTTTTTTTGCTACATCTGTAAATTGTGAACATATCTTATAATCACCGCGTTCGTAGATTATTTTACAATATTGATGAATGACTTAAATGAAAACAATAAATTACAAATCTGCAACCAACCTTGTGTAGGATATTTTAATAAAATTAAAAATATTACATGAGTTTTGGTATCTACATACGAGGCATGCCTTTTAAGTTTTGTCATTTGAAGAAAAAAACACAACTAGAACCTTTAGTACTTTTTATTGTTTTTCAAAGTATTCACCACGTAGCTTAATACACTTTTCCATTCGCTCAAACCAGTTATTATAACATTTATTCCACTCTAAAGTGGGGGTGTTCACAATGGCTGACTAGAAAGCGTCGACTGCTTCTTCACCGAACTGGAACCTTTGACCACGAAGACTTTTCTTAATTTTAGGAAATGTAAAGAAATCGTTAGGGCTTAGGTCAGGACTGTATGGAGGATGGTCAAGAATTTCTACTTTTTCCTGCTTCAAATACTCAATCGTTTGACGAGCGCTGTGTGAGCTTGCGTTGTCGTGGTGCAGGATGATGCGTCGCTTTGAGTTAGATTTTCGAAGTTCGGCGATGACTTGTGGTAAACAAACTGTGGTATACCACTCTGCGTTAACCGTTCTACGATCTTCAAGTGCAATAGTCGCAACATGGCCGGTTTTTCCAACTAACGTGACCACCATCTTCTTTGAAGTGCTTCGAGAACGAACAACTTTAGTCGGCTTTGGCTCGTCTTGAAAGACCCAGATTGTAGATTGTTGTTTGGAATCAGGATCGTAGGCATAGATCCAAGATTCGTCACCACTGATGATGTCGTAGACGTGATTTGACTCTCCTCGGTTAAACCTTTGCAGAGTTTTCTTACACCATCTGACGCGAGCCGCCTTGTGATCGTCGGAAAGCAGATGCGGGGTATCCAACGGCAAACTAGCTTTCTCACACCAAGCGCTTCATGCAAGATCTTCTGAATGGTTGTCCCTGAGATGCCTAATAGAGCCTCTATCTCTCGATACGTCACATGACGATCTTCGAGAATTAGTTGTCTCACAGCGATGATGTTATCTTCAGTGAAGGCGGATTTTGGGCGTCCTTCGCGAGATTTGTCACTAACACTAGTATGTCCACGCTGGAATTCTAAATACCAGCGTTCGACGTATATTACGGTGGCATACCCATTTCATAAGCTGGACTTGAAAACTATATGAGAATTTGGTGCTAATTTGTTGCTAATTTGTACCGGAAAAAAAATTTGTACCTCCATTAATTTACGAGAAACGACGGGTATGCTGACGTAATATTATGCTAGCATACCCATATACAATATCTTGACAAAGAGAGCACCTAGCGAGCCCATTCCAACGGCTTATTTTGTTGCTAATTTGTTGCTCTGATATAAGCTAGTTAGATATTAAAAAATGACACCCCTTCATGGGGGGTGAACTACCCCTATATGTTAAAATTGGGAATAGCGAGCTCGTTTCATAAGTCATTCATAATTCATACCCATTTCATAAGTCCGGCTTATGAAATGGGTATGCCACCATAATATACGTCAGCGTTCGACAGTCCGCAGACATGGGGCTTTATCACAAACGGCTTCAGTGTTTTGAAGAGCTAACATCTGTGATGTTAGCTCTTCAAAACACTGAAGCCGTGTCAGGCCTCTTCTAAAGTTGTAGAAAATTATTGCACGAACATTTTCCTTAGAAAGATTCATTTTCGTACGTAACCTGACCGATTCCAATCGACGCTGTGACCAAACAATAGCATTAATCCTAATACTTTCAACTGTTTTGAGATTCAAAATTTAAACACATTCGAATATAGAACAGTTCCAAATTCAAAATTGCCGGGAAATATTGAAACGACAGAACTTAAAAGGCATGGCTAGTAGTAACACTGAAATAAATGAAAAGGCATTCTCTTTTTGAACAATGTCTTCTTTCTTTGGATGTTTTAAATATATTTTAATTTTAATAAATGTTTTGCCTTCAGTGGTGGCGAGGAGAACTCGAACAACGCGTGTGCAATGGCGACAGCTGCGGCACCGGCGAATTGGCGAGGTACCAACGACAGCGCCACGGAGTACTGCCGGCGCGGAAACACGCCTGCATCGTACGGCAGGTACCAGCGAAACAATTCTACCGCATCGTTCGCAACACCACCTTCAAATGTCGAAAGGTTCAATCGCTGCATCTGTGTCTTTTCATTTAGGACTTTCATATAATGAGACTATTGTAGTTCGTTTAATGAATAACCCTTCGACAATTATACTCGTGTGTGGTGATGTATATAGATGAATTATTATTTTAAGTAAATTTTTCATGATTAATCTTTATTCCGAACGGAACGCAAGTCAGTGTGTATCTCATATCTGTATCTCTTTTCGTTATATTTCATCTTATTTTGTTTAATAATTCGTCGAAATAGTTTATAGACATTTGATTTTAAGGGGATGCACCCAGTAACGGCGACGTATTTTCTTCTTCATAGCAAGATAAAGCAACAATGCAATGGCAATCAGAAACTCGTCATCCATGTTCGCTGACATCTGAACTCCTATTCCGAACTGAGATAAACCTATGTGTGTATTGTATTTGCGGAATACCGAATCGATAATTCAAATCGAAATTCCGAAACGAAATGCCGACAGTATGTGGCGGCCCATATTGTCATTTACTGTTTCGGTGGTCATACTGCCTATGTCGCTGTTGACAAGGTGAATATTCGCAAAGACTAGGGTCTTTTCGAAATAATACACACTTGCATTTTGCGTATAAAGGAAATAGTGTTATATTGTTTTGTATATTTCTGAATTGATATTGCAGGACGACACCCCATCACCGATGGTACGGCAGCGCAGAACGGACGGGGGGCGCGACGGGCGGCGAGAGCACGCCGAGCACTCCGGGAGCACCCGAGGGTCGGCGGCGCCGGAACTCGGGCTCGGGCACGTCGCGCTCTGACTCTTCCTCGCCCGAGCCCAGTGACACCTCCCGCGCCTCCACCCCCGCAGCGTCCCACAACCACCACCATCACACCAATCACCGTCTTCTGCCCCCACACCATCAGGTACTAGCTTAGGCCCCAGACAACCTGAGCGGTTTTGGAGTCCATAGGGAACAATATACACATATCGATTATCTTTATATTACGTATATCACTAGAGACCGATTTTAATTCGATTTTCAAATATGGAAAAAGCGATACACGAGGAGGATTTTTATGTATAAATTACATCCCGGGTGAAGCCGAGAGAGCGGGTCGCTAGTTTTTATAAAGATTACATTAAATTTTAATAATGATATAATAAATAATGTTTCTATTGAATGATTCGGCTTGTGTCCAATGTTTATTCATTTCTTATTTTTGGTGTCAGGAGTTTTTTTTTTGCTTCATTTTTATTTCCAAAAAAATCCATTGCGCAGACCAGACAAGAGTCAGTGACATAGCGTAGCAACGAACAATATGTATTCAATTTAAATTCAATCAATTCACAAAAGTGAAAATTAAATGCTAATATGTTTTTGTCTGCTGGTTTAGTGGCTTTACTACTGTTATTTTGGGATACAACCTGTGTCGGAACAGAACAGTTGTTTTAACTGGTTCTAATCGTGAATTTACGCATTTGCATAAAGATTACCTTTGCGCCAAAGAATTTTCTGCAAATGGACAGCACAAAAGGCCTATTTATTATTTGTAACTAAAGGTAAATTAAACTTAAAACTCAATAATTAAAAATTAAACAAGTTTAATTAAGGAAAATATATAGAACGAATAATCTATAGGTAGTTAATATGTGCCCACCAGCACGCCGGACCGCCGTGAATATGCAAGCTTAGCACTGAATAAGCATATTTGCATTTGCCATGTCCTACATTAAGTTAACCGTATTTTTAATACGAATTCATGTCACTCTGTAACTAGCTGCTAAGTGAATAAGATCTAAATAAAACTCCGAATTAACTAGGTACAAACTGCGTGAATGTGTGTGTATATATGTTTGTGAGTTGTGTGTGTAAGATTAAATTGAGACGCCTAAATTACGAAGCAGAGTAAGTTTGTTTGAGGATCTGTTTAGTCTGTCTAGTAGTCGAAGGGTAAAAAGTTCATACATGTTGTCACTAGCGTAGCGAAACAAAAAACCAACCAGTTAACTGATTTTGATTGTTGTGGAGATTAACTATTGTTTTATGCTAACTTTTTTATAGAATACTTTTTATATTATTAACTTTTTTATAAATCTCGTTACTTTACTATAATTAAATTCATGTTTTTTCCCGCGTGTTGCAGATGTCAGTCAAAAGTACATGGATACTTTTTAAGGGCTGAAGTGTGTAGGTTAATTTTTATACCCGGCATTTTGTTTTATTTAATAAAACAGAAACGTTATTTTGTCGACAATCTGTCACTAAATTTTAATAATAAATTATTGTCTGATGGTTTTATTACGCATTTTTTGTGATTTTACTAACTTTCGTCTTAAAGTACTTACTTCATCTTCACTCTTGTATGTAAATGTAAAAATCCACTCCGGTGTGAGAGACAAGTATCTAATTCTTTTTAGAGCCGAGCCGAGTTTCCGGATGGAAACCAATGTTTAACAGCAAAGCTTCAGTTTTACGGTGAATTCACTGGGACGTTATAGGGTTATTAAAGGTCAGACAATTGGAAGATAATATAATCTAAGATGATAACTTTGACATGATAACCTTTATGTTATGTACTTAACTAGTCACAACTGGCAAGATAAATACTAGTCTTTGTGACTTCTGGATTATCGCTTAGACATTAGGCTTGTTTGTGGTTAACACATTCTGTCAGTATCTTAAATAATAATTAAAAAAAAAAAAAAAAAAAAAAAACATGTCTCTTAATGTATTTTGATTATGAAGAAATTATTATACTTTTCAAGCTTTTAATAAATCCAGTTGGGATTACGATGTGATTACCTAAATAATGTTTAGGGGTATTAGTGACGTCTCAATTTATTAATCCTAATTTCACCACTTTAAGTTAAGGGAACCTAGTTAACCTACATTTTAGTTTAACTGAACAAAAATGTATGACTTTCAACGCTTAGGTGGCCTATCACAAGCAACACCACAGGTGCTGCAAGTGCACTGCCGACTTTAATAAGATCAAGTATAGGGGATTAGGGAAATGGGCTATGACATCCCTTACTCACTCATTGAACCAACACAATATGCTGTTATTATGACTACGAAACGAAACGACTCTGCTACTATAAAACACATCCAAATTATTTTCCAAATAAATAATGTTTTATTAATTATACAATAATGTTGATGAGACATTTTTAGTTTTTATAGATAGAGATAAATGATGACTACTATTTGGTTGCAGTGGGCGGCTACGGCAAGCGGGAGACCTTTGGCGATTTGCGTACGGAATCTGCCAACAAGATCTACCGATAGCTCCCTGAAGGACGGATTATATCACGAGTATAAGAAACACGGAAAAGTAGTCTGGGTAAAAGTAGTTGGTCAGAATGCCGATCGGTATGCAGTGGTACGCTTTAAGAAGCCGTCCGATGTAGAAAAAGCACTAGAAGTGTCACAAGACAAACTTTTTTTTGGATGCAAGATTTCAGTTGCGCCACACCAAAGTTGCGATGAAGATGCCGACACAGCTAAACCTTATGAGACTGATATAGATGAATACCATCCGAAGGTTGGTTACATTTAGTTTGTTCTAGCATTAGCCATGTTAGTATTGTTCTAATTATTAAATATTATTATACTAAATTGCGAGTTGTCAGTAGATGGAGGCAGTCCGTTACTTTTGTGTTAAATTTGTAAATTATGATTTTTCACAGTTCATGTTCAATAATTGGTTGACCGCCAATCTTTCGTGACATGATAGAATAAAATAATTAGATACCTATTTAAAATATAAATAAAAAATAAAATATAAATAAAAAATAAAATATAATATAAAAAATAAATAAATAAATTATAATATTCACTGACTAACATCTACTTTCTTACGAAATTTTAATATTTTTGTAGTTCAAATAATAAGCTAACCAGAAAATCACAATACACACTTCTGATTAATTTGATATTAGCATGTCAGATTGACCCTTGACATAAGCCTCCCCAGGCTCTCCAATCATTGGGTAATTGTGTTTCCAGCATCTCACTGGTCTTCCAGTGAGACACTGAAGTAACAGATTAAAAAATGTTCAATTTACAAGACCAGCAATTGGGTTAGTGGTATGCAGTAGTTGATAGTAGCAGGGCACGCTATATTTCGCGGTCATAAACTGAGTAGTCGGCAGCAGTGTTTCATTGAGTGATAAAGACATGCCAGTGCCCATTACTCTATCCCCACTTTATCCGTTACTCTTTAATTTGTCAGAATCGTCAGCACATTTGTTACTCCCTGTACATGAGGTGTTTTGTGTTTTGTGTGGCCATACTTTCAATAAAAGTAAAGATTTTTAACGCGCGACGCAAAAACGGGATGTTAATAAGTTTTACGTCTGTGTCATAATGTGTATCTGTGTAATTGTAGCTCCCAATCCGGTTTTTTGAAGATTGAATTTATGAAGATATTTTCAAGAGTTTGAAAACCATTAGTTTATAATTACAGCTCATAGTAATGAATGCGTGCAATGCTTTCCGCAGGCGACAAAGACTTTATTCATCGGCAATCTGGAGAAGGATGTGACGCAACAGCAGCTGAGGGAGAAGTTCAAACACTTCGGGCGGATAATAGAGATCGACATAAAGAAGGGCAGCAGCGGCGGCGCGGGGTACGCGTTCTGTCAGTACGCGTCGATCTCGAGCGTGGTGGAGGCGATCCGGGTGATGGACGGCGAGTACGTGGGTGGGTCGCGCGTGAAGCTGGGCTTCGGGAAGCCGGTGGCGACGACGTGCGTGTGGGTGGACGGGCTGTCGGAGCACACGGAGAAGCAGGTGCTAGGCGCGGTAGCGCGGTGCGGGGCGGCCACGTCGGTGTGCGTGGACCGCGCGGCGGGCGCCGCCCTCGTGCACTTCGAGCAGGCGGCGGCGGCGGGCGCGGCCGTGCGAGAGCTGCGCCGCGTTGCCGCCCTCGCCTCCGCCATGGAGCCCGACCACCCTCGCCTGTGTGTCGACTACGCTTCAAGAGAGTGCCAGGTCAGTCATATCTTATAACATTGATTAAAAAAGTCACTAATTATTTTGATGAAAACTTCTTTACTTACACTGTTGATATTGTAGGTGGTTGGCCTATTTTAACACAAACAACACCACAGGTTCTGCAAGTTGGCCGCTGATCATAGTATATCTAGTTAAGGGCCTAGAGCCAGAGCCAACTTTGGAAAGTTCATTTCTAAGTTCAACCTGGTGGGAATAAAATTCTCATGGGCTTTTCAAAAAGCCATTGATTGAGTGGTTAAGGCCAATTGCTTAGAAATTAATGTTTGTTTTTTTAAATACAGGATGCTTTCTATGAGCAACTGGAAAAACATGGAGGATCTGCGGCCTTGGCAAGCTCGGAGAGGTTAAGTGGCGATGTTACAACTAGATATGCACCAACGACAAGGCATGACTCCCTGCGGTTAGTATTGTTACACCTTTTCCGCGGTAGTGTGGCGGACAGGCAGACAACAACAATAAAAAAAACAAAAATAAAAGTCAGTTTAAAAATGATAGTTTTATTTTACTAATTCGATTCTATACAAATATATTGCTAGAAAAGATTAACAATTTCGGATGCGGATTGTACCGCAACCGAGAGAGAAAAAAAATACACAGGAATAGAATAAAAAAATACAAAAAATGGGGACCAGGGGTTTGTGGAGATTTGGATCGAGACTTACCACCGAAAGAGAGCCGATACCGAAAAGTAGCTGTATATTTAAGTCGTAGGTATATCCGAGCCGAACGATTTCAAAATAAAATAATAATAAAAGAGTAAAAGAAAAAAAAATAGCCAAACTTGGCGCGGTCGGGCGACTAAGCAGCCTCCGGAATCACGCTGTCGACGTCGACGAACTAGTGAGGCGCGGCGGGTTTGCTCGCCGGGACTCGAAGCTCGGCGTGACGTATGACTAGCGGGACGGACGGTTTCGCTCGCTCTCAACGCGCAGCAAGTAGTTGATCGAAAAAATTTGTGGGTATAAAAAAAAAACCTCCTGAAATGATCGAAGGAACGCCTTAGAATAATGTACATTATTATGCAATCCTTCCAGGAATCTAATTCGATTTTATTTCAGGTGTAAGGAATAATTAATAATTAAATGTGGGTATCGGGCAAAGACTAGAATATATACACAGAACTAATATAAGCGGATAGTTAGGTAAATTATACTTGAATGCATAATTGAATCGATGGCGTCGAAAACAAAATTAATAAGCTAAATACGGCGGACGCCATCGTCAATAAAAAAAAATTAAAATGGGAAAAATAAAATTAAAATATAAAATATCCTTATCAAAATAAACCATCGCTTGTAGTTCTAATAAGAAACACAAAAATCTATGCCAGACAAGCAAACAAAGTACTATTGAGACGGCACGCGTCTACCAAGTTATAACATTTAAAAATAAAAAAATTGGGAAAGCAATTATAACGAACAAAACACTTACCAATTATCACAATTGGAGGTTCACACAATAAAACAATAAACAGTAGTACTGTTATCGATAAAATGACTCGATTAATTTTGAAATAATATGAAATTTCGAAGGTGGCTCAACAACAACAGCTAACTTCTAATGTGCACTCTTCAGGTGGGTTGCCGACGGAAAAGGGCTTCCCGCCTTTCCGCAGGCCCTTTTATGACCTCGGTCTTCGAGAAATTTCCAAAAGAAACCGCGCTATCGCTACTTGTCAAAATTAACACAGTCACAGAGCAACGACGTAACGACATTCCAGAACATTCTCGCTGAACAATTGAATCTACGGCAGAGCACTATGAATGAATGTCGCGCGCAAGCGCACAGATCAGTTTATGTGACTATAATTAAATTCGACTATCGGCTGTGCTACCGGTGCAAAAGAAAACAATGGACTATGTAAAAAATATATGTAACAGTATTAAGAAAAGTAGTCATTTAGAATAAAAAAAATTGCCTAAATAATAATAATAATTTTTATTTCAGTTACTCTGACCCAGTGTGTTTGTAACAGCTTACAAAACCTAATGGATAAATAATTATGCAGAAAACATAAATACATACAGAACATTTATTGCCTCTCTCAGCATGCACTGTCAAACATGAGTTAAGCCTGCCTGCTATCATAGCCAAGACGTGATCGGGGCTGGCTCTCACTCCCGGAGCCAGACCCGGACCTTGCATATGCATCGTCGATGTACTGCAGACCCAGCAACGTCTGAAACGTGTTATTGTATTGAATCTGCAATCATTTTTTGTCTCATGTGCAATAAAGTAAATTCTTTTAAATGAGGTGCAGTGACTTAGGTTATATTTAGTTAAAATTATGTTTACAGCTAGCAATTTTAATATTTTTAAATCTATTCAAAACAAAAATAATTGTTTACATGTTTAACTTGTTTTTTATTTGTTGGTTCGCGACGCCAAATCGAATTTTAAGACAGCTCCTGTGGGACACAGCTACAGTATATATAACACATCGTATACATTATATATAAAGCAAGTCGTTTGAGATTAAGTCCAACAAAGTTTCTATAGGAAAAGTCAATCTTGTCTCCTTACCTTGTTTTTAATTTTATAATGGATTGTTTTGTTTGATTAGATACGATGGCACCGGACCTCGGTCACGCGGTTCAAGTTACGGCCGCGCTTCGTCTAGAACGCCGCGCTATTCTTCAATCGAACATTACGATCCAGCGGAATATGCAGCGGATCGTCGATACAGGTAATAAAGCTATGACGTCATCACAAACCTTTTTCGTTTTACTTTTCACAAAATATTATAAATGCATAAAACGCTGGCCTGTACTCAAAAACATTTCAAATCAGAAAAGGTTATACCTTCTTCAGGTATTCAAACAGAAATACTCTGTGTTATACCTTATAATATAGATATTCATATTATAGGCTTTAACAGTATGAATATCTATGTTATAAGGTATTCCGCTTTTAACAAGTGCACACTTACTACACTTCTTACTTACTTCAAACATGTTTGGTATAACTTTCTATAATACTATCTGTATAACTTTCTATAATTTCTGTAGAATCTGGCTGAGGCGTGATTGATTGTCTTCGTCAGAAGATAAATAATTCATTGCGTTAATTTGAGTTTGCATAAAAAATGTGGAACCCATGTTGTGGGGCTTTCAGAGGATGATGAAAAATTTGAAACAGAGATGTCAAAACAAATACATACTGTGTCTTTTGTGACCATGATTACAAAGAGTAGGTAAAGCGCCTCTCTACTGGGTGTTCGTACATATATTAATGTAAAAATAATTTAATAGCTAATAGGTTTTTTTATATATTTTAGGGTATATGAAGAGTTGGGCTCTAGTCCGCCAGCTGAAGAAACACCATACGAAGACAGGTTACAGTCGGTGGTAGTGTCGCCTCATCGTGCTCGTCGCCACCGCCGTGACTCCACCCCGGAAGAGCGAAAACATTCAAAAGTAATATTATAACACTATAGTTTAAATTATTAATAATAGTGCAATGTTGGTTACACTTGCCCAGACTCACCACAACCAAATCAATTTGAAAATTAGATAAAATTAGATAAATTGAAAACAAATAAATACATTTACAGGAACGTCACCGTAGTGCGGGCGTGAGACGGTCGCGGTCAGGGTCGCGGCGGCACCGAAGACGGCGCGAGGGCTCCGGAGGCACTCCGTTGCGCGACGAGCTTGACGTACCGGTAGAACCGCGCCGACCACCTCGCGACCGCCCTCCGCTGCCAATGAGCCTACCTTTGCCCAAATTCGCCGCACAGCTATTGCGGACAGCGCCTACGGCACCCCGACCCGCACCCACCCCGGCGCCCGCACCGGCCTCACCTCCGCGACCGCCTTCAGCTTCTTCTTCGAGCGGCGGTTCGGCGCCGCATTCCCCGTCGCTCGAAGAACGCATACGCAGTTTAAACGAGAAGTATGAAAAGTGGAACGGTTCGCGCGCCGCACCCGATGCGCCCGATAGATCGAGGTTAAGGCATCGTTTACTGGAAGTGGACATCAACGAAGTGAAGCCTTCCGAAGTGGTGCGTTCCTTGTTGGCGAAGCGGTCCGTTTTCGACGAAGATTCCGAGCGGTTAGAAGGCGCGACTCGCGCACCGAGCCCCGTGGGCAGTCCGCGACCGCGCTCCTCGCCTTCCACCCCGCGGTCTCATCGGTATTCGTTTCCCACGCATCTCCCGGCTCATGGTGATCCGCGTCTCGAGAGGCCGGAACGTCCGTACAAGCCTGAATTGCTTACAAAACTCAACGAGCTGGATTACGGTTTCGAACCACGATCCCGCCATAGAACCCCGTCTACGGACAAGTCTCAGATAGACACTAGTGAGCGCAGGCATACGCCTCCTCTGGAACGAGATCGTGCGAACTCAGATCGAGAGTGTAAAAAAGAGACTGACATCGGCGACTCTTTGCACACTGTAATGGATAACGATAGTAAATTCGATAGTCCTGCAAGAGACACTAAGAATATAGTTCAAGTTCCTGAAAATGATTATCAAAACAGTGAGAAGATTCGAAGTACGATTGATGAAATTCTTGAATCTTCAGAACGTACAATTACAGCAGTAATCAATGAAAAAATGAATGTTCTAAAAGAACATGTGAGTGTGACTGGTGACTCATTTACTGGATCTAATGTGTTTGAATTGAAGTCAGATTGTCTTAATATATCTCCGCGTGTACAAAACTGCAATCCTTCCGAGGATTCTTCTATAAAAAGCGACTTCAGCATTAAATGTGAACCGCTGAAATCAGAAGAATCAAAACCATTAGATAGTGATAACAAATTTTATTTTTCAAAACATCCAATGAAAAGTGACGATGACAAGTGTAAAGATATTTTTATTCAAAATCATATTAAGAAAGAACTAGCGGAATTGGAAGCCCAACAAAATAAATTAAACATTTCGAATACAATTAAATCTATTAAAGGTGACACGAGTCACGATACAGTGAAGCTAAACGAAAAAAATAATAAAGAAAGATTCAACCAAAATGTTATTTTGGAGACTATTCAGAACAATAAACTTGAAAAAGAAAACATTCATTTTGATAAGTTGCCGGAAGAAGAGAAACATACTAGCAGTAGCACGGTTTTTTTTGACAGTAAAATGTTTGTTAGTGAGAAAGTTGCTGAAGATAAGTCGAAAATTGATTGTGATAAAACAAGAACACACAAGGATCGACTGGACAAAGAGAAACACAATCTCGAAAAAACTATTACTTCAAAAAGCGAGAAAACGATGAATAAAAATGATACTAAAGAGAAGAACCTCAAAGAAGACAACCACGAGGACTTGAGACACAGTATAGACAAAACTGATAAAAACAAGATAGAGAGGGATATTGAAAAATTGCATAAAGGGAAGGGAGATCGAGATTCTGAAAGATCTATTCGTGACTATGATAAATTTAATAATGATAACGAAAAATCTAATCGAGACACTGAAAAATATTCCCGTGATCACGAAAAATCTATTCGCGACTCTGAAAAATCCACTCGAGACTCCGATAAATCCAATCGTGACTCAGAAAAATCTAGTCGTGACTCTGAAAAATCTAGCAGAGACTTGGAAAAATCTACTCGCGAATTGGAAAAATCTAAACATAGTGAAGAAAAATTATCAAGAACGGATCATCATAGGAAAGAAAAAATAGAAAAGGATAAAAGAAAAGATAACGTGGAATTTGATTTTTTAAGTAAAGTAAGGAGGGATGATAAATATAAACACGATAGAACAAAAAAAGACATACATGATTCTAAACGCGATAGAAAAGACGCGGACTCGATTAAAAGCCGCAAGTCATCTAGAGATGAAACGTCTAGGGATCTGTGTCGCAAAGATTCCACAGATTCTTCAGCGTCTCGAACGTCCCACGATTCTGCCAGATTAAAAGATTTTGACCATAGCGATATGAAAGATGAAAATAAAGTAAAATTAAAAAGTTTAAATGAGGGCGGTATTAACAAAATAAAAAATGACAAGGATTTACAAATGAAAAACTCAATTATAAACTGTACTGTTAATTGTCACAAACTAGATGAATCAGTAAAACTAAAACCTGACGAAAAGGGCAATGTTGAAGAGACTAGTAAAAGTAGAAGTGATCACATAGAAAATATAAAACCTAAAGATCTTATGGACAAACAGCGACATTACTCACTTGATTCGCCTAGTGTAGATTCTAAGCGCAAGGAACGTCTTAATTCTTGTTCAAGTTTACCATCTAATATCAGCTATAAACGTCGTATGTCATCTCAGGACAGTTTTGATTGTTTGAATGAAGAATCTAAAAAAGTAAGAAATGAAACAAAAGTACCAGAAAGAAGAGATTCCAGAGACAACCGCAGTTTAGAGAGACATAAAACTACAAAATTTAACAAAGGTCATTTTGCTAAGATTATCGAAAGTAAAACCAAGGACGATAAAAAGAACCAAGTCAAACCACCAGATGCTAATTGTACAGAATGGAGAAGTGACATTAAAGACATAAAACAAACTGACAGAACAAAATTGTCAAAAAGAAGCCCCAAAGGAGATCATGAAGAAAAATTCGATTCTAATTCAGATATACATCACGAAAGACTACAGAATGATTTAGATTTTCTCGCTACTTTGGAATTGCGGTCTAGTGAGGAAGATGAAAAACAGAGAGCACTCAGAAAGGAAATGAAGGAAAAGAAGCGCATACAGCAGCTTCAACAGATACAGGAATTGCAAATGAAACAGGACGCTTTACAACAGGCGGAGATTGTTAATAAGTTAAAGGAGGATAAGAAACAAAAAGCGGATGAAAAGAAAAAGGAAATTGCTCGTGAAAAACGTTTTTCTACAGACCGCAAGAGCAGAGAAGATAAAATCGACCCTCATAAAAGAAAAAATCGAAAACAAATGCAAAGTACCGACAGTTCTGATTCTGATGAACCAAAGAAACATTCAATTTTTGATATTGTTGATGACGAACCTACTTATATATCGATGTACGATAAAGTTAAGGCTCGGTCCTGTAAAAATATGCAAAAACAGGAAGAAGAAAAGCGTCAGGAAAAAATCAAAGCTAAATTTAGTCAATTAAAGCAAAGTAGAGCTAAAAGAGAAGAAAAGAAAAGATCTAGTTGGGATGAAGATAGTGATTCAGATCATGAGCGAAGAAAATTACAAAAGAATTCAATGGGTAGCTCGTCAGATGACGAACAAAACAAAAAACGGAATAAGCCACATAGGCTTAGCCTGGACTATGACTGTAATAAATCTTCGGATTTCTTTTATTTGCCAAACAACGAAGAAGATTCACGGAACAAGTTATCTCGTAAAAATTCTCGTACTCGTATTATGTCTGACTCATCCGATGACGAAGTGACAAAAAGAAGTAGTAGTAAAAGCCCCAATTTTCTGTCCGAAGTAAAGAAAGAGTTGATATCAGATTCTGAAACTTTACTAGTCGCTAAAGATGACGTTGATACTAAGAGATCAAACTGTGATCGAATAAAAAAGAGTTCTTTATTACATCTTTTCGGAAAGAGTGACAGTGATGACATTAAAATAAAGCCACGTCTTGAATTAGATAATGATTATAAATCTGGTTTTCTTCACTTAAATTGTAATGACTTTTCGTCTGAGAGTGAATCTGTAATTTCTAATAGGCTTTCTGAAGAAATAAGAAAAAAACACAAGAGAAAACAAAAGAAGCACAAATTTTCATTCTCGGATGATGAAATAAAAAAGGGTAATAATGAAACCACAATAGTAGAAGATACAGGAAATAAACATTCTGAAAAACCCCGTCGTCACAGTAACAAAAAAGATAAACGTAAAGATAAAAATCGAGAGAGTTTTGACACTGATGAAACTCGTGACGAAAAAGTTAAATTAAAAAAGAAAAAGTCTATAATGAGCAACTTCGATGTACTTATGGACATACCAACTAATTCAATTAAAAAAGAAGGTAAAATGGAAGACATATTTGGACCATTGTCTGATGAGTCCGATAAAGAACGTTCGAGGATACGAAACAATTCCGCTGATTATAACTGTTATGACATTTCATACCACACTGTAAATGATGAAATAAAGTCTTTATATCCTGTTGATGAAGCAAAATTAAAAGAAAGAGATGACAACAAACGTAAAAAGGAAAAGAGACGAAAGGAAAAACGTTACATTGCTAAGGACGACGAGAACAGTTTAGATGTCGATGCCGTAAGCAAGGCTATCGAGGCTCGACTCTTTGCTGATACAATTTCTGATGATGACAATCGCGTTATTTCTGAGTCACATAATACCATTACAAAATATGATCAAAAAGACCTAAAAAACCCTCGCAACGATTCATTAAACGAATCCATAAACGATCACAGCGATAAAAATATAGATAAAGTTAAAAAGGATTTCCGGGAAAAGAAGAAGAAAAAGAAGAAATATAGAGAAGATCGTCAAAGTCGCAAAGATCATCAATATTTCCATCATCACGAAGCGCCTGAAAAATCTGAACACTCTAAAGAAACATCTGTAGAACAAACCATAACCCAAAATAATTTATTATTAGATATACCTTTGCCTAAAGATGCACCAGTAATTAATACAAATGATGACACAACTGATTCTATACTTTTAGAATCGTCAAGTTTACCCAGATTAACAGAGAGCCCTCCTGGTACTAACAATCTAAGAGAAAGTACAGATATGAAATCTACTTCTGACACAATTGATTGTCTCACAGTTGACGAAAATGAGTCTAAATTCATAACATGTAATAATATTGAAATGAAAGATATACCTATGCCACCGCCTATTGAAAATATGGTTCAAGATATTAACTCTGTGCCTTTACCCAGTGAACCATTACCCATTAATAATTCCGAATTAAGTAAATCTGATAACTTTCCGCCATCTTTGGTTGGTGATGATGAAATTAGTGAAAACGCTGTAAGCAGTATATCAAATTTAGAAAATGAAATAGAAAACACGAAAACTAAAAATGATTCTCAAACATGTAAACCTGAAGATATTATAGCAGAGAAACCGAGAGCAATTATTTCACAAGAAGAAACTGAAGATGCTGTGGCGGCACTTTTAGGCGAAAGTTTTGGAGGGAAAGATAATACATTTGAAACACGCTATGAAGAAGTTCAAACTAACACTTCCATTAAAACAGAAATCGGCAGTTCTATAATTGAGAATGAGAATATTCCAGAAGAAGATGCAGAAGAAATGAGACAGGCTGTACAAAATTTAAATGCAAGTGAAATGGAAGTGAAGCCCGATACTCCTGTTTCAGATAACGATTTGCTGTTGATTGATACTGATACGGAAGAAACAGATGAAGCACCTATCAATGCAAAATCAACAAATCAAACATTGAGTATCAACATCACTGATCAGCCAAAAACTACCGAAATGTCTAACACTGATAATAATATTTTGTTATCTAAACCCAAATCAACTGTTGTTTTATCTACACCGAATAACTTAAATGTTACTGGTAAACCTACTGAAAATGACATTAAAATTGCTTTGACTAAGCGGGAAACTGTTCAACAAGCTACATCTACTGCAACACCAGTCATAACATCTTGGACATTAGCAAATCATAAATTAATTGACCCACATGTACTTAACATCCAAAATAGTCAGTCAACAGGAAGAGAAAGCGAAAGCAAGTCCAACGTAACTGCAAATATTGTGCAACTAAAGGGGTCACAAAATCAGCCATTACAAATGAACACACCGCCTCGGCCTATTATAACTACCAATAGGATAAATGCACCAAGTTATCAAGTTATAAATCAGATGATGCGCCCCCAAATTTCAAACATGCAACCGCCTACCATAAAAATACCAGAACCTCATATTTTATATCAAAAATCACAAGGGATAGTAATTTCTCCTCGGACATCCAACGATATCAGGTTACAGAGTCCTAAAGCAAGTCCACAAAATGAAAATATAACATCGCCCCGGCTAGCTAATATGACAATTTTAAGTACGTCACCTCCTGTTATAAATTCTGTTGGTTTACCATCTCCCAATGCATTACAACAAAGATCTCCTGGTCAAGTGACGGTCGTGCGGATGCAGCAACCGCCGTTGAGTCCTATTCAAGCCGTACATCTACCACCTGGGGCCAGAGCAATGGTATCACCTAATAGACCTAATTCAGTATTGGTTCAACAGGGGACCCCAATACATTTTAACAGATTACCTGTTACACCGGTACTGGCACCAATCTCTAAACAAATTACTTCTAGTGCAATAGTTCAGCCAAATAAGGGAATCGTTGTAAATAGTTCTCCATTAATTCATCAACAGAAAGTAATTACCACCGGAGACTTTCGAAAAAACGATCCAAGAATAATAACAGACAGCGTAAATGAAAGTTCAAAAATAATTTTGTCTCCGACTAATTTACAACAAAGTACAAATCCTACGGTTATGGCCCAGAATAGATTGATATCAATGCAAAATGCCATGCTCATAAATAATATGAATCAAATGAATGAGAAAAGAGATCATATACAGAAACCAGAACAGCATAATCATATTTCTTTTAATACCACTCCGATTATACATGTCACTGCTGTCAATCATTCTACGGCTTCGATCATTCACAGTGCTACTAAGTCAGGGATGTGTAGTCTTCAAGAGGGAGTTCCACTAAGAGGACAAACTTCTAATGTAATACATACATTAAATTCTCAAAAATTGTTGACAACCACGCCAATGAGTAACGTCATTCAGTTAGAAAAAAACAAGACACAGCCTTCAGTGTTATCAATGGCTACAATAAGACCACCAAGTGTACTTACAAAACTAGAGTCTTCCAAATCTGTAGCTATTACTACTAGTACCCTTACAAATGTTGTTATGACACCTTTATTGCTAAAGTCCACCAATGCTTCAGGTACTGTAAGGTTAAATACGCTGAAACAAGAAAAAGATTTTTTAGAAAATAAGGTCTTAGCTAATAAACCAAACCACTTAGAATCAGACACACATGAAAAGAATTGCTCAAAGATTTCAACAATAGTTTATGATTCCCTGGATAAACACAGAGATTCTCCAATTAAACCTACAACATCTCCCGTGGACCATCTTACAAAATGTGAAACTGACTTTGAAGAGTTGTTAAAAGATAACACTAACGAAATAAAAATCAGCAATGACACTGAGAAGAAATTAGAAATAAATGTTGGAAAAATTGTTACCTTACTACCTACTATGGCGAAGGAGCGAAAACCAAGTATTGATTCAATTACGAATGAAAATTTTAACAAAGATATTCCTATTACTAAAGAACCAGCTACAGAAGTTCAAACATCCGATAATGACGCAGAGTTGGTAAATGGGCAAGAAGAGAATCAACAAAATCCGCAAGATATTAACAGTGGAATCCCAACATTGGGAAATACAGAATCTGAGAAAGTTATTACTGAAAACATTACCAGACAAGACGAAGTTGCAACGAGCACCAACAACAACGACTTAAATAAAATTTCAAAAGAAATCAATGTAAAGCACATATTTAAAACTCATGAAGTGAGTGTGACGACATCTGGCGATAAATCTGCCCAATCTGGAAATTCTAACATTCAAATAAAAAATTCTGATGAAGTTGGTTTAAGAAGCACTAAAGATATTAACGTCGAATCTGTAATTAAAAAAGTTGATGTTTTATGTCATGACTTGGGTGACACAAAAGATATGAAGAATAAGGAAATAACACCTGAACTAATAAAAGAAAGTTCCAACAATTTAGAAGTGTCTGCTAGTATAAATAAGCCAGAGTTAACCACAGAAACAAAATTAGAGAACATATCTAAATCACAACCCGAAAGTAATGTAGAACACGATCCTACAGAAGGCCTTTGTATAGAAAGGGGCTCTTCTTTTCACAAAAGAGGTGGACGAAGTGGCAGAGGAAAGAGATCTGAAAAGAATCCAGATAGAGTACAAACACGGCAGATTGCCAAACCACCTAGAAACGCAACATCTGCGAAACGAGGTAGAGGTAGAGCTAAATTAGATAAGAAAATAAAGAATATAGCAAGCAATATGACTAACAATATCCCTGGTGATGTTTATGATTTCCACGAAGACTCTGGAGAAGAGGATTCTACTTCTAGCAATAAGAGTGAAACTCGACCTCGACTAATTTTGACCATAAAAAGTCCACTATCGGGTAACTGCAACGCAATAGCTACGTCGACTCTAAGTATAACCCAAAAAGACCAATTGAAGGGAAGTGAAAAACTCTGTAAGAACGAAAAAACGGAAGATTTCGCTTCCCCTTCGCTAAATACGCGAAAATCTAGAAGATTACAAGAGAAGGACGTCGCACGTGGCTCAGGAGAAGACTCCGGCGAAAACTCCTCGCCTGTCAAAGTTCCCAGAGAGAATAAAAAGAAATCGCCAAAACAAGGCGGCCCGAAAGGAAATCAAATCGGCGCCTTAGACACCCGAAAATCACCTCGAGGTGCCAAGAGGACTCGAGACAGAAGTTTGTCCACCACTTCGATCGATAGTAACGAGGATAAACTCGCTAATAGAGCGGACGATGGACCACGGGAGGCCAAAGTACCGAAGCTTGCCGAGTCACCGTCAAAGATCGAAGTCGACTCGCACGCCCTACCAAAATTGACCTCGGTGATCAGTAGCCAGCCGGCGATGAGTCCCGCTGCGCCCGCGCCTGCACCGACTCCAGCTCCGATCCCGATGCCCATAATGAAGCCTCCGAAGAAAATGATATCGGAGATCGCGAAGCTAGGAGGAGCGTTCGAAGGCACACCTCTGCGAGGATTGGCGTCACCTAATATCTTAGAACCGTCGACGGAACGCACGATAGGGGACAACGAGAAACAAGCGGCTGGCGGCGAGCGGCGGCTAGTGGACAATGTGCCTGTAAATATGGTGCCCGTCGGCGCTACGGAGGCGACAGACGCGCGCGTGCAGTCGCCCGCTCTGCCGCACGTCCCGCAAGCGTCCTCTGCGCCGCATCGACCCGCCGACCGCGCAACACCTATACTCATTAGGTAATACACAATGCATACACAAAAGTGACGCTTTAGTTAGAGTAAGGACGGGAATTGTACGAAAGGATAACCCTTTCCGATAGAATTGTTCATCTGTCTTTGCTAAGTATACAAGTTGAATGTGTTCCAACAGAGGCGGGGAGAGCGAGGGCTGCGGCGGCGTGGCAGGGGTGGCGAGCGGGGCGGGGGTGTGCGCGGGCGGCGTTGCGGCGGGGGCGAGAGGCGCAGGGTCGCGCGGATTCGTCGCCACGCCCAGTTTGCCGCGCGGCGCGCATCTGCCCACGCATCCGCACCACACAGGTACTCCACCAAAACGCTTACATTGTCTTTGTACGTGTGATGGCTTTAGAGCTACTCGTAAAATATGCTTTGTTTTGTGGTGTCTATTGTTTCCATCTATCGAAAACATGAGAAAAATCTGACGAGCTACTTGTCATGGATGAATAGTAAGGGTACTTGCCTAACGTCTCAGGGGCCCCGGGTTCGATTCACGGCGACGTCAACTTTGGACTTTGTCCACTGGACTACTTTTAGGTGGCTGATCTGGATTTGGAAAGTAATGACGGGGCACTAATGTTATGTGGTGACTAATGTTATGAACAAATTCCAGGTTCCGGTTCCAGAGTAAATATCACCAGCATACCAACATTGAGCCCACAGGGGCCGGGCCCATTGGTGAGTTCCTCATTTCATTATATGTCTGATACCCTTTTTCCATTATTCGATTTTTGACAATGTGCTAACAACACTAATTTCGTTATCAATAGATTACAATAGGTACCGCAGTATAATTACGAATTAAACAAGTTATTTAAAGTTTGAATATTTTCTAATTTAATTTATATGAAATAATGAAAAAATATCAACTAGAGTAGAAATATTATAATACTTGTCCAGAAAAATAGACCTAACTCATTGAATTTCAGGCAATAATAACGCATAAATATGTATTAAAATATTTTTGAAATTAAAAATTGACTGTTATTTTTTAAAATATACACAGTCAAATTAGTAGTCAACATTTTTAAGTAGATAGTTTTATAAATACCTTATACGAGGGCTGCACTAAAAGTATCGGGATTGGAATATTTCCATTATTGCTGGCATAATAAAGTCTTTATAATCGAAAACTCCTTGGTTTTATTAATCGAATACCATTTATTTATTTTTTAAAAAGAACGCGGCCTTGTCACAAGGTTTTGTCGAACTTGTAAAGTCAGTGTGAAAATGGAATTGACTCGAGAAAATTCAAGAGCAATGATTTATTATGACTTTCAAAGTGGTTTAACACAAAAACAGTGTGTTGATCGGATGCTTTCTGTATTTGGTGATGAAGCCCCATCTAAAACCACAATTTATCGCTGGTTTGCGGAATTTCAACGTGGACGTGTCATGCTCTGTGACGATCCCCGTCAAGGTCGCCCAAAAACTGCAGTCACCCAAGATAACGTTGATGCCATGCGTAAGCTGACTGAGGAAGATCGACATGTGACATATCGCGAAATTCAGGCAACTTTAGACATTGGCACGAGTCAAATACAAATAATCTTGCATGAACAATTAGGTGTAAACAAGTTGTTTTCGCGATGGATTCCGCATTCGCTCTGTGAGGATCAAAAAACGGCTCGCGATACTTGGTGCGTCAGAACTCTCGAGAGATTCCACGGAGGATCTTCAAATGTTGTTTACAGCGTCGTATCAGGTGATGAACCCTGGATATACGCATACGAACCCGAAACAAAAAACAGTCACGAGTTTGGGTGTTCGAAAATGAGTTGAAGCCAACAAAAGTTGTTCGTTCACGGAGCGTTGCAAAAAAAATGGTGGCCATGTTTGTCTCTACAACCGGCCTTGTTGCGACTATTCCTCTTGAGGGATAAAGAACGGTCAATGCAGAATGATATGCTAGCATTTGTTTGCCGCAGGTCGTCTCTGAACTCCGTAAAGAGAACTGCAACCGCCGCATCATCCTCCATCTCGACAATGCGAGCTCATACCGCCCACAGAACAAAAGAGTTTTTGGAGCAAGAAAACATTGAATTATTAGACCATCTGCCGTACAGCCCTGATCTAAGCCCGAATGATTTTAATACTTTCCCTAAAATTGAGAACAAATTGCGTGGTCAACGATTTTCGAAGCTGTAGACGCCTACAAAACGGCCATTTTGAATACCCCAACTTCAGAATGGAATGAATGCTTTAATAATTGGTTCCATCGAATGGAAAAATGTGTCAAATTTTAAGGAGAATACTTCGAAAAACAATAAATATCTTCCACTAATAATGTATCACTTCCTTGATTCCCGAAATTTTCAGTGCCGCCCTCGTAGTGTAGCAGCTAATGTTCTGACAGTTGATACTTTATAAATTTTGTTCACGCTTTCCGGGATAGTCCGCGGACGTAGTTAGAAGTCCTCCACCCGCCCATCAACAGGCGACACCTATCACCCCGGTATATCACAATGTAATTACATTATTGCTTTGCTTTAAGTTTTGTATAATGTAGAATGTGGCCACGTTTCTACAGTGTGAAATTGACTTACAGGGCGAAGGCATGTACTTCTCACATCAACATTACCACGTTTATCAACATCATTTTCGTGCTACACAACACGAAAATCGGGCAACTCCTCCTTACACAAGGTAACGCTTTTACTGGTCATTTTCTATGATCTTATTATACTAATAATTATACTAATAATTTTTATGGAATTTTATTGTTTGCAAGTTTTGTCAAAAATATAGCAAACTGTATTTTAATGGTATCTGAATAAAAGTTTATTTTATACAAGGTTTTACAAGGTGTTATAAAAGTAATTCCAATGCCCTGAATGCGAAGTAGCGCATGTATGTAAATGTGTAATATTTGGGGTACAGAAATCTAGAAGCGGAGGGCTCGGAGGCGCCGACGCCACCGTTGGAGTTGCGGCGGCCGCCGACGGCGCGCGTCCCTCGTCCTGCGCATTCGCCTTTGCCTGCAGACCGACACATCAGTGAGTGCTACTTATTCTTGCAATTGTCCAATACCAGTTGCGTACTAATTTGTTATCACTTGTGGTCATTATATTTTATCGAAATAGAAATAGAAACAAGACGACAAAATAAAGAAAATACTAGACACATATTATACCAGACATGTTTAAATTTAGTATTTAATTCTTGCTCCGCCGCCATTTTCGGAAGACTAGGTCGCGGACGCGTAGATTACCGGTAGCGAAGTGTGCGCATTTATATTAGGAGCATGGACGGGTGGAGTATTGGTAATGTTTGTCGTGTGCAGTGTACGCGGCTGGATGCGGACGGTCGCCGCCTCCGGCGCACGGCACGTCGAGGATGCCGGGCGCGTTGCCGCCGCTGACCGCGCCGGGCCCGCCGCACGCCAGCCAGGTGCCCCGCGAGGCCGACAGTCTGCAGATGCTGCTTCGGGTGAGTGATGAGTGGTCTGGGTGAGCCTTAGTCGGCGCCTCACTGTTGTCGCTTGACCGACTAACGTGCGATCGCTTCGACAGCGGTACCCGGTGATGTGGCAAGGGTTGCTGGCACTGAAGAACGACAGCGCGGCGGTGCAGATGCACTTCGTGGGCGGCAACCCTCGCGTGGCGGGGGAGACTTTGCCTCGCCACACGGACGGCTCCACGCCGCCGCTGCGGATTGCGCAGCGCATGCGCCTTGAACCCATTCAACTCGATCAGGTGCATCGCAAAATGAAGGTAAGCGCCCTCAAACCACCGTTAAAACATTGATTTTCCTTTTCCTTTATTCTCTGAGTGAGCAAGGCTCTTACATCCCTCTTAGGATATGCTCGTCTCATATTTTACATTATGGTTTTGAGGCGATAGCAATCAATATCCCGTTGAAAACTCCTTTAAAACGATATTCTTTCAAAAATACATAAAAAAAAAATAAACACATTTTACAGTTACCTGTGAAAATATTCTGATAAATCACGACCACAGTGAAGTACACATCTCGCCTCTCGGATGTGTCGTCAGCCTCGTGGCTGTGTTTTATCATAAACGGTCATGTGCAGGTGGAACACGAACATTGCATATTGTTGGCGCTGCCGTGCGGCCGAGACCATATGGACGTGTTGCAGCAGTCCACTAACCTGACGGCCGGATTCATCACTTACATGCAGCGCAAGCAGGCCGCCGGCATCGTCAACATCGCACCTCCCGGACACGACCAGGTACGGGAACACGGTGGCCACGCGACAACCACCGACGCCCACTAAGCAGCGCTAAAGCTAACGTTAAACATTGCAGGCATTGTACACGGTGCACATCTTCCCGTCGTGCGACTTCGCCAACGAGAAGCTAAGCCGCATTGCGCCCGACCTCATGCACCGCGTGGCCGACATCGCCCATCTGCTCATCGTCATCGCGACGGTCTGAGCACTCATCACTCACTATCCTACGGTTGTGAACTCTTTTATTCTTCTCTTACCACTCCACCCATAGGAATTGACACCCGCTGTTACGATTCATCGAGTTCCATTTAGTTGTAAGCACACGACAAAATCGGATGACATATATTTCATGGTTCCGATAGAGGGGGTGGCGATCTATCGAGCATTTTTTATTGTTAGTGTATATTGTTATTTTGTTTTAAGCGATTAGGTCTAAAGTAATTTAAATTTTGTAAATACCAAATCTATTCATACTAAAATTCGCTTAGATCGTTACGGTAGGTAGCGAATTGTAATGTTTAACTGGGTCGAGTGATCACTGTTTATCTGTAAAAATAAATAATAATAGTTGAAAAATCATGAAACAATAAGGAAAAATACACATGGAAAATAAACTGTGATTCTGACTTTTTAATGTAGTCCATAGGTAGTTTTATGACGTGTGAACGAGCCGAGCGAACGCACTCCCGCCTCCCGCCTCCGCTTCGAACACGATCCTTTCTATTCACCGAGAACATTCAATGTCGATTCATTTTGTCACCTTATTACACAAAATATAAGTCTCTCCGAACCCTCACTGAAACCCCAACAGAAGTTACTTTCGCATTTATTAATCTCGCAACTATACTTTTCCGTACAAACAATGTCTATCGAATCTGTATCGACTTATTTATTGTGTAATAACATGTGTTTGTCTACTTCGTTTTTGTATACCGATTTTGTCTCTTTTTATAGAAAAATAGTGTATAGAAAGGGCCAAATTCTTTGCTTCATTTTCTTTGACTCGTAAATTAAGTGTACCGTAACAACGGAACTGATATTGTACTTGTGACAAGTTATGATCGATAAATTTGGATGAGACCGAAAAAGTGGTAATCGTTTGTAGTAATCATGTAGTAATAAATGGACGCGTCAACGTCGCGTGAATTTGTAAAGTTAGACGATAGTGCGATCGCGCTATTGTCGCGCAATAAAAGTACAAAATATTTTATGTCTTGTAATTTTTTATCATGTATAATATAGTGTAATGGCATCGATAAATTATGTATATTCATTTAGCTGTTAAAGTATAGACGATAGAATGTATAAAAACACTGTCATGTTTCCGTCGCAAGCAGTCCGAGAAAGGAGCACGAACGAACTCATCATTTCGTCCATTATTTAATATATAATTAATTTTTATTAGCGAAAGAATGCCAGCGGTTGCGCAGCACTACTATGTATGTATATTTATTCGGACTCGAGATGTCTCGTGAAGGGTCTCCGTGTAAATATTAATTGACGACTACCTATAGCGTTACAGTATTTAGGCTTGATATTGAAAGATTTATTAAAATAATGTAAGAGAATTATTGAAGAGGACGTATTTATTGATTGTGATTAAAATTGGTATTTACTAATTTCTATTGAAGAGAGCGATGTGATCGTTTGAAGACAGCCTCGCCGATGCCGACACTGTCTTGAAACTGATGTGCTATTCTAAAATGTCAATTACTAATATTTAACGAGCCGGGTAGAGGGGAGATAGGGGAGAGTCGGGAGGCGGGAGAGGGGGGAGGGGAAGGGGCGGGTCTGGCTCGGGCCACGGCTGCCGCCCGAGTGGCGAGTGCGAGCTAAACGTAGACTAAATAGATTTGTAAAATTAACATTTGATCTCAAGCGTGCAGCAAAAGTGAAAGTGAGATGTAGTCTGTGGTTAAGGCAGCAGCCGCGTCCCGACACCGAGCGCCGTCGATGCTATGTTTTCCTTATTTTATAAATCGAGTGTAAGGATATAAAAATATTGTGATCATAATTATATTATAGGTATAAAATGCTAGAATCTAGAGATAATTGTATATTTTGTACATATTGAAGATAGTATTGTATCTCTACTCCCCATTATCCAAACAGCCCAGACTCCTGTGTGTTATGTACCTCCTACCTACCAATACTATTAAAAACATTACATAAATAAGCGGTCTTTTTAATTTCTATTCTTTTTAGACTATAGTAAAGCTAAGGACGCTTAGCTTAAACAAATCCGGCCCTCTGCCCTTTTTCCCTCAAACGAGTGGCCGGCGCTATCTGTTTCATGGTGTGGGAACCCATCTTGACAACCCCCGTGTTACATACTTTGCATTTTCTAATTGACCTTGCTTTAGCTGACTAGACGGATAAAAAGAAGATGCAAGTGTACAGCAAGTTTTCATCTCGTAAGTGTAAACTGCATGCAAGAATTTCCACCAAAGAAGAATCGAGCGAAGAAGGCTAAGCGAGCAAAAATGAGCTCGCTCATATAACAGCGGAGTGCTCGCAATATAACGTTTCCAGCGAGAAAGAGGCGAGCGACGCGGAGCAATCCAAAACCAAGTCCGCTGCGTCCGTTCATGTGTTCGCCAATGAGTTTGACGCGAACTCGCTAACATACTAATCACTGTCTCAATACAACACGACTGGCACGCAAACAGTTCAAAATCAACGTGAACTATTGTCATATTCCGCTCACTCCTTTTCTCATTCTCTTTGTTGGTGTAAATGTAAAACTATTTTCTTTCATCACCCTTTTGCGGTGGAAAGCCCGCTTACAAGCAGACTTAAATAGCATAAATCGCTAGAGAGTTGTTAAGTTCAATTGGTTAATGTAATTGAACTACTGGGAATACAAATTCTCACTAGTTCAATTGATTCAACTAGTGGGAATAGACGATATTCTTCGCATAAATGATTCTAATTAATGCTTCCCTTGTATTTTATTGAAGACACCCGGCCCTCGTTAAGAAACACGGTTCAGTCCTGTCACGTACCCCTCGGTCGTTGCGTCCAACTTCAAGTAGTGTATGTAAGTACGACTTAACTCTTCAGTCCTGTTGATGCGACAAACAACTTCTCAGGACGTCCACTGGGACGTCTTTGCGTGATTTTGATACTACGATTTTAATTAACTGAAGCCATTTTCCAAAAAAACAACATTCAATGTCATATAAGGTATTCGAGCGTGTTTAAAAAAAAATAGTTTCATAGAAAATGGAATACCTGGATTGTACAGGCTAATAGGCAATACATTTATTTTACTAGATGACTAAATAGAAACGAGTGTAGTCTACTACAAATTGTTTATTCGTTTAGCTGGTAAATTATGTAGATCAATATCAACTGCAGGACGTTCACTGCTGAACATAGGCTTCCTCCATAATTTTCCAATAGGACTGGTCAGTGGTCTCCATTCCGGACCCAGGCAGCGGCCCAAGGCTTTCTCGTACTATGTGTCCTGCCCAGTGCCACAAAAACTTATAGATCAGTCGGTGTATGTCGGATCTCCTCATTTCTGATTCGATTTTCGCAGTGCTAACCCTGAGCATAGGCCTCTCTCAGACGTAGAGCCCAGCGCTATATTATTATGTTATAATATAGCGTCTTTTGTGACACTGAGGAATTTTGGACGAGTAGACGTCTCGGAGCTTCCCGAATTTTGCCCATTTAAGCTGGATTCTACGACTGGCCTTCTCGAAGTTGGCTCTATAGTCTATCTAATTGGACTGTTCATCCCAAGTAAGTATCATCGATTGTAGTAAATTTTGGACGCTGTTCTTACCTACAATAAGAGAAACAGTCTGATCTAAGTGAAATATAACTAAAATTGACTGGAACTATTTAAATTCAGGAACGCCAAAAATCAGTTATATTTTGAATCAGTGTTTGTGGGGTTTTTTGGTAAAAGTATACTACTGGGATCCAATTAATACCATCATTTTATTAACATTTAATATTAAGTAATCTACACTACATACTACACATAGAGATAAAATTCAAACAACAACATTTCACATAATTTGTTAAAATGCAATCATTAGCATAACGCGCAGTAAGTAGTAGTATGTATCTTTAAATAAGTACCTACCTACAGTATGTAATTACTGCTCTGCGAATATAGTTTTTAATTTTCTTTTCCAATACATACAATAAAATATTTTCAGTTTGCATTTTCTTCTGTTTAAATTTGCAATAATTTTATTTATAAAGAATACATTTAAACAATGCGTAAAGCGACACGTCGTCACGTGACTAGAAACAATACGATTGATCACTAAATTTAATTCTAATGATAATTTCTTTGAACTAACATAAAATTACACGTAATTGCTTTGTTATAATCTATTTACTAAAATGTCACTACATGAATTATTTGAACAAATAATTTCAACACCCTTGCTTCACCATCATGTTGGCAAATCGGAAGATTCGTAACCAGCCGAAAGGCTCTGGTAACGGAGGTGGCTCCGCAGAGCTACCGTTGACCGGTGGTGAGGCCGTGCGCGAAGGAGCGCGTTCCACGGCCGAATTTGTTGGTGATTTCTTTTCGTTTTTCTGTTTCTCCGATGTTTTAGTATTGGATGGCGAAGTCATCCTGTGAATAGAAAGAAATCGTTAAAGACCAATACGGCGATCACAAGACTTCCGCCGACACGGTTTATTCCTAACTTTCCCACCAGTGGGGATGCTAGGAACTTTTTTTTTCTTAACGTCCCTACACTTGTGATTTTTCTTGACGAAATATTTTGTCATCATTATCACAAAACTTTTCAGTGATAAGTATGTCAGTCGGGTGAATGAGATTTGTCTCGATGAAAAGTCGTCAATTGAACATCATCGTATTAGGGTGGGAAGGGAAATATCTATTTCATGTTATTATTCTGTATAAATATTTATATTAAAATGTTAGGTTCTGATAAGAATGCAAGACGCCTTTGATTCACTTTTCTGATTGTTTTTTTCAATTTGATCAACGTTAAGTTTTTAATTTAATAATAAACAGTAGAGTAATACTAAAAAGGTGCCCATTGTTCTAATTTTAAAGTTATTCTTCGCAGCTGGAACGTGACCAGAACAATAGGCTTTCAAAGCTACCTGTAACCTAAGTAAGCACTAAGTAGACGCAACAAACAAGTTAGAAGTATGTAGGTCCTACTATACCTAATTAAGTAAAGCGTCAAATTCCACAGTACCGCCGTATTGAAATCTATATAAAAATAGTTATATAGACAAAACAGTTTAGTAACCTTTATGTTTAAAGTTAAAAATAAGAAAAATAACAGAAACAGTATCTTTTTAATAAAATAATAAAACACATTCTAAATGATTATGATCGAATTTGAACCAGTGTATAAAAAGAAAATACAAAAAAGGCGTTGTACCTCATTCGTCATGGTCGTCATTCACGGTAAAGGTATTGTACCTCCACCATGAGTTATAATGATCGCACTCGTTAGCGAGAGCGTAAAAAAATTATACGATAAACTGTCAACTGTCAATGTCAAATTGCAGTTTTTCATATAAATGTTTTACCCTCTCGCTAGGGAGTGCGGTGATTGTAAACTCATGGTAAAGGTACAGGTGGATTGTATTGATAACTACGAGTCAGCAACGTGTGGGCTCGCGAGCCAACGAACGTGACGAGAGAACAAAGAGTGTCTAAACATACAAGGATTCGTGGGGAATTACGAGTTTAGTTAGTTATTAATTAAGGTCCCAAAATTGACAATCTTGAGTTTTAATTAGTAATTAAGTAGTTTTAAATAGAAAACAATCGTTTTTAACAAACTGGATTAAACTATAGGATACTTTTTATTATAAATTATTATAAATAGTCATTATAAATTAAAATTTACCGCGGTTTCGGAAAGAAAAAGCTAAGATCCTAAGAAGAAACCCCGAAAGAAACTCAGGATACCATTCTTTTTGTCATCTTTAAAATATTAAAATTACAACAATTACAATATTTTACTTAATTATTAACAAAATCAAAGTATATATACAATACTAAATATAGTAGGTACATTGTCGCTTAACATCGCGTACACGAAGGTACACTAGCGCCACTCAATTAAAATAATATCTCGTGACAGAAGGAATTATTAATGACGGCTCAATCAGGACCGTCGGTAAGTATGTCTACATTTTTTTAATATCATTTATAAAGTTTCATATTGAGACACGAAGCAACAAAATTCAATTGTATTATTTATTATAATTTATTTATAATTTATTATTAATTTAATATTATTTTTAAATTTTTATATATTGTTTGATACGTCTTACAAGTATTATGATAGAAATTATTAATTTATATGCTACAGTAAAGTTAAATCAGCTATACATAATAGTATACATATATTACATAATATACATATACATAATAGTTTCAAATTGAGGCCAATGAATAATTACGTTCATGATCTACTTAGAATCGATTAGTCTATCAAAAGTCATGAATTCGCATCTTGTTGGCCTTCGGTAATTGTTACATATACAAATTACAATTCTCAATCTAATTAATAAATAAATATAATGGGTATTCACACAAATTGATCCACTTTTGATGCATTATTTTATATTTTATAATTATAAACACTAGCTGTAGCACGCGACTTCGTCGCCAAACAACAACTTGTTGACAGACAAAGTTACGAGCCTATGTTACTCGCTGATAATACTTATAGCTTCCCAACAGCGAAAGAAGTTTTGGAGCCAATTCAATGCAAACAAACCAACAATCAAATTTTCCTCTTTATAATATTAGTATAGATTATATATTTTGGGAGACTGTATAGGTATCAGTTTAAAATGGCATCCTTAATTTATTTATCTTTCCTTGAAATACATTGAACTTCATAAAATTGAATAATTTAAATATTAACATTTCTTCCTGCCGCCTGTCCCTCTGTATGTACGCTTATATCTTTTAAACTACGCAACGGATTTTCATGAGGTTCACTAATGGAAAAAGCGTTAAATGAGGTAGGTTTTTATATAGGTATAATTTGCGTAAGTTAGTTAGGTATATATTTAAAATTTTTAACAGACGAAAACAAGCGACCGACACCATATTAAATGAAATTAGGTACTTATTTAGATTTTTTGATAATTCCGATAGATACTGGAATGTGATAAATATACGATGAAAACACACGTTGCAACGTTGACGCAGCGTTACGTAAATTTGGCCAAGTAGGTCAGCGATCCAACCGCAGTGAGTGGGACTGAGAGAGCTTCCCGTGACCGGGGCTTCAGTGTAATATCATTTAGATACGTAATATTGAAGAGCATTTGTCTATATATTTCAAGAATTCAAAGCATTACAAAATGGTTTGAAAGAAATTTCATATAATGGGGCATTCAACAACATTGTGTTTTCATTTGATTTAATTAATTTTACATGTGGTTTTCGCTGTTTTTATTCAAATTAGTTTTTAACAAAATTAGTACCTACACTATCTATATATAAAAAATACTGTCAGGCTTTATATTGAATTCAGGTTTTAGCGTGCCTTAAAAGAAAAATATGTACATATATTATAATACATGTCGTAGAACTTACGACTGATATTACGCAACTAAACAACTTTTTAGGTTAAAAGTGAGTGGCCGACGAAACCATACTGCTCCTAAATGTTGTATAAATGGCAAGATAATGTGATAAACAAACTAAGATAGTGTTATCGAAAGAGTCAAAATTTCTCAAAGGAAAAGAATACCTACGTAATGAAAGCTGCATTCATATTTTAGACCATAGAATACGCGTAGACAGTGAGTGAATATATGAATACATAGAGGAGATATTACATTAAGTTATTAATATTAAGTTACTGCAGTAAGATGACGATAGTGACGATGAGGACTAATAGACTACTGAACCTATTAAAACGATTCTTAAAATTCTTTCCGCGATCGATGACATAGCCTACAATTAATGAGTAAGATAGGCCATATTTTGATAAGTTTGCTTACAGTTTGAAACAATATCTGTGGAACTGGTCAGAAAATAACGTCGTAACTGTGCTAGAAGTAACAGATGTACCTGATATGCTGAGAAATAACAGCAAGCACTCAGTAAGTTGATCACCATCAAAATAATCATTTGAAGCTGAACATAAAGTTGCTTGCATACGGCAACAAATAGCGTTGCAAATATAAAAAGAATACAATTCCGTATTTATATATAGGCTTAATTTAAACAAAATTTGTTATGGAAATAAGATGTTAATTTTTAATCTCAACTTTTTATTGTAATATAAATAAGTAAGGACTAGTTGACTGGCTGTCCAATTGATTATAAGCGGTCAACATTTCCCCTAAAAGACGCAAAGTGCGATGCCGATTCTGACATGATAAAGTGCAAGGTGCGGATAGGAGAAAGGGCTTAGTTAGGAGAAAGTTATTTTTATTCACATAAACTAAAAAAGTCAAGTGAACAGTTTTTGGGTTTGTTTATTTCTTACAAATTATAAATATCACTTTGGTTTTTATTTATGTTTTTAAAAAAAATTTACTAATATTGAGATACATATAAAAAACGGAATTCTTTTGTGGGATGAAAAATGACTCCACATTAATTATTTACATATTTACACACATTTATTATATACATTTATACATTTGATGAAACGCACGAATGGGCGTTTTTACATTACGCACGATGGGCGTTTGTGGTGATGAGTGGCGAGAAAGCGCGTGCTTTCTGTAGCAGAGTTGAAGGCCGACTGTCTCTCGTTTCCGTGCTTCTTCATTTGAAAGAATGACACGGAAACTAAAACGTAAGTTCCAAATAGGTAACTTAAAGGAGGTCGCCACATCAGCCCCCCCGGAGACCGTAGGTCGTAACGAAGAGTAGACTGGAAGGAGTGGACAGCACTTGGTGGCACGTTGCTGGGTGATGGCGCTAGCAGTGTCCATTATCTGGATCGATGAACCGGCTGCTGGAACGTATCCATGTGCGCTAGCCTGGATAACACTAGGAGCGCGCGATCGCGTCGACTTTCTCAGGCCAGCTAGCTTCTGTCCGAAATCTTCGATGATGTCGTAGTTCGTTTTCGTTTGACGACGTAGTCTTCGACGTAAAATGCAATTTCGTAGAAAAATTTTTCGTTTGTTTCGAATGTCACTTTGTCAACAACACGGTAACTATGGAAAACTGTCCAAATTTTTCTTAAAATGTTCATTTATAGTCGCGGGTCACCAATTTAATGTGGGATTGTAAATGAACTCCACATTAAATATTTACATATTTACACACATTTATTATATACATTTATACATTTGATGAAACGCACGAATGGGCGTTTTTACATTACGCACGATGGGCGTTTGTGGTGATGAGTGGCGAGAAAGCGCGTGCTTTCTGTAGCAGAGTTGAAGGCCGACTGTCTCTCGTTTCCGTGCTTCTTCATTTGAAAGAATGACACGGAAACTAAAACGTAAGTTCCAAATAGGTAACTTAAAGGAGGTCGCCACACTTTATTCCGTAATAGATTACTTTTGTAAACTAGACTAATATTATTTTAATATTAATTATGAGTAAAAGAAAAAAAACCTAAAAAGAACTAAAATTATTAAAGAAGTATAATTGCAGTGTTTCCACTTCCAGAGATCCTCCAAATATAAACAAAATTACGGAATCGTTTCTCCTCTTTATTAACAATAATAGATAGTACTATGTATTTACAGAGATTATTTACTTAAACAACTTTGACAATAACGTTGACAAACTTCAACCATTGTAAAATATGTAGGTTAGGTATATTTATAACTATACCTAATGTATATTACGTATCGACCAAGCTTGTAAAGGTAGTTGACCTCTCACTGAAATCCTATGTGATCCCTTAAAGCCTTTGTTAAGGGACCATTTTCGGGGATCACTTGAAGAGAAAATTATTTCTACCACACTCAAATATTTCGCTCGACACAAATCATTTTTTATATATATTCGTTATCTATTACATCATTAATTAAATATGCTAAAATATATTGTCATTATGCGGAATTCGCTTTTGAAAACATTTTTACTATATAATATGTCGCGTCGTAACAATCTTGCGTGAAAGATATGAAAAAAAAAAGTTGAAGATACTCACGTAAAGTGCCAAGGTTGTTCTGTCGTATAATTAGGATATAAGCTGAGTAGCACTAGAGTTGCTCTGTGGTAGCGTCAAAACAAATATGAGTTCGCATGAAGCGTACGGTATGACTGTACGAGGCAGGCGGACGCTCGCTTCTGCCGCTTGGAGCGCTTGCTTCAGGCCTCCTCACTGCGCAGGGCAATATGTGGTAGGTGCATTAGGCGGTGTATACATGGTGTACTGTATAGGTATATAACATATTGTACACTGTACAATCTATGAAAGTTGACTATTTTAAAATGTTCAAAGACAAAAAAAAAACTGCTTTATTTTTTTGCACTTACGGGCTTGTATCACTATAGTTGCAAAATCAAAATATTTAATTGTCAATTAGATCTCTCTTGGGTTTCTCCAAGAAACTTTTATGATAGTCATTATAAATTTATATTTACAAGGTTTTTGGAAAAAAGCCAAGGTGATGACCATCCTAAGAAGAAACCCCGATAATTAAAGATCAGGATACCATATTTTTTGTCATCTTTAAAATAATAAAACATTAACAATTACAATTATATCAATTAATTATACACAAAATCTAAACATATTATGAGCTCAAAATCACTTAAATCCAGGCTTCATTGAGGCTTAAAAATTAGCGATTTTATAAAAGCATAGTAAGGCAATGATTATCTCAGGAAGTTTATTATAAAACCATAAAAGAATTACTTATCTTATGGAGTCGCCTTTTTGTAATCAAATATATATATAAGTATACAAACACAAAATATAAAAGTGACCTCTAGCGATATGTTGTGGAACAATGCATTGTGGAACGCAACCGAGCATACGATCAGTCTTAACCAAGGTTATATACTTTCGTGATCTTTAGAATTGTCGGTAGATGGTGGGGGTATAAAATAGTTTTCTTGTTATAAAATAATTCTATGGATGAATTTTTATTTTTATGATTTTATAACAGTAATTTCTTATTTATTCTTAAGAAATCAATAAAAGTATATTGAATTTCACAGAGTAGCTCACAGAGTGCAGAAAACAAAATAGTAACAAAATCCATTCTAATATCGCTTGCAAACCTCCCGATTTGGTAGGTTTTTCGAAAATTCCCTATTTTTAATTATTAACATTAAATTATTCATTAACATTTCAATAACAACATACTTAATGTAAATTTTTATAAATATGTCATAAAAAATACTTTTATAAATATTTCAGCTTTATTAACCAAGCGACTGCTTGCTTTTCTGCTTTTAATTTGCCGCTGCTTTTTTGGCTGATTACTTCACTTGCTCGTTCCCAGGCAATCTTGCTGTTTCGATACAAAACATAGATTGAATATGTTTTGGAATAAATCTAACATAATATTCTGATTCTGATCTGGACGGACGCAGACCAACTTCTAGTTGAAGAATTTCACTGAGACATTAGTTATCATTGTTTCGAAAGTAGCTATGGTCATTCTAACTCTACTATACTCTAACTAAAAGAAAATCTACATGGCCTGAGTATGTCTGTGTTTCGCATATAGTCGTGTAGTCATCTATTCAATTTGGTACACTATAGTTAGATTTCGTTAATAATAATTTATTTAATAAATTTTTAGAAATATATTTCAATGGAAATGATGGCTTCCATATCCTTATATTTAACTAGTGATCCTAATTTCAATATACATTTAACTATTGGTTTAAAAGAAGTTAGTGGAGAAACAGACATGCCATGTATCAGTTATCACGTCAAAGAGTACCTAAGTTATTTAAAAAGTCAAGACAAACGTTTGCTCGTTGTCTTACCATCCCATTATAATATTTAACTTTTCGGTTAGTATGTAAGGCGATGGAGAGGTCTAATTTAAATTTTAAAATGTGAAGGCGATAGAGCTTGAGGCGACTTACTCTTGATTTATAGGCGCAGGTAACTGCTGAAAAATTCAAATTTCTCTATACCGTGTAGTTCCCATTATACGGTGGGTGGTTTAAGTTTAGAACATCTTTGCGCCACGCCGCAATAACTGCCGTCGTTGGAAAAAGAACTTATTCTTACTTTCGTTTTATATTGTTTTCCAAGAAATACTTAAAAACAAACGTTACAAGAAATAGTAACCTCAAATAGCTATAGCTACCGTCGCCTTTAACACAAGCAAAGCTTCAGGTGCTGCAAGTACGGTTAAGAATAAGGGAGAGTGAAGGGTTAGGGAAATGGGCTCTAGCATCCCTAACTCACTTACCGAACAGCACGTATTCTTTTATTTTACAGTGGTCTTCTGTAAGGGAGTGGTTATTGCTGCCAAACGGGCCGCCCAAATGACTGTGGAACGCGTCAACTTTGAAAGAGCCATCTTTGAAAAATTAATTTGGCAGAATTAACTAACTGATCGAATTAGCTAACTTAATTTAGAAATAACCTTAATACATGGTAGCTATTTTTGAAATGTTCATTATAGCTAAAACTAGCTATTAGTTTTGAACAGTGCGGGCGTGTACCGTAAAGTTACTCGTATACTCACGCGGTGTACAAACCATATGCCGTGCATATTCTAGCTGGTATTCGAAACTTTGTTCAAGACGATGACTAATCACAAACAATCACAAATAGAAATTATGTCTAGATGTGGCTGCGACATTTGTTTATGACTGTATCGGCATAAGGTTAAGTACTTAATAAATAGAAAAGAGTGCAGAAAACAGCTAAGATACCTATTTGGTCAGAAACTACTAGATCAGCCAAAAAGAGTTGCTAACTAAATAGATATTTTGCTGATCTAAATATTTATATTCTCAAATTTATTATAATTATAGAATGGCTGAATTAGAACCAAAATGAATCTGAAAAGCAAAATTAAATTTCAAAAAATTGATTTTTGATTATTGTGAGATTACACATATCGTCGTTGTTAGAACAAAATTCTTAATATTGAACAATTTTCTTGCCATCATAGTAATTAACATTAATCTAATGGAAGACATGTTTGGACATGTCGTGAGCTGGCGAAAAAATTAGCTGAAGAAACGTAGAAAGTGTCAAAGTATTAGGTAGTATACCGCGATTTGGACAATTTTTATCAAGGAAAATGTTTTTTGACATCCGACTGGTAGTTCCAGAGTTTAATGCGTTCAACCAACCAAACAAACAAACTTCAATTTTATTATATTGCTAGCTGGTGCGGCGCATCTTCGTACGTGCTGTAATTTCCAGATTTATTTCCAGGATAACAAGTATCCTATAGTTTAGTCCAGGTAATTATCAATATATCAGTGTAAACCGCTTGAAAGCGGTTGAAAATCGGTTTAGCGTATGCACAAACATATAAAAATTGTAAAAACTATTTTTTGACCTCGGTAACATAAGTACGTGTACAAATTTAAAAAAATAAAAATAAAAATTATATTTATAGATTACGTATGTGGGTGGGTAAAGCGCTAAAACAAATAGGGCCATATGCTGTTTGCATTGTAGCATATATACCTATAAATATGGCGCGTACCTAATTGAGGTCGTGCCAATTCCGCCGGAGGCCTATTCTATTCGCCCTACAGCTCGGCGCAGTAATAAAATAAGCAGTTTTTCCGATTCGACGTTTTATCTTGTCGCTTCGTATTCTTAAGGCAACTTTCGTTTCCCGAAAATCGAGTGTGGCAGTCTCTAGCGAATTCCATGCACAAATTAGTTTTCCTATTTCTTTAAGGGTTGCTATTTTAAACATAACTGTGTTCTGTAGCCATTGCTATTCATTTCATCACATATTATAGTTATGTACTTAAGAGCAATTATTCGAAATTATTGCTTTTCATAGAAAGCTCATAACTACTTTGTAGTTAATTATCTAACATGTTTATTAAAATTGTACGAAGGGTATCTATTTTTAATTCGTGTATTGATTAAAGACATTAAAAACATATTATATTACTCGTTAATTCATCTAATGACTTCATATAATTCATATAATATAATTCATATGAATTCATATAATGACATTTTATATTCATGAAATATTATAATATTTGTAAAAAATAGTAATATATCAAACCTAGTAGTAATAGGTCTTGTATTTTTTTAAATGTATTTGTAAACTGTTATATGCCGTTAGGTTTGCTATTAAATAAATAAATAAATAAACAAATTATATGTTTCATTTATTAAATGTCTTGTAATTATCATTTGCTTATTTGAAGGAATATTTTGTTTTGTTATTATTTTGTTTGATATTTTGTGAAAGGAAGTTGTCTTTTGTTATTTTCCCTTCAGGCTCAGTCCGTGACTTCAACTCGTTTATGTTGGTAACATTCACAGCTACTGCCTCTGGGGAATCTGGCGTCACTTTTGTTTGCTTATCAAAATTACCTACCTCCTTGTATTCAGGTGGAGAGAATCTTCGCGGTGTCATCTTTTTTGTGTGTCTTTTATTTTTGTGTGATTTGGAAGAAAAAATATAAATGGAAACGAATCTTTAACTAGCAAGAAAGAAATAAGTAGCAATGGTGAAATTATAATTAAAAATAAATACAAATAGACTGCTTCGAAATTATTAAAGTAATTAACCGGGACGTGATCGGGATTGTCCATATATCTGTTCAGGTGTGTGAAGACCATCAGCCATTTCCTAGTTAACGAAGGGATTTCGTTAACTTCCATGTGTTCGATTGATATGAAATTTGGTATACAGTTGCCTCAGTGGTATTACTTGATGCTGCAGCATTAAGTAGTCTGTGGGACACCCAACTCCTCAGCAACATACAGCAGATATAGCGTTTTGGGCCATAGAAATTCGGGGGTTAGTTTATAATTATTAATTATAGTATTACATAACACCTGGTTTTACAATTTTTTTTATCTGTCTAGTAAATGTATTTTTATTAGGAATTTTTAAGTATTTCACTGTATTTCAGAAATAATATTAGTTTAATGAAACCTATTAATTCAATAAAATACTTAAAACTAATATACATACATTTACATTTAAAAATAATATAAGTACATACAAATACATGAATATTTATTTGTTAATAATAATATAATATGTTATTTTTAATAACAAAACAAGTTATTACACGTAAGTTGGACATATTTTAAAATAATTCCTTAAATCGTGGATATTTTAAATACTTAATTTCCATGGTCGTGTGGTTGAGGTGCAAAATTTCACGGTTTCCAACACCGATAAGTGGAATGTCCACCGCAGAAATGATCTGAGACGGCGGCGAACCAAAATTATAGATTTGAATTATGTACGAAACATACACTTAAACGGAAAAGGTGGTTATTTAATTTACGAAATAATACTTCAGTAATATCATTAATATTTTAGTAATACATGAAGTGCGTCCGATATTAGTTCGTCTAATTTGTTTGTGAATTGATTTTCTTTTTTCTGTTCAGTAGCTGTTAAAGGGCTCTAGTGTTAAAAAAAATTGGAAAAATTTTAGTAGTTTTCCCAAAATTATAAAAATGCAATAAAATATTTAGTACACTAGTACTAAATATTATGTACAAATAATCCCCAGTTGATATAGGCTGCTGATTACGAGTTTATCGTAACGCTCTGAGTTTTTGCAATCATAAACTGGCTACCCGTCTGCTGTAGTGCAGTCTGCAGAAAGACTTTTAGATAGGTGTACCTATTGTGTGGAGAGACTAAGTTGCATTATGCCTAGTACCTTACTATACTACAGACAGCACTAGATACCTTACGACAGATGTAAAGCAGTCATACTCTTACAAACCTTTTTTCCCCCCCACACCTGATTGTTTGATTGTCCGTCACACATTGTCATAAAAAAGAGGATTGCTTGTTACTTGGTAAAACATAATAAAACTAAGGTTGCACATTACGTTCCGGCTGCGTGGTTCGATCTTTACTCGTATTCGATTCATAGAACAACGGTTTTTTACCCTTTTATTTTGTTTTCATTATGTAGATATTTTAAGAGCGATCATGATACGATTGATCGAAGTACAAGGATGTTCATACCTGGTGTGATTTTGACTCAATTTCTATACTTAACATAATTTATTTAAAGAAATGAGAAAATTGTTTTTAAAAACATATTTTAGATCGCGAATTACAAAATCCATGGACCAACATAGATTTTTAGATCTATTCGTCCGCGTTGAAAAAGAAATATATGAGAAATATAACGCCTGACATATTTATCGCAGTGACGACAGTGGCGCCACCACGTCGACAGGTGAACGTTAAAGTACTTTCGTTCGTACTTGCGGTTTTGAATGAATGTATGTACATTTAATTTTTATATATTACTAGCTGAACTCGGCCACGCTGTGGCACTCCTCTATTAAAATTCAATGTTGTGTAAAAATTTCAAGTCAGTAAGTACATCGGCTAGTTTTTGTCGACACAAACATACAAAAGCTGAATTTTTATATATAAAGAAAGAGATTCTCACTTAATATTTTCAAATCATGTAAAGACTTCAATTTTTAAGTCAAGCAAAAACATTATAATAAACTGCTCTCGTTTTCATTCATTGTGTGACTTGACTTTTAACTTTTTACCTGAGTAAAAAGTTCAAGAGTTTATTTGTCGTTCGTTATTGTTGCGGGTAATTTGGCGAATTTGGTAAGTAGGTGAGCGAAGGTAGAGATTGGGCGTCTCGCTACTCCACCTCGTAAACACGCCTCGGGGAAATTCCTGACGGTTGGTATGATCCTTTTCTCAGCGGAAACAACGCTGAGTTCGCAACTTAAATCTCCAACAGGCTTCGTACAAAGCTTCCTAGCTTACTTTATGGATTTTATTAAGTGACGTGTGAAGCTCCAACAATACAGTCCAATAATCTTAAATGTCATCAAACACCAATAAGTATTTCAATTACGTGCGGAGTCAACTTTGTCTTTTACGATTTCATATATTAGTTTTTAGGAAATATGGTATGGAGGTAGGCGTCTTTATGTATTAAGTTAGTTTGTTTTTGGTTAGTTTGTTAGATAGCCAAAAACAAAGTTTAGTTTGTTTTTGGCAAAGATTTAAATCTTTGGTTTTTGGGCTCGATAAAAACACTAAATATTTAATCTATTAAGTAAAAAAACAAAATGAATAAATTCTATTTGTTAACCTATTTATAAAAGTTAAGTAAATTTTTTTATCATTCAATCAAATCATCGAGTACTTCAGAATGTGATGTAAATTAATATCAGTCCATAAAAATATCAAGGGAAGATTTAGTGGGTGTACTTGTATTGCGGGCGCGGCCTACTATGGAAATATGAAAATTGGAAACGCGCTGCCAGATACCGGCTCAAATAAATTTCAACCCTATTTGTAAGTGAACCCCAATATTCTGACACAGATAGTACTTATATTCAATTCATGTAAAACACGATATACGCATAAATTTTTTATGGTAATGGACGCCAGACAGGCTTGACCGTCCATTCGATTATAGGTGGTTTATAGGTATAGCCTATTATTACATAAGTAACGCTAGCTAGGATGTAAGTGCATGGTTAATAAAATAACCGCTTATAGGACACATGGAATTTAAAGTAGTGGCAGGGCAAAATGCGTTTCGCAGACATTTGGGCAGCCAGTCTGGCGGCTGCAACCACCCCATTACAGGGTGAGTAAGTGAATGAGGAAGAAATAGCCCTTCACCCTTTCCTTAATCCTTATCCTCAGACCTCAATCCCACTATGGTCGGCAGCGTACTTGCAGCATCCGTGGCGTTCCTTACATTATTAGCAAGGGTAGCCACTCACCATCAAGTGGGCCGTCAGCATGTCTATCGACTTTAACATGAATAAAACAGACAAGGAGTCCCAAACAGGTATCGAATCTCTCTATGTCCTAATCTGCCATAGATACAAATATATAATAACAATAAATATGGAAGGGTAGAAAATAGAAGGGATTTTGGGATCAACATGTTGGAATTAGCTTTTACCAGAGGTGTCCTTTGCGGTAGCCCTCGTCCTTCAGGGATAAAATGCAATCACTGGCTGCGGTTTAGGTCAAACAGTTAATAAGCCTTCAGAATCCCCAATTATTTTCAAATTGGATTTCCATGCGTCCCTTTTGTTTTTTAGAACGAGTGCCCTTTAGTTTTGGTCTGGTTTTATGGTCTGAAGATTGGACCAGGCTCTGAAAATTGTCTCACGCACGAAGCGTTACAGTTCCACCTTCCTTGTTCGAACTGCTAGGGAGTGGAACTCAATGCCTGCGTCTTGTGTTTCCTCCAAATTACAACCTCGGGGTCTTCAAATCTTAGGTAAATGGGCATTTACTAGGTAAGCGTGGTCCACCTTTGGCCGCATCTGCACCTTATATCAAGTGAGATCGCGGCCAAGCGCTGACTTGAAACAGTAAAAAAAAAATTAGACCTGATTCGGTGTTCGGTATTCATTTTGTATTCGGAATGTGAGGGAAGTGGGAACAGAATAAACTAAGCAGAATAAACTCAAGCTTGTTACTCCAAAAGAGTTGGAAATATTTGTATTGTACCATCAAGGAAAAAAGTACGAGGCGGAAAACCGTGCTGCTTAGTATTCAGTGCTGATTCGATGAATACTCGAATACTGGAATAGAGATATAAAATAATAATTTTTAACTCATAAAATATAATACTATTTTGTAATAGTTAAAAATTAAAAATTGCATTTAGAAATATCAAAAATGTAGTCATTTACGCCCGCTCAACCTATCCCTACTAAGCAGGTATCCCCCTGGTAAGGATAAGTGAAGGTGTATGGAACAAACAAATAAAGTTTACGTATATATATATACCTGATATCATGTATTGGAGTTAGATCAACGTACATAGATCATACAAAAATTGGAACCAGTGGGAAAAAGGTGTAAAGCAAGAATGGGACATTAGGTAAGAGGTGACTATAGAGCCAGCATCGTTCTACCAGCATGCATATAAATAAATAACTGCTCTTTTTCAATGGTAATCTAAAAAATAACAGATTCTGTGTCACGTTGAATTTTTTATTTTAATGGCTTAACTCGATATATTCATAGCTTCAATATAATATTGTAAAAATCCTTTGAAATGAAGTAGTCAAAATACTTAATTTGAAAGTTTGAGACACTGATCTAATAAAAAAAATAATTTTAAATGAATTTAAATTGAATGAATTAAAGGTTGTTAAATATTATTTCAAATTAGTATATCTTAATAAAACAATAACCAATTCAGAAAAAAATCACAAACCGATGTGCGACGAATCGACACTTAAATATTCAATAAATTCAATTCGATAATTTCGTTTCTTTATAGTGACATTTAGGACATGTTATCGGTATAAAAATAGTGATATTTAAGTTGGTGCGTGACAGTTGCTCCGATGTTACAACCGTCGATGAAATGTCTCGAATGGAAATTGGCTGGCAAGGATGTTGCCATAGTTGCCAACCGCGGCTCTATATGCCATTTACACTGCACGAACAAATCCATACATTGTCCATTTTATATTTTTTAATGTTTTCATCAAATTTTTTGACTTTAAATTTGCTTCCAAAGTGTAGGAGACAATTCAGAAAACTGATGATAACAAAATCGGGAATATAGTTTGATGCTGTAGCTACGTAACTATCATCTACATCCTAAATTTATTTACACCACTCGATAGCTAAAGGATCAAATATTTTTTTTCGTATATAGGTATGGTATATTCGAATTCGTAGAAAAAAGTGAGGATAGGGGAATTTGGGCTTCATAATTTATAGAAATTATAAAAAACAATGCAAAACTTTGGGATGTAGTTTTTTATCGTGAGATATAAAGAAGTTTTTATTCGGAACTTTTTACGAGTTCACTGTCGTCGACTGTTTGAAAGAATCAAATAGAACACACAGACATTGTCAAGCAACCGAACGGAAACTGAATGCATGATTCCACCACTGCCCTGCCAAAATCAAATTTATACCCACTACTTTTTCTTTTATGTATATAGGTAATTATATAAATTTACTAGCTAGTGCCCGCGACTTCGTCCGCGTTGAAAAAGAAAATATATGAGTAATATAACGTCAGATATCTTTATCGCTATGACGACGGTGGCGCCGCCACGGCGATAGTGGCGCCCAATTTTTTATTGGGCAATTTTTTTATTTATTCTCGAGACGATCCCACGGGACCCTAACAATTTTCCAGCATAAAAAGTATTCCATATATTAATACAGGTAATAAACTATCTGTGTGCCAAATTTAATCCAAATACAAAAAAATTGAGAGTGCCTGGAAACTCACCTTAAATCATTATACGAGTATACAAACAAATTTCGGGTTTTGTAATAAATAAAGGTGGTTGCGTACTCGATAGATTAATTCAAAGCGCCAATTTGTTTTGTCGATTTACAATGTGTTTTTCATTAAACAAACGGTATGCGATCTTCTGTTAGGTACTCGTATCTTATATATTCTGTTCTGCAAGTTTTTATATATATATACGATTTGATCCGCGAACTTCGTACCTCGTTTCATACAAAATGTATGACAAAATGGAAACTGAATGCATGATTCTTCATATATTTTTTTTTCGTGAATATTTTCCGAAGTTTTAATAGTTATTCTGCTATTCGGGATGGAGACAAATTCAATAAAACAAAGATCATAAAAATCGGTTCTGCCGTTCTCGAGTTATAAATGGTGTAATAAGACTTTCTTTTATATATACCTTTCTGAAAACCGCGTAAAATTCATTGTGTAGTTTAAAAGATCTAAGCGTACATACAAAGGGACAGACAACGGGATGTGACTATTTTATGTAAAGATTAGGATTTATTTAAACACTAGCTGTTGCACGCGACTTCGTCCGCGTACTTTTATACAATATAGCCTATTTTACTCGCTGATGATGTAGCTTTCTGTAGATGAAAGAATTTTTAAAATCGGTCAAGTAGTTTTTGACTTTATTCATTACAAACATACAAAAATACAAATCTTCTCTCTTTATAATATTAGTATATATAGATAGCGGCAGGTGTTCGTCGAAGAACTTACATATATTATCGGACCCTTCATGAAGTGATCCTATATAAGTTGGTAAACAATATATCTATGGGTTCAAGGATACAATTCATCGATTATTTATATATTGTCTGTTAAGTGGGAGAGGCACATATGTAAGGCAGTGTCTGGCGAGTATAATGATAGCTAAGACATGATAATTAACATGAATATTTTATGATTTCTCAACTGATATGGAATATATATACATATACCTACTAGTCGATCTGAAGTGAAGCGACTGTACAGAGTTAAGTTCAGTTTTACTTAAAACTTTAATTTGAGATTTTTTGTTGGTAATCGCCAATGAACGGCCAGTGAAAGCAGAAGCAGCAGAAAACAATGTTACATATAAATTTAAATTTGTTTAGTGACATTTAGTTTAAAATTAAATATACTTACATATATGTGTTTTAAATCTATATACACATATATAAGAATGCCATGTTTATTATTGCCAGGGTATGCAAAATGCTGGGTCATTCATTATTCAAGAAAATTACATAATGCTCAATTATAAATAAAAAATAAAAAAAACTTTATAGAGTTGATATTGTTCATGATATTTTATTTTGTTTTTACAAATCACAGTGGTCCTCAGTTTATGATGATAATGTAATATATATGTTATGAATAAGTAGGAACATCAATATACCTATACAGATATTATAAAATATGACAAAATTAAATCCGTACAGGTTGCATTAATATTTTGCATGGGCCGGCCGCACTATCAAATTAAATTTTAAATATCCGTTAAGAACACTTACTCATAGGAATATAGATTTTTCTATCGCATCCTAAAGATAAATTTCTAAATGATAATAGAATCAAATTCGATTTTAATATAAATGAGTTTTCTTAAAAAAAAAATGTTAATCAAAGTAATAATTATAACGTTTATATTCTCGTTGAAAATTTGTTGGAGTGTTTAGAGATTTTTCATAATTTTTATTTTGTATGGATAAGTTTGGAAACGATAAATTGTCATAAAATTGATTATTTTTGTGATAATTATTCAAATTAATGTAAGAATTAGGCACTAAAGGTGAGTATTTCATTTTATGTTTTGTAGAAGTTCGTGTGATATCAGGATTTTTATACTGTACATCGCCTTGTTTCATGTCATAATTCTGACCTCTATATGCTGCTTGGTTGTTAGTATGAAACCTTTGTGTGTTATCAGCAGTAGAATAGTGTGGGTTCCTTTGAAATTTATTTCCTTTTGCCACATTTTCCTGAGAAACTAGGTTGGTTTTAAGTGTAGGGTTCTTTTTATCATGTTTTGAACTTTCAAATTCTATATTTTCTGCACTTTTACATTGAGTGTTATAGTTGTTATAAGTTTGTGATAAGTTGTCATCTGACTTTTGTCCAAATAAATTAATGTTTAAACTTCTCGCTGCAATATTTGTGGGTTTTTCTTTTTCGTTTTGGATAAGAGTTGAATGGGAATTTTGCATAATATTTATGATGTTCTCCAGTTCTCTTAGACTTAATTTGGGTGTTGTTGCTACAGCGTCCGCTACTTTATCTTCAATATCAAATAATTTTGAATTAACTTTGCGGACATCATCGAATTTTGTTAATTCCTTCACAGGAGATCTTACAGATCTTTCCCAATACGATTTTGGAGAATTGTGAAATTTATTATAGTGTGATTTATCAGGTACTTTCTTGTGGAATTCATCTACTTCCAAAATAAGTTCTTTTCCCAATTTAGAGTTCATATTTTTTATCAATGAAGCTATTTCTTTACCAAGGTTAGTGTAATATACATTTTCATTATCATTAACTTTAAGTAAACTTATTCGTTTATTATGTTGACTAATGGGCTTAGAAACTGTAGCCCTTTCAGTTTTTAACTCAGGTAAATTTTTTTGGGAGAAAAAATAGTCGCTATTGAAATCTTCTCTTGATGAAATATCTGTCAAGTAGTTCAAATCTATATCTTCTTTAATATCGTTCTCCAAGTTACGTCTTAAAGGCGAAAAATAGTCTCCTTTATAAAGGTCGTCTAAAGGCACATCTGTATTTGTTTTTAATGGAGTTAGAGTTAAATTAATTTTGTCTATGTTCGCATTCTTTGACTTGAGATGCTCTCGCAGTTTTCTTATACGTTGCTCTAATGAAGGCTGAAATGAAATAAGTTTGAATTTAAATTTTAAGTAAGTCCAAGGCAAACTAATTAATTTTTAATTTCACTTACTAATCTATTTCTAGAATTTCGTGGTATGTTGACTTTTCTTCTTGGTATTGCTCTTTCGGGCGGCTTCCAAACACTACAAAAAAAAACAGGTAAATGTTGAAAAGAACTCAATAAGTTATAATAAAAATGAAAGTAAAAGAATTAACGATTTTTTGTTTACGCAAGTACTTACCCATTACGTAACTTTTTCTTCAACATTTCCTTGTTTGGTTCGGATTTGTCAGTTGTTTCCGGTGTGATAGTATAATCGTCATGTATAGTGGTATCATTTTCCGTTACAGTGTTAGTAGTAATATCATTAGCATTGGAGTTACTTGTAGTTGCCATGGTTTGTGGATTTTCAGGAGTAGCAGTTTGAGTGGTTTTAATTGTAGTTTTTTTATCATCCGTATCGCTATCATCGTGCGAGTGTGGAGGTCCTTCAAAGTAACCACAATTTTTAAAAATAATTGACTGCGAACTATAAACAATTGAATATATCGTAATAAAACTAAATAATATACCGTAATAAGGAAACATTGGGGGCACAGGAATCATCGGTTGCATCACTGGAGCTGGGGGTAAACCAATCGATGGATAAAACTGTGATTGCATATTTGGTAAGAAAATGTAGGACGGTAAATTAGGCTTTGTTGGTGTTTTACTAAACATTATAAATTCTTTATGCCCGTGATCTCCGCTTTCATTTTTCGAAACATCATTGTCGTCATCGTCATTAGGATCTTCATCTTCATCATGGTCATCATCATCATCATCATCGTCATCGTCGTCATCGTCATCGTCATCGTCATCATCTTCCCGAGATTTATATATTTTTTCATCCTGTTCGTCAAACATACTGTCGTCGGGTGAAATTCGCAAATTCTTTCGCCTCAAGTTATTCCTACTTTTACGTTTTGATTTTTTCTTCTTATGTTTGCGGCGTGGTTTTTGTTTCTTTATTTTCTTTGTTTGAAACAGTTCATTGCCAATCCTTCTCGTGTTGACCACAGGTTTCCTTGTAATGTTCATTACTCCGTTTTCAATAGTTTTAAAGAATTGGTTATAAAGCCATTCACTTATGTCACTGGTATCGTTAGTAATTGCATCCACTTGTTGGTTAATTTTACTGAGGTTTCCTTCCATTCCAGCGTTTATACGTTCTGGTATTATTTGAGGCTTATAAGCTTGTATTAACTTTGCGCTATAAATAAACAAGGACTACTGTATTGTAAAACTAACGTTGTTACTGTTATTTCGTTGTTACTGTTATATTTACTGATTTTATTTAAGTAGTGGCAGGGCACACTGCGTTTCTCAGTCATTTGGGCAGCCCGCCTGGCGGCAGTAACCACCCCCTTACAGAAAAACACCATGAAATAACAGCACGTGTGCTGTTGTATTTTGGAGAGTAAGTAAGAGATGCCAGAGCCCATTTCCCTACCTCTTTTTAATCCTTTAGCTTTTTAAATAAATTTTTGGTGGAGATTTTGTCTGAGAGCGAAATGCTCAGGCGCTTTCTTTTTTTTCTTATCTTACCGGCCAGAGTTCCTCTGAGATAGGTCAGGGATCGTATATAGCTGGTAAAGTAAACAACATGGTGTTTTCTTAATCTGTGATGTGAAAATACCCCTATACATATGGTACAGAATACATTTTTTATTTAAGCGAATGAAAGCAACGATTTTCTATGACACTGGAATTCAAATGGATGAAAATAGTTTCAGCTGCTCTAACTAACATACCGGGAATTCGCAGCAAAAGTGTTGGTATTCCTACTCTTATGTGAAAAAGGTTCCTCCTAATTGTTTTAAGTAATAACTTACTTAGGCTCGCATATTTTCGTTTCTGTATCAAAATAATATCCTGGATGACAATGGCAACCGATCACACAGCCGGGTATTCCATCAATGCAGTATTCGAATCTACCGTGTTCCCCACATTCTACAAAAATAAAAATAAAAATCTAGTAAATTTGACACTTTTGAAAGAGAAAGAACGAAAGGCCAGCGTTTAATTGTAGGCTACAGTCATATAAAAATACAAGCTATAATTAAAATTATAAACTAACCCCCGACTTTCTATTGAGCCCAAACACGCTATATCTGCTGTAAGTTGGGTGTTCCGCAGACTACTTGTTGCTGAAGCATCAGTTCAAGGTTACATATAATGGGAATACCACCGAAGTATCAGTATACCATATTTCATTGGAAGTCCAGAACATTTGGAAGTCAGTAAAATTTCTTCGTTAAATAGGAAATGGGCTGATGATCTTCAAACGTCTGAACAGATCTTCATAAATTATAGCTAAGAACAATTCCGATCACGATAGCTTTCAAACAAAAAAATCAGATCAAAATTGTTCCATGACAATCCGTTTGGGAGCTACGATCCCATGGTTATACACACAGATACACCCATACATACATAAACACGCATGTCAAACTTATACACCTCAATTTTGGATCAGGTGTCGGGGGTTAAGAAGTAATAGAAGATGGATTATCCCCTTTGGGATAAGTGTTAGTAGGCGGAATAAGGTCTGGCATTCCTTACTCTAGTACCGAAACACAACAGCTGTTGACAGAGTGCTGTCACAGTGACTCTGTCTATCAGATAGTCTAGAACTTGTACAAACAAGTTAGCATAACGCAATATGCGTAGCTAGTATAACCAATTGTTCCACCTATTCCTACTGAGTATCCCCATTTTAAATGTACTAATAAATTGTTTACTTACCATATTGAACTATTACTCCATTGGAAACAATGAAAAAGTTTAGAATAATTAACAGCACAGAATACATTAGAGCACTGTTATTTAACCACTGAAATAAATCATGACAATTTTTTTAAATTTATTGTTCCGAATAAAAAAAATCATTTATTGCCTTATTTATTTGGGTCGATAATGAAGTAGCTTATCTACTTTATCTTAAGATTTGCAGTGAATTTCAAATTAAAGTGTGTTAACTTAGAGGCTATCCGGGCAGTACAATGCTATAAAACTTTTTGCTAAAATCTTTATTGCTTATGACGGAACAATACAATGCCTCTCATTGAAATGATAACATACACTCTCAGCAAAAAGTACGCGCTGTTCTTACAATTTTTCATAACAAGTTTTTATGCGTAGGTGGAAGCAAAATGGAAGATACTGTACCTACATTCATACATTAAGTAATCGATAAATGGGCTAAATGCTTAAAAACTCATGTCTACAACTATAATTCCAATATTGACCATGTGAAATAAATAGATTCAAATTTTTCCACAAAAACTGTGTCCGTAATTTTAACGTAAGTATCACGTGTATGCAAGACAGAATCCTTTCAGCGACTGAATAATAATGAGTTCATTGGACTAAGTATATGAGGTCCATACGGATAGTGATTCAATAATCTTTTTTTTTTGTTTCTATCTAGGTTTTTAAGTAATATTTTGTTTTAGGGTATAAAAATAAAACAATGTGATTAATTAAATGCTATATTTGCTGCAAATCTAGAATTACGTTTAATATTTATCTTCCCATTTATACCTGTACTTCTTAATGTGAATTTACAGCCAATTCTTTTAAGGTTGTTATTAATGGCTATACCGCAATTTCCACCAATGTTGTCTACATTATAAGTGAAAAGCGATTAGCAATGGGTATTAAATATCGTCATTTAAGTCTGGAACGCCTTTAAGACCTCTGTAATAATAAAAAACATATTTATATTTAATTTCAATAATTATAAATAACAAATAAACAATAATTTTCATAGATAATTTAAAATTGTAAGTATTACAAGTAAAAAATTAGTACAAAATTTCACACAACACTTACAACAACAAGCGTAGCTAAGGTTATTAATTCATAAAATGTTAAACTATTAATGGAAGGGGTCTATTAATGTCTTAATTATTAATGTCTTAATAAGTTAATAAGAGGTAATGAACGCGACTGTACCAGAAGGTGCTACATAATTCATTGGTATCCTGCACGCTGATCGCATGTTTGCGTGCAATAGTTCGTGCCAAATAAATCTGTACAAAAGTACACTCGGCTTTACCATTTTTATTCTAGGTAATTGCAAAGTTTTTGTTCATTCTTTTTTATGTTAAGGTCGGCAAACAGACTGACGGTCAAGTGATGGTTGTGGCTACCGTCGCCTATAACATTAGCAACTCCACAGGTGCTGCAAGTGCGCTGCAGACTACAAAAGGGTTAAGGATAAGGGGTTGAGAAGAAATAGAAAATTTGGATCTGGAATCGTAAGGGATTACTTACTGAAACACAACAGCATACGTGCTGTTATTTCATGGTGGTTTTCTGTAAGGGGTTGGTTACTGCCAAAACTATTGCGCTCACTCATTTATTCTTCACAGAATGTCACTATTTATGAGTTTCAGAGTATAACTACTTGCGAAGCTGTGATGATGTTTTGGCCAACATTTTGTCGTGAAGATGAATGGTATTGTGTGCAGTTTTGTTAGGAACTGAATAACCTAACACTGACCACTGACCAATGGCAATGAAACCAAATGAAATTCTCACTTAGAACAGTCCTCTGGTAAGACGCACTTGTGCGTGCGATCGTCCCTAACGTAGGGATGTACGCAAATACAGCCGGCCTCACAGAAGGGATAACAAGGACGCATCCGCTCGCGGGGATTATCGCAGCTCACCGCGGCGCACCCGCTGAAACACGGCTCGTACCTGCCCGCCCGTACTATACCCATTAACGAGATAATACTTAGGGTGGATACACACTCGAAACATCAATTATTGCGACTTTAATAATATCAAGAATATTTCTGAGTATGTACCATTATTTATTATGGTTTCATAAAAAATTACAAGTAAATAATAAAATGCAATATGTAATTATTATCTTTTTCCCGTGACTTTGTTCGCATTGTAAATAAAATAATATAACGCCTGACAAAACTCAATCATTATTGCTTTTATGTTTTGTCAGGCGTTGGATTTTTATTTATATGATCTCTAGGTTTTTTTTTTAAGGATAGGTATCCTTTACTGTATTTACTCTTAATTTAACTTCTGAGAGTCGTTAAAGGACACATAGACCTTTTATAAGACTTTTTCGCGGTATACCAATTTGCATACTTTAAGATTGAAAAATGGTTAAATGAAGGTAATAAATAGTTCATTAAGCAGGCAATAAATGGACCTTTGAAGTAATTATAGACGACGGAATAAAGTATGGCTCGAAACTTTTATACGATATTAGTGTGTGTCTTATCACAAAAGACTCTAAAAAGATAGTTGTCAGTATTTCGTTTCATTAATAGCAACTGACATAATAGCGTGTCTGTTTTGCGAAGGAGGTAATAGTTATACCTAATAGTAGCTACTAATATCTATTTCGCTATTAACTTTTCTATTGTATTACTGGACTTATTATCAAAAGATGTCATATGGACATTGTGGAAAATAATTAATACTTGTAGTTCACTTAATTTTAACTTAATTGTTTAAGTAATGTCAAATTAACGCATAGTAAAAACAGTAAATAAAATATAAATACCTTTCGTATTGATGATCGCAGTTCATTGTCAAAGGTTGTTTTCTGTTGACTTCTTTATCCCTTCCGAAATAAAACAAAACTTTTTTTATGATTATTCAATGGGGATTAAATGAATAAAAATAAACAAGTTTTTATTGATTTCAATAAAGAGAACAGTGTAAAATATTGTAATTATTAACTGTGTAATATTGTCATTTAGATCCTCTTTTATATTGAATCAAAAAAATTAATCAAATTAACGACAGTAAAAATAAATTTTTTGAAGCATACTAGAGCTAATTTTCAGCTTAACAGTGTTTTCTTTTTTTTATATTATTAAAGGTCACATTTGATGAAAGTGGATACCATCGCCTATGACACAAGCAAACACCATTGGAACAAGGACGCTGCCGATCCTGCAGGAGTCTTATTTGATCTTATAAAGATATTTCTAAGGTTAAAAAAAATAATAATTAAGGATTTCATTTGCAAACTCTTTCATCAAGAATTATTGTGGTCTAAGTTAATTACGAAATAATGAGCACAGAAATAAATAAATAAATATTTACATGAATTGCATTTGTTCACGTTCATTATGATTTCCAGGCACATATCTATCGTTATAATCGTAATATCTTCTTTGATTTTTATAATTGGCAGGATCATGTTCTCTATGGTCAGCTGTACCGTAATTCTGTGGAGGATCCTCTAGGTACTGTGCTCCTCCGTTGAATTGTGGTCGTCGTATGTTGTCTATTTCCGCAGGTTTTTCTAGAGCTTTTTTCCTCCAATTCTTTCTATCATCGTTGTGTCTCTTTTGATCGTCTGGATCACTGTAATCTTCTGTAGGCATCGTTTGTCCAACGACGTCATCTGTAATAGAATTCAATATTTATTAAACAGTTTTCCTTCTAAACGAAACACCATAAAATTATCTATGTACTTACAAAGTAAAAATGCTAAAGTCAGTAGTTTACGCATATTGTTGTTAAAAACGTTAACTCCGATCGCTATTACATTTCATTCGCGCACAGCCACAATAATACACGTCTCAAAACATTGTTTTACAAAAAGAACCGAAACAAAAAGAACGGATGTGAATGTTTGTAAAATTCTAAAATTTAATGACGAAAACAATTACAGGTTCCTTATAGCTTCAATACGAATGTTATATTTTTAGGATATAACATAGGATACAACAATAGTTGGCAGAAGATGGATGTAACACTTGTAACTAAAATATGAGCCAATGGCATATAATATTTCACATTACAATGAAATAACCTGACTTAAAATAAGGATCCATAGAAAGAAAATTCACAACAGTTATTCGAATAAAAAAATTAATTATAAGAATTTTAATAATTTATAACAAATATTGTATTTTGCTTGCATTTAATTATTGTATATTTGTGGGTAGCTGCGACTTTTGATTTTGTAAATTTTTTCTTGAACTCAACGTTTTGATGGGCGGTGGAGCGATGACAATATTGAAGTAGTTTCCCATCCTGGACATTTCGGCGCCTCCCTTTAAACGTTCCATACGACCGATAGGCGGCAATAGTTCGTTGTGGTCATAAATACTGCCTTGTCTCATCATGGCCACATCTGGATGACTTATTATATGTTTAGTGGGAGGTGGTAGTCTTCTGATCGGCGGCACCGGTATACCCATCTGAGTACTGTAAACAATAATATAAAGAGTCTATGTTGTGTGTATGTGACTGGAATTAAAATATTTTCTCCCACTTACTTGGAATGGCTTCATTATAAAAAAAGAATAGTTAATCGACTCTACTGACATTTGAAATGGATATGTCCAAGACCGTTTTAAAGCGTGAATAAATAAATTACTGGGGCGCGAGCAATTAGATCTGAAGAAAAGAAAACACAGGTGCTGCAAGTGCTCTGTCGACTACAGTAGGATTAGGGATAAGGTATTATTAGAAAGGGATAGAAAGGGAAGACCATATTTGTCAGATGCCAGTGAATTTAAGGCAAGTCAAATCTTCAGTCCTTTAATACTGGTTAGGTACTTACGGCGTGCACTCGTGTGGTAGAACACACTCATGAGTCCGATCATCTCGAACATAGGGATCCGCACATACACAACCCGGCTCGCAGTACGGGTAACAAGGTCGTAAATGGTTGCGTGGATTGTCGCACGAGACCTCCGCACAACCGCCAAAACATGGTTCATATATTTCGTTTGGCCAATAACATGCTAGAAATAATGATATTATGTATATATAAATTAGTAACTTATAACTAATAACATAAGTACACCGATAGACTGACTGAAATATACATTCTTTTTTTGGGTAAGTATAAGTTCAGGAAAGCGCACAGCGATATTACCGTCGTCTGATTACAGAGTTCCAATTTCAAAAGCGATTTCAATCATTGTGACTACTTGCTAGCTCTCGATGAAAACTACATCAATAATGTACTATAGACAACTATCTCTCTACATTATACATTACTGGCGTACTATATGATAGTTACACACGTTACCCTTCTAGTGAAATCTAAACATTCAAAAGCAGAAATCGCAGGAAAATGAAGGATTGCTAAACTGTTTCTATTATTTTGATCGACAATTAAGATTAAGATGAAGATCAAGAAATAAGGAGTGGAAAGCTTAATGGGTTTTGTATCCCTTAGTGAAACATTCTGTTATTTCACGATGATCTATAAGAAGGTGGTTACTGCCGCCAGATATTGTCCAGGCTTTAATAATACAATAACTAAGTAATGTAAATTGGTTTTCTTAAATAATCATTCATCAAATACGGGCTCGTCAAATGGGATTGGAATTAAACTTTAATGAAGAGCTAATATACTCTGCAATAAATTGTCTTGTACACGTTTTTATCTTTGAAACACCTTTGAAGACTACACACAGAGTAATGCAGAAAAATGTAGCGCTATTTTACTTGAGGTGTTGAAATCTGTAAAAAATATAGCGCAAGAACACCTCGCAGCAGCGAAATGTGTGGCACGAGCAAAGTTTACACGCTCTAAATTTTGCTCGGTGTTCTCACTTCTACAGACATTATTAGGTATCTAAGGACACTAAATGTACTCGTAGTTGTGGCCACGATACGAAATGGTTACACGGTTCTTTTTCTAGTCGTTTTCACAATTCCATTATGGCGCCCGCGGGAGGCATGATAACTTGGCCTTACTTGCAATAATAGTTACAACTTAACGTCTTACCTGCTTTGAGTACTTCGTTTATTGGGACAGTTTTATCTGTAATTATTTTCAGTTTTGCTCATGTGATATTTAAAATAAATTTGAGATTTATTTCCAATCACTGCTTTGCAGAAAAGTGTTTAGAATTTTTATTTATATGTTAAACTATTAAGAAACCAAAAGTGTTAGATATTACATTTTCTCACGATACGTTTTTATAGTGGAAATTGCTTAATATTCGTAAAAATATAACCCATTTTATTTGTATCAGGAAAATGTATACCATGTGTCAATCAAGTACATCATCTATCTATGTGTCAAGTTTCATGCAAATTCGTGCAACACCTTACGATTTTTTTGATGTGAATACGTCTTTAAATTTACTTCCACATTGGGAGGCAATTCAGAAAAGTGATGATTACAAATCTATCATCTACAGCTAAAGGATCAAAGATTTTTTGGTATATATGGTATATTTGAATTCGTTGGATATATACATACAATACGCTCAAATAAATATTACTCATAACGTACACGTATCGTGTTTTACGTGTAAAACACGGCCGTGTCAACTACACAACCACATCTTATTTTTTTCTGTATTTTAAAAACAAAAGGTTTATTATATTAATTATAATTACAATGTGCTGTGTCTAGAAAACCCCACAGGGTTTTTCATAGATAAACCCTGTGATTGCATAACAAACTCATTTTAATTGTAAAGAAATCCTTTTATTTTTGTATTTTACGTATTCTTTTTAAGCTTGAACAATTTGTCTTTGAACATGTATAAGGCAATAATTACCTACCTTTCATAATTTTGTCTTCATCTCTAGAGATTACTTGTTGAAACCAAAAGACGATTGCTACAAAACTGGTCCACGATTTCATCGTTGGCACAATACAACCACCTATCGCTGCCCACTAAACAGAACTGTTCATCAAAAAACGATTTCCGCCCATATTTCTCAGACGTTATAGACTATTATCGCAAGTGTTAGTGTATAGGTGTCTCGTCTACGTTTTATTCAGGAAGGATACGGTCGTTATTGGCTCGCGGAGTGCCTCTGTTTTGTAAACAAGTAGAGAGAGCCGCCAAAGCCGTGTTTGATTGAATTATTGCTTATGCTATAATTTCAAGGGTGTTGCGAGGTCACGTTCGGGATTTAGAGATTATGTACGTTAGTAATTAAGCGTGTATTATGTCTCTGTTAACCAAAAATATATGTGTAATCCTCTCAATGTTGGCAGGATTCATAACTGAAGCATAATTCTTAAATTGTTAAATTTAAGAATTCGCGTCATTTCGCAGTCATTTGGGCAGCCCGTTTTCGGTAGTTACCACCCCCTTACAGGAGACCACCGTGAGTAAGGGATGCCAGAGCCCATTTCCCTATCCCACCATAAAGGCGACGGAAGCCATAAAGACAAGTGGACTGTCAACCTGTCTGCCGATCTCAACGTGAAAAAAGTAAATTAAGACAAAGTTATACATCTTTATATCACGTTAGGCAATAGAACGATACAATTTTATATGCAGCAGTTTTCATAATTTATCATGACTAATTACTTATTGTGTATCTATTTTATAAGATCACATATCGTTCTAACGTTACAACGCCTGGCACTAAATCTTAATGACATTTAAGGGGCTTTATTATTCTGTCTAATATGACAATATTGAAAAGCATTTAATGCCTTTACGAGCAAATAAATTGCAGGTGTTTGTTCCGCGCTTTATTACCGAACGTACTCGTATGTGCGTATAGTCGGATATACTATACCTACAATATAACGGATATCCGAACAAAATACACCCGTAGTTCCGAATGTTGTTATTGTTAACAAGCAGTTTTATGTAGGTGGAGGGAAATTGAGGCGTTTCACATAAACGCAGCGGCCGAAGCGCCATCCGCCTGCGAAAAATAGCTTTCCCGATAAAATATGATTGCGTGCGATCTTTTTTATTACTTGCCTTTCTTGCTACAAGTAACTTATTCCGGTAACGTCTGGATTTGGTAAATAGCCAGGCATATTGAAAAATTCTTGAAACCTTTCAATTGAAAAAATGAATAAATTAAGTTCCATATTTTGATTGTGATTAAAGAATATTAGATTGTTATAATTTCATTGTGTAGGTAGGCATTGTTGTAATTTATCATATGTAATATATTTTGTTTTCAAATATTAATTTGGCGAAAGTCATATATATAATGTCATACGAAAACGAATACGAGGGTAACATTTCTGTACCCCAATCTACTTTTCTGTACCCAAGACCGTTTCATAAGCTTTTGTTTAAATGTCAATAATTTTAAATATTTAACATGACAGCGTCGTCGTCGACAACTATTTGTTTTCCATCAGGGCACCCTGTTTATGATTTATAGAATAATGCGAGGGAAGTTGAAGACAATAGTTGTCATTGTATAATTGCAAAGGGCAATTATACAACGACCAATTATACATATATCTTTGAAAAAAGGTTGTACATCATACAAATCTGCACTTGAAATAAGACATTACTTGTAGTTTCAGCCTGTAGTTGATCTAGTTAGACAATATAATAAGACACGTCATAATATTCTTATCTTGTGAATATTATTATTCCATTTATTCCAATTATAAATATATTATAATTTAGAAGGGTAATTCCTTATGAATTAGAATAGGCCTGTACGTATAACAAATTATTTAATAATTAGACGAGATAATAAGTTTTCCATTCCGAACACGTACGGTACAAATTACAAATAAAGCGATCTGCTACTCCTAAATGGATGCCTTTCGATTGCCCAGCCCCTTACCTTGTGTAAACGAAAATCATTATTTGCCAAACGTACATAAGCCTTAACACGTAGGAACAAAGTTTTCTTTTGCTTGGTCGCAATTTACTAGAGAGAAATGTTCACCAAGAGAAACGCACTCGTTCTGAGCCGGTCTCCAGGGTGTCCATGTTCAATATATTTGGCAGCGGCCGGCGACCTGGCAACTCTTCAAGATTACTGTCAGCAAATAAGACAGGGAAGACGTGCATTGGAAAAATATATATTTGGCTTCGCCACCGAAGTGATCGCTAATTCATATTGAATTAAATTCAATGTCAATTATTTTTTAAGTGAAATCTTTTGAAGAGAAATCTTCTCTATGCACTGAATATTTTCTATAATAAATAAATTAAGTTAAAGAAATATGAGACCTATTACTTGAATATTTTTAATTTTTTTTTTATAAGCCACTCCTTAAGAGGTAAATGCACGTAACGATTAAGTGCTGTTTCGAGATGTTTAAATATTTGCCGGAAAAACCGTATATTAAAGTTAAATGTTTAGTGGCAGCACGAGCGCAATATCGTCATAGCAATAAAGAATAGCACCATCCACCAACACGTACCTGGTAGCAAGAAATAATGCAACAACTACGTGCGCCGGCAACTAGATACAAGTCTTGCTGTAAATTTATTTACCTATTAGAAACTATTGGCCATAATTTTCCAGAATAAACACTCATTCTGGGATTTATTTCTATGTAAATCCTATTAATTAATATTATAAATGCGAAAGTTTGTGGGGATGGAAAGATATTTATTATACAATTTCACGCAAAAACGGCTTAACGAATTTGGATATAAATTGGGTACACAGATAGTTTATTACCTGAATTAACATATAAATAACAAGATATTTTTTCTTAAACTTATCATATGTTGACTATTTTTCAAAATTGAGCATGACAACCTTCAATAACTTCTTGCTGTTCCAAAAAAAGTATTTTATGCGAATGTGGGAACGTTGAGGTTTTTGTGTTGATAGGAAGAAGACATTATTCAGAAAAGATATTAAATTTATTTGAAAACGATTTTACTTTTTACACAACATGGCTTCATTCAATGCTTAACACGGAATATACAACTACAGAGTACTAACAATGTTAAGATCAACTACAGTGTAGAACTACAATACAGAGTACTAATAATGTTAAGATCACACAGATGCTTTTATTGTTTTCACAACAGGGTCCACAATAAGTAATTCAGGTGTGAATGCACCTTTAGCGCTAAAACCAACCGCGAATTAGAAGAGTTTATGCGAGCAATATACGTGCGACTGTTGTTTCGCAACAATACTTCCCCCGAGTTCGCGTGTGCCGTGAAGTAGTAACTGGGAATATAATCGCTGCCGCCAGCAGCTCTACCGCTGCGCCTTAACAATGACGCATAGTTGTTTCACGCTTGTCGCTTATAAATTAGGGTATTACTTTAATCGCTGTTAACTGCGCACTGCTAACGAGGTCATTTCTGTAACTGAATACAACAAGTGATTAGTGTTAATTTGAACTTATTAATGGTTTTATTAGCTAAACATTTAAGTAAGGTTAAGCATAAGTTTACTACAAAAATGCTATTGAAAACACTTAATTTTTTAAAATAGCGCATATCATTTAGAAAGTATGTAAATGTACATGAAAGTACAATTCCAAGTTGAACATGAATTTTTTCGATAATCGCTTCTCGTCTGAACAAGGAAAAACATTCAATTTAATATTTTCCAACCGCGACGAGGGGAGCAATCAATTTAGCAGACGATATTACGCAGGAAATTAACGCAAGATAACATGGAATTAGCGACCCACCTGGGGAAGGATTATGCCCTCGAGATAAGTGAAATGTATTACCGCAATTAGCTGAAGAAGAATGTAGAATTTACTTTAAAATCGTCGAAAGGTATGTCGGTGCAATCTTAACGACGGAGCCAAGTGGGGAACGTCTCCACTTGTTTATCTGAATTGCGTTGTACTCGTAGTCCTTTGTTTTGCATAGAGCTCTTCAACTTTACGCATATTCAAATCTACTTTCCGCGTCTTTGTCTGCGCGGTGTCAACGAGAAGTAAGTCCCGTTCGGGGAACTTATCAGTGTGGCAAATTATTCAAAACACGATCTTACAAAGGCAAATGATATTCGTCAATTTCACATAAATTTCGAGTTCGCTGAGATAACAGAAGTTGTATGTAGCTTGTACGTAATAATTTTCCGTACAACGTGAAATAATAATAATAATCAGATCAACACACCGCCTTCACGTGACATGCTATTGGGACTATATATGGTGGGAATATTTTGTTAGCCTAAAGTCTTACCCAAATTCACCCATCATACATGTAAGTCTGTAGGCCTCACATATTACCGTTAAAAAATACGAAAATCCGCTACCTGTATCCACTGCTTTCTCGCGACAGATATTGCCTCATTACGGATCTTGTCTCGCACGTTACCTGCGCATAGCTCAAAAGCACGCTAAACAACCTGAACTTCCTTTACAGGTCATACAAACACCTGCGAAACGCGCTCATGTTGTATTAAAGGCATAAGAGCGCTATGCAAACAATTTATGGCTAACTGGCCCACTTGATAAGAACTCCTTATGGAAGGTTCACAGCGTTTGCGGCACTTTCCACTATTTCTGTCAGTAGTTAATTTTGATCCAATCCGGAGTGAACCTGTGCTAACTGATTTCACAAACATTGACTTTGTGTTAGCAATACATTTGAAGCGAATACTAGTGCCAAAGCCTGTCGCACTTCGTTATTTAGTAGGCGCTCGATGGCTAATTGGCTACAGTAGTTAAATCCCATACAGCATTTATTACAGGTATAGAACGTACGTGAGAGTTTATATTTCCTACGTCGAAGTATATTATTAGGAGGCATTTTTTATGTTAAGGTTGGCAGACAGGCTGACGGTCCACTTGATGGAAGGTGGCAACCATCGCCTATAACACAAGCAACTCCATAAGTGCTGCAAGTGCGCTGCCTATCATAGACGGCGTGAACTTGAACAGTTAAGGCGTGAAAAAGTAACAAAAAACTCGCTTTCGCGTTTATATTAGTTATAGGATGGATTATATATGTTATTCTGCTGTATAAACTTTATTGCCGTATATTTATAGTTTCATCAAAATTCGATCAATATACTTAAGAGACTCCATACTTCTTACATCCATCCTCACAAAATTTTGAAAATTATATACTTAACTATATCGAATAACGAATAAAAATACCAAAATGTAAAACGGTGCATATTTGCGCCTATGTAAAATTAGTACTTAGGTACATTAAAATAAAACATCACCATATTTTATACAATTTATTCAAACCACTTCCATATACCGATGACAACATTAAAATTTGAAGCGAACTTTATTTATATTACAACTTACTCTATATTAAAAGCTCCCTAAATTGTCTTTGGCACTTGCATTATGCTAACGATATTCTACAATGAGCGTTAAGTAAATCATAAACATTTATGACTAGAAAATAAATTATACTTATCGTTTACTCGAAGCGAATGTCTAAGTACATACTTAAAAAAATAGTCGAATCTTTAACGAGATCTACTTATCTATAAACAAGGTGTGTATAGAAGGACTAAGGGTGCCATCAAATTAGACACTTGAAGAAGTGCTACTGTGACGCCACTGTGGCGCGATACACTTTCTTCTGTATTTCGACCACTTTTTAGTGAATGTTGGCGCGCGCGCGTGGCACTACAGTGGCGCCTCTAGAAATTTACGAAAATGCCCCTGAGACGGCGTTGTCCGACTGCTTCGTCCGACTGATCGGACGACGCTTTTTTTTTTCCTGTTGGTCACGTAGTTGCGCCTCAGTGGCGCCACAGTAGCGCTTAATTACAAGCTTTTAATTTGAAGGCATCCTAAATGAGTAATTAAGGCTATTAAGATATTTTCTACAGGATATATTTATGCGAATTAGCAAGAGATTTTACTTTTCCATGAAAAACATCATGTAATTTTGGCTTAATTCTATTTCGGCACCCTAAATGTGTTGAGAATCATTTAGAATTTTTAATTAAGCCGGTTTTTTTATGATTAAGTAGGGACTGAAGGGGCATTTTTTGTTTGGTGGTAGGCTGTTAGTCACTTTTGCCTAAAAAACAAACAAGTCCAGGCCCCCCTGGAGAGGTTAAGAATTTTTGTATTTTTGTATTTACCATTTCCTCATTGATTCCCACGGCATTAACTTCCAAATAAATGATGCCAGAGAGTGTTTCTCTATTCCTGTATGAGTAAGCAAACCTATAGGCAAAATAAACTATTGTATAAAAAAATCAGCAGCGCCTTAATTTCCTGTGGGAATACAATTTTTTTCAGCCTGCATAGTTTGCAAAACAAAAAACTATATCATATAAGTTAGTGTGTAGTTTAGTGTGTCTAATAATATATAACAAGTTGTGGCTCTTAAAGGACTTAAAAGATGCGAAGGCTATGAGAAAAGCTGAGGACAGGGTGGAATGGAAACAGCTGGTGGTCGACGCCACCAAGGCATTTCAGAGCGTGTACGACCTTCAGCTATGTAGAAGTCTATCTATCTATCTAATATATAACAACTGTACTGTAAAAATATTCTCAAAACAAATATTAAGAATTGGCTATCAATATCAATATCATCATGTTCTGAAGGTATAATGTTCTGTAGTTTCAGTATACCTAAAGTGGTTCAACAAAAACTGTCAAAAGAACAAATATTCAATAAGGAATTAGTAAAATCTCTTGAATTTTTCACTACTGGAAACCACTACAGCCAATAGACAGAGCCAAAATTTTTGTACAAAAAATGTGTTTGCCAACACTGGAGGGAGTGCGATATTGGACGTTTGTAGTCGACCCTTTACTTACATTTAACTTCTCTTATAATATTTTACAATTACCAAAAAGTGACGACTAAGGGAAAGGCATAGTTGAATTATAAAAATTTGTGAAAAAGTTGAAAAAATATAAATTTTTATGTTTCAGAGCGAGAACTAACATTTTGAGACACTATACCTGGGTGTAACCCAGGTATAGTGTCAGTACAGTCGGGGTATGAAAACCTTCGTCAGTTTTCAAATTCATTCCTTTATCAAGTTGTAGCCTTTGAAACTAAAGCACTAAGCAGATAACTGACAGACGTTTGAAATGAAGTTTTGCTCTGGTGTAAGCAAATGTCGACTTTAAGGTTACAAACATTTTTTTACCCCGACTGTGGATTTAAAAAAATATCATAGTTCACAGTTCATTCAAGTTTATAGAGTGCTAGGTTCGCAGGTTGTTTTTGCGGACATAATTTTTTAAATTAATGTTTCTTTTATTGTTTAAAGATATAATTATGTACTCATGGGAATATTTGCAGTATACAAATACGTTTATGAATTTTTTATGTATTCAATCGTGCCTTTCCCCTTTACATAAACTATTGCATAACCTAATATTATATAATAGGTAGGTAAAAGGTATATTTGTAACATCCAGAATTCGACAAAGCAGTCGAGTATGAAACAACAAGTAATTGTATGAATAAAATTAAATACGAGTTTAAAATTCCATATTTTAATAATGTAGCCTTTGTACTCCAAAATCTTTTGGGAAGAAAGTTTTACGTATTTTCTTTTAGCATAATAACTTATTTCAGAACTTTTAACTGCGAATGAAAATGTTGCTTTTAAGTTAATGAAGGTGTGTTGTTTATATTATTAATATTTTTAAACTAAAGTTTCTGTAGTACATTTTCATGCTTGTCTTACGTAAAGAATTTTTCATGTTACAATCTGTTTTTGAAAATAATATACAATAAAATTTATATAAATTGTTAGAAATTAACGTCATTCGAATTAAATAGTTAGAGAATATGTTTTTTAGATCAAATAGTTTTCATAAAATTGATTAACAAGTACCGGTATAAAAAACTGATGAAATATGTTTGAACGTTTACGTTTACACACAAATAGATCATTTGCTGAATACCTAAATACATACATTTGTCATCGGTAAAATTTGAAGTCATCAGGCAAGATTTTCAGAAATTATTTTAATTATACAGGTATCGTGCGATGTGTTTTGTATCAAGTAACAATCATTGTGAACAAATAATAGAAATAATAGAAATTTTGAACTATCTTACTAGTAAGGATAGTTTAGAAATGAATGAATGGAGTAATTCACTATCGAGAGTAGTTGAGATGTTTTAGTTGAATATTTCTTACGTTATAGTTATAAAAATTTATATTTTTCAAAAATATGGCTAGCCGCATATAATACTCAAATATATACATATTGCTATGTATAATGCTTATATGATACATATTGAGTGTAGATTTTATTTTTATGGCACAATTAATAAAATCGTAGGTACCTTACCAAAATTTCATTTTAAACAGATAATGTCACGTGTCTTTTCGTTGCATTATATTTCATATACGGGTCAGTTAGTTCGGCTGTAGGATCGATATTCAACGAGATCCGATATATTATTTTGTCCGATGAACCGTGAAACTTTCCCACATACCCGATACTCGTTACAGCGTATTTTAAAATAAAATTTTCACTCTACATTTTGATAAACATCCAGACACATGTATATTGCTATTATTTTGTTACAAAATTAACGCCATAATAGTTATTTCTTTGTATAACCATTTTATAACTATACCTACCTAAAATGAGTATTGAGTTAATATTGAATTAATTAATAATCTATTAATATGAAAATATCGCAGAAAAACACATTGAAATGCCCTAATTAATTACATTTTATATACTTTATTTAATCAGAATTTTTAATTTAAATTAAAAATTTAATATATTTTTTAACATACTTAGTTGTTATAATTCAATTAATTGAACAAGTATACATTTACCACCACAGTTTCCAAAAAAAAGATAATATATGTATAAAACTAAAAACCATAAATAAGTTTAAATAAAATATTAATTACTTGCCTACTAAACACAGAGCGTAAAGCGTCACGTCGTCACGTGACTAGGGATGCTCTATGGCACAGAGCGACATCTAACTCCAACTACACATTTAGAAAGTTAAATGTACACGAATAAATAAAAACATTACATTATTACTTAATTAATAATTACATTATTACGGCTACCACAGCAGGCTTATGTCTAGTTAATATACAATAAATAACTAGGTCTAATATCGAAAGTTTGAAAATTCGAGATCACAATATCGCTTGGCAATATAATATAACTTTGGGTGTACCTAATAGTCCAGGAAAATTTACTAACAAATAAAAAAAAAAACAAATAAAATAGTGCCTTAGAGGAATTTTTGATATAAATTTCTGGAATATATGTATATTATTTCTTTACCCATCGATATTACATATATATTCTAGAAACTTATATCAAAAATTCCCATAAAGCACTCAAATTTTGATTTGTTAGTAAATTTTCCTGGACAAAAATTATGACCAGAAAGTTCTAGACTGGACTTTGACTAGGCATATTACTTCCTTCAAAAGTAAAATCGAAATATTTTTTATTTTTCAAACTTTTAAAAAAATATAATTTTACTCACATGTGACTCATTTAAATAAACTTATTTTTTATAGTTGCTTAAAATGAACAAAAAGTTATGCACTTATTAACTAAATGCTACTTAATTAGTAAATGACGAACGAAATTAGAAGCTATAAATAAAAATATGTTTGAGGCGACTTCTACCGAATTTTTATACAAATATGTTGGGAGCGAAAAAGCAGTTTGCGTCACCTACTTAACACCACATCGTTATGCACTGAACCGCATTTGCAGGGTTATTACGTAAGATTAACATTGTTTAACTTTTGTTGTTTAGTATTGCTACTTTTTTATTTATATTAATGACCAAGGTTTATGTGTGTGTTACAATGTTAATTTTGCACGAATTATACGACCTTTAATTTTTTTTTTCAGATTTTGATTTATTTTTTCATAAATATAGAATTTTATGAGACGTAGATAAAATTGTACGATTAATAAGTTCCTTTATAAAAAAAGAAAAATGTCACAGTGAATTCAAACTTTTCTAAACATAGTCTATTATGCACTTTTTATTTAAGATTTAATTTTTATTTCAATTAAAGTTTTCTTTACTTTTTAAAGATTAATTTTTAAAGAAGTCAAATTAGGCAACGAAAATAACGCTTTTCTGCTGAGTCCTCGCCTTAACATAACGTTTCGTTGATATTAAAGGTATTAAAGTCGCATAAAGAGTTTAAACAAAATAATTCAATTGTTAATTTTATTTATTCTAAGAGTTTTTTAGATGGTGTGTATCGTGATCGCAGCGACGCAGGACGGCGAAGTGGGTCATCTGGAAGGTGTTTGTCGAGCGACTACCGCGTTCCAAGGTGCCGGTCATAGTGTACCCCATATTGAAGTCAGCTTGGGTCACGTTCGTTGTCAAATATAACTGTTAACAAATCATAGATAATAAATATATGCTGAAACATGTCGAAGAATTAATCAGTGGAGGATACAATTAGAAGACTACAGTAACTAATACATACGAAAACGAGGTTACAGACAATATTTTCTCATTATAATATTAGTATAGATAGGCCTTTGCACGCGACTTCGTCCGTGTAACTTTATAAAATATAGCCTAATATGTTACTCGCTGATAATGTAGCTTTCTATAGATGATGGAATTCTTAAAATCGGTCCAGTAGTTTTTGAGTTTATTCATTGATTGGCCCGTTTTCAATGCCAATATTTTTATTTTTTATTTTGCAAATGACGAATGACACAGATGTCAGTGAATCGACCAATGAAAACCAAAGAGGAAAGAATTTTTAAAATAGGTCCAGTAGTTTTTGAGTTTATTCTTAACAAACAAAAATACAAATCTTTCCTCCTAATAATATTAGTAAGAATACAAAGAAGTGAAGTTGCCTTTGATAGCGAAGCTGTTAGCGTTTATTGGCAAAGCGCTTTTATAACTTAGCCTCCACTATATCTGTGATTCAAATACGTGTATTTTAAAATGTATTTATGTATTATTCATGTCACTGATCACATAGGTATTATTCGCATAGTACTCGTCTGCAACATAATCTGCAGAAAGGAAGTGATTAAAAAGTTCTCTATGCCTTTTATAGAGTTCAGTAATGGCGGTCCCGGGAATACATGAGACACTTTAACAAATAACATGGCTCATTTAAACGTTACATGTTCTCAAACTAAACACTGTATGAAATGAGCTATCTAATTAAAGAATTTCTTTTAAATTAAATTAAAGAACGATAAAGTTTAATACAAAATTACCAATTATATAGTTAAAAAAACCCAAGTAATGAAGATATAATAAAAATTCTACTTTATATTCAGAGCATAAGCTCTGCATAAACTGTTTCTGTTTTTTAAAACCGTTAATATATCGAATTGAAAATGCACACAATCCTTTTCAATACAGGCAATATATTGAGAAATTGTCTATATATGAGAATATATTGGCAAATATTGAGAATTGTTAATTCATCCGCCAAATATATTTATCTTAAATCTGGAGTTGAATATAACATTAAGAAATAAAAGGGAAAAATCTCAAATATATCTTAAAAAGTATAAATTTAAAAAGGATATATGTTTGATCCATTGAAATAATAATTCAATCCATTTTGACATATAAAGTTTGAATTTTATGTGAAGTTTGCTTAATATAAAGTTGTATTTTTTTTAACGTGATCACTAACAGCTGAGTATTTTGTGTTAATAGTTTACCTTAAAATCAGCATCGGTTCCGAGATGTTTGAACGTTCCTACAATGTATACAGCATTCCCGCCGCTCACGACCATACGGGCATGTGTGCTGTGCCTGCGAACAATTCCAAAATGTTAGAAACAAGCCATGTTCGATTTGCGAGCGTTTCGTCTCCGTTCGTTTTTTAAAATCGCACACGCCTTATAAAGGGATTAATTGCTAGCCGAGTTGGCAGGATTGCGTCGATCCATTATTTTGCAAAGTCGTCGATAGAGAAAAGACGATTATAGTTAATTTTTGGTATTGAGTTGACATTACCATTGAAGAAAGTGATATATTTCATACAGCACCTTCTAAAAATTTTTTATGATTAAAGTATTCTATTTTTTTTTATCCAGGTAATAAGCTATTTGTGCCACATCTTCCGTTTTTGCATGATTAAGTACTCACGATGGTACTCATGATAGTGCCATGTAAGTTATGGATGTGTTTACCATAATTTATTTATTTATTGAACCAACAAAGCAAACACCATAATAATATACAAAATATTAAATAAATACAAACAAAATGACTAAATCACGTGCAAAAACAATCTGAACGTCACCTCCATCATAGGCAAAATTTAAAAAAAAGTATAATAGATAAAAAGGAATATATGAAATGTAATTAAAATAAAAATTTAAATCTAAAGTTCAATAACATAAAACTATGTAAATATAATGTAAAATAAAACTATATAAAATGTAAGAAAATATAAAGGTTATTATTAAATAAAAATTAAAAAAAATGACGCACATAAAACGAAGATTCCTTTTACAATATGGGTCTAATATTAAGAGATAAATAACCACGATGTTTCTTGCAGGTAAGTAAGAGATAAATAACACAGGTACAGGTAATACTTGTTATAATCCTAATAGTCCTGAAAATATTGCCCTTGAAAATTCCTCAAATACTTCTTTCTGTCACATCCTGTCGTCTTATAAATAAAGGATATATCACAATCGGGACCGGTCGAATTCGTAGATTTTGTTTATGGCTACTCTCAGAGAGGTGACCTATAAGAGAGATAGTGGCGTCCACCCACAACCCACGGTTCAGGTCGGGTCGTTTGTCACGGCAACGCTGCTAAAGCCTAGTTCAGATAGTTGAGGTAATATATGTTTGGTTTTAGCTCCATTTAAACCTTAATATAAGACGCGACAATCGAAATAAAAACTTATTCTTCATTTATTCAAGCCATTCATTCAACACATCCAACACATTCTTAAGAAAACCGTACATAATCCAACAAAGCTTTCATTTTGCTGCTGCCAACAAAATTTGGATTATTTTCTAAACTGAACTGACTACGAGAAATTTGAGAGACTCATGAAACAGACTTCCCTATTCCTACCTCATCCCTATTCATTAATTATACTAAGGTCGACATCGCACTTGGAACACCTGTGGCGTTGCTTGTGATAATATATATATATGACGGTAGCCACCTATTCTCACGTGGCATGTCAGCCTGTGTGACGACCTTTACAGTTAAAAAAAAAAGCTCTGCCTATTAATGATACGATCTTATAATTATACATAATTAATAATTGCGTGAAAAAGATCAAAGCGACAAATTTTTACTTAATTCTCTAAAAACTGAGAGCTACTTCTATTAAGAATTATCAAAGGGTTACTGAATTATAAAAAAATCATTATAGAAATATAATTGCATTTTTTTAAATAAATAAGTAGGTATTAATTTTCTTTGTATATTACTTTTTTAAAAGGTTATCAAATTAATGTAAACTCCTTTTAAAAAAAAAATGATACATAACACTAGCTGTTGCCCGCGACTTCATTCGCGTTGAAAAATTAAAAATATAACACTTGAGAAAATATCTGACATCGACAAAATATTGCACGATTCCTTGGGAACCTAACATTTTTTCAGGTAATAAATTTTTCAGGTAACATTTTTTCAGGTAAGGATGTGGCCAATTTCATCCACATCCGTTAAGCCGTTTCTGCGTGATAGGGTAACAAACATCCATCTTCATAAACTTTCACATTTATAATATTAGTAGGATATTTTACAGACAATATGGACTTAGCTTAGCTGTTGAAGTGATCTGTGGCTGCTGACCACACGATAACACGTAGTAACGCGTGTCATTAAAACTAGAAAATGTCACATAGAACGGAATACGTGACCTGTACATAATTTCGTTTAGTTAACTAATTGTAAAAGCCGTGCAAAAGCGAGTGTAATATTATATTTCCGTATACACATATTAGAAGAAAACTCTAACTGGTATGAAACAAGGTTCTATTTAGATTGGAAATAAAATGGCGTTCTATAAAAGAAGACACGGCAAAAGAAACTCTCCAGCAATTGCTCTTTTTATTATGAATAACAGTTGTATCAAACTTAACAATATTAACAATGATTTAATCCCATTATTTTTTTAATGGTCATCATGTTTTACCAGGGTTTCGGAAAATATAGCCAAGATGATGACGATCCTGAGAACAAACTCCGAAAGAAATTCAGTAATCATCTTGAACAGTTCTTTTTGTCATTAAAATCAGATAAAATCCCATCTTTGAAATCGTCCCTTTAATTGATAAGGTTTTAATTGGCATAACAGAAATCAATGAATTATATTGCTTCACTACAACAACAAAATAAAAAAATGCAGGCCGGTTTTTAGGGGTGGATTTTTTTTTTGTCGTATGCATTCCAGATCCAGTGGGTCGTCAACACGCCAAGCACGTATCCCTGTTAGTAGGGCGCGGATCCAACACGTACCTATCGAGGCCCTAACTGCCGATGTAATGGCTGCCGACCCTGTAATGGCCTCAAACATCTCGCGCACACACCAACGAGATGGCACAAACAAATTAAAAACCTCAATTCCTCCTCTTACAATATTTTTTTGGGTTCTTATATTAGACAATATACAATACCTATATTAGACAAAAATTTTTTGGACGCAATTAAATCGACCCGACCTTAATTAACGAAGGTTTAAATTCCTCTAGTAACTTTTCTTTTTCAGCGTTTTGTTTGTATTTTACTCAATTTCGTTTGAAATATTCATCACTAAAGAATAAAATACGCTTATAAAAGAAACGTAGACTGAAACTTACAGAAGGATCCTGACTTCCGTAGAGTATTTTGATGTAAAAGTTGAGAGGAAGTCTGACAGTCCTTAGATGATGGACTACCATCGCTTATTAACACAAGCAAAGCTAAGAAAGATTGGAATAAAATTTCGATTGCAGGCTTAATATTTCAAGAGGGGCTAGGGTAATGGGCACATCTACGGTTATTCTAGAAAGTTGGGTTTTAACCTGTAGGAGCCATAATCCCGTAGCCTCCCCTACGCTGCCGGCTATTCACGAGGAAAAAAATTTGGGATGGGCTTTGGTATTTCTTATTCATTCGCATAAACACAACATCACATGTGCTATTACTTCAAGGTTGCCTCGTGTAAGAAGGACAGTATAATCTGTCAAAAGTGATAAATGACATCCAGCAAGGCAAAGCAGTCAATACCACTGAGGTATAAGACGAAAACCTCCATAATTGGGCAACAACCATGCTCACAATACCAATTGGAGAAATGGACCGAATGAAAACAACTTGGTAACTAATAATAATTAGTTCGTAAATAAAACCAAAAATTAGGTCCAGATCCAGAGGAATCTGAAAAACAAAAGCAAAACCACATTGCGTAGAGATCTCGCGACAAGTGTTATCATAAAATAAGAGAGTCGTTTAGGTAAAATAGAGGGCAGTGCGCAATAATCGTTAACGCTTAACGATCCTCGCTTTAGTTTCGAGCGTTTCGACATTCTACCCCACATGCGATTTCTTTTTTAACAATTCTTTTACAAGTGTAACAAACGATATTATCTGTTAAATATTTAACCATTTATTCTTTTGTTGTAAAAACTTTAAATCTCGAATTGTATTGTTTTTTTTTCTAGAAAAAAAATATCAGCCATTCATGGTGACCTATATCTAAGCCTTATATACGCTAGTCACCATGAAAGGGACAGACTTACAGGAAGCGACTATGTATACTATGTAAAGACTTGAAATAGGTCCAGTATGGCCAATGACTATGCCTGCACACCAAGTAGACAAATTACTATGATATCTCATAATTTACTTCTCATAAAACCTGATTCTCATAATTTAGAGCAAGTATTTACTTATCCTACATATAGCTATGGGCGTGTGTTGAGGTAATAAATAGCATCTCATCCGCGTTAAGCCTTTTAACGCGTCCGCCATCTTTATTTACGGCACGTTCGCGTCACTTTTTAGGTCGGCGGGCGGTGGCGCTGCGATCGCGCGATTGTGGCGCCCTCACGAGCCACTTCCGCTCGTTTGTCAAACACAGTGGCTGGCGAAACGTTCACCTGAGCCGAGAGGCGGTTAATTGCGAACACGGGCTTACATTGCACCAAAAATGATAAACAGTTTCCTTTTAAGCTTCCAAGGAATACTGTAATTTCGTTTTCGTAGCTATACGATCTTATTAATTAACGGTCTTAAAAAATATCCTATGTTGTACCGATAATACGAGCCTGTGTGATTTTTTTTTTACTGGCTAGCGGTCCACGTGATAACACACCATAGGTGTGATATAACACACCATAGGTGCTGCAGATGCTCTGCCGATTGCAAAAGGAAGGAAATGGGCTTTAGCATCACTTACTCACTCACCAAAACACAACAGCACACACGCTGTTATTTCACGGTGATCTTCTGTAACTGAGTGGTTACTGCCGCCAGGCGGGCTGTCCAAATGACTGCGAAACGCAGTGTGCCCTGTCACTACTTAATGTGCTGCAAAGAATTTCACATTTAGTACCTTCTAGTGCCGGCGACTTCCACTACTTTGCATCGTGAGCGACGCCACCAGCAAGGTTGAAGGGTCCAGTATGATGATGATGCGCTCCGAGCCCAACCTTCTTCAGGAAACATCAACACCTGTAACAATATTATGTGTTTACTGTAACACTTGTGGTTACTGCTCGACTGGCCAACACGGGAGACTCAGTTTCTAATCTCATTAGTATGTACTTACTAATCAGTAGTACAATCGTACTAATCGACGGTAATCACCGGAGGGGTCAATTTTGGAAATGGCCTGTGTCACTTTTTACTCACTCATCAAAACAACGGCACAAATGATATTATTTCATTATGGTATTCAGTAAGGGGGTGATTACAACCGCTAGTCTGGCTGCCAAATTTTTGAGTGCAAAATAATGCAAAACATCTGGTAAGCAACCAAAGTTTTATTGTCTTAAAGATATATCGCTTCATTTTTTTTATTGTAATTACTAGTATCTACGGTTTAGTGTGGGGATCCAGCACGTACACTAACTGGATTTTTCTAAGGGCAAAAAATATCCAAATAAATAAATCATATCTAACTTATGTATTTTAACTTTATATTGTTTTGGTTCTTGTTTTATTATTCGTCGAATTGTTTTGAAGCACTATTTATAACAGCAAACAGTCGCAGTTGCACGTATACGAGTATAATTGTATATACATGTACGATCATGTACAATTGTATATCATGAAAGCTCATAAAAAAGTATAATAATAAATCTTTAATAATATGTACTTAGAATAATTTAATGAAATAGCCTTAATAAATTTTCCTAATGAATTTAAACGACTGTTTTGAGAAGTGGAAATAGAAATGATAATATCCGAGCTAGGTATTCGATTTTCATTGATGTTATCTTAACAATGGAAGCAAAATTCACCGGCTAATATTTCATGTAAACTTTTATCTCCGATCTGTAAGAAAACACGGCGTCGCTGGCAACTCCGCGAAACGTTCAGTGCGAATTAAGTAAATTAGAAAACTTTACACAAGCCTTTCGACGGGCGGCTTGAAAAATAGCTTTTTGACTAAAACTAATATTGCTGGCCAGAAACAAAACAGAGCGGAGTTGTAAAGAAGTTGTTTCAGCCGCTCTCGAGTTTACGACCGCGGGCTAACGCTAGTCTGTTTCCGATCGCGTCGCGTTTACGTTTCGTCCTCGACTTATTTCTCTCGCAGTGTCTTCGGAAACGTAAACGCGGAAGAATATTGAATGTTGCGACTCGCCCGCTCGATTGGCTGCCGGCGTTCGGTTCTCATTTTCTTCGCCGCGAGTTGAGCAATGTTTTTTTTAGACGTAAAGAGTTTTCCTCCTCTCGACAATATTGCGCCAGTTTCAAAGAGGCGGGGACGTCAACGATGAAATCGGTTTCGGATTGAGCGAACACACTAATGATTGAGTTCCGCACAGGAGACGTCTGCACAGCAACTCTATCCCCCGAACACGTCCGTCGCCGACCCTTTACAAAGTGTCCTACGTACCTACACATATCTAAAGTTAAATGGATTTAAAAGCATTTCATTGTTACGAGTCCGATAATGCAAATTTCAAAAGAGAAGCTTAACGAATATTACTGCTTTTCAATTAGAGTTTTAAGAATATAAGTGAAAAAGTCAACGTTATTTCAAACAGTAATTATTGACTAGTTAAAAAATAAACAATATTACGCCTGAAAAAAATGTACGAGTATTAGCAAAAATTTATTAAATCTTATTGCTGTTATAGTTCTGCGAAGCATTGGATTTTTATTCTTAAGTGATCCTCGGTAACAGTACTTTTTTTCTGGATGAGAGGTACCCTCTATCCCTGATAATTTGAATGAAAAATTGAATAACGATCGGTTGAGTAGTTAAGGCGTGAAAAAGCGACATACAGACAGAGTTACTTCACATCCTTACATTAATCTGGATTAGTATACATAGTATAGAAATCGATTTCCGCGTATGTCTTTTAAACCACTTAACAGATTTTGTTATGGTTTTCACTAACAGAAAGAGCGATAAACAAGGAAGGTTTGTATTATAAAATTTGCAGTAAAAAATTGCTATCATACAAAGCCGGAAACAGGTACAACTTACAACTAAAAAATCTATACAACTTACCTTTGATGGATCACTCAGTATAAACACTCGTCATGCGAAATATTCGCTTTAGTATTATCAGTGTGTGAGAAGTTACCAACATAAATCCTACATTTAATTCACTAGAGTGCTAAGGTTAACATGTCGATAGCTACTGCATAGTGAGTTAGCGGAATAACTTAAATTTTCAGCCGCTCTGTTCCTTCGGGCACATTTCTACAGAATCTTGTATGATTCTAGCTATATTTAATGCGCTTAAAACTAGTAGACACGGACCACATCTCTTTTAAAATATAAACAGAATTACTTAGTGCAACTATTTTGCATATGAATGTATATGCTAACGCGCAGAATCTGAATTTTAGTAGGAAAGTGTTTAAATACTTATATTATATAAACTCGTACAACAGTACTGCGGTTGTATGAATAGAATCATGTGCATATGCAAAACTATGTACTGTGCATATGCACAGTACATAGTTTTGCGAATGAAGCCCACATAATTATGTTTGTGCAAAATATTTTTACACATATTGGAATATTATCGCTACTTATTACAAAATTGAAACGTCTAATGGTGAGTTCAGATTATATGACAAATTATGTTATAAAACATAGTTATATAACATGTTTTATATGTATGGACTATATGTGTTAAACAATCATATAACATTTGCGCGTAATATCACGTGTACTCATGGTGCGACCGAGATGTTTGTAGACGTATTAGATAACAAGGGGATGTTCTAGGTCGTCTAAGGTTCTAAGATCGTTCGTCGCATGCAATCGTCGTCACAGCGATAAAAATAAGATACACATCACAAACTTTCGCATTTATTATATTGGTAGGACTAAGTGCGAGACAATATTTTTCCAATTCGATTAACACCTACGAATAAATAATTCGTAGATTAACATACAATAGTCTTTCATTTATGAAACGCCGAATACCTTTTTGACAACAGTAGGCGGTACGCGCGTCGTATGAAACGAGGCAGACGATCAAGCGTCATCCAATTATTGCACACTCAATAAACGCCCTGTTATTCTCTGCAATGCAATTTTTATTTGACAAATTCAAGTCTCGTTGCGGGCGAATCAACGTTAGGCTCAACTGTTATATAGGTAAGAAATAAAAACTCATTTAAAATAAGAATAACAGTATTAAAAACCAAAATAAGAACAGTTTTGAATTTTCTATTGAGGTTTTTTTAGTGAGACCAATTTATGTTTAACGAGAAATATTTTGTATAAATTGGGTTGATTAAGTTTAATTAAGACATTTTCGAGTATTTGTATCTTTTATTCCTACAACTTTTTATTTGTATGATTGATTTACTTGCTTGCTTTTGGGTAAACTGATCAACAGAGTTTACCCAAAAGCAGTTGACAGTTATTTTTGTCCTTTTTTTTTCACTTATCTATTTATTGGTTGTTTATTTTACACTAATTTGGTACATTTTATGTTATGTTGTGTAGTTTTTCTGTTAAATTTTCACAATTATTATTTAAGATAATCTAAATGTTCTCCAAATAAAGTAAAGTAATATCATGAGTACAGAAAAGTGTTGATTTGTCGTAACGGCAAAATAGATCTCGTCCCATCTTGTTATTAGGTACTAGAACTGCTCTAGTTGTTCCCCAAATTTTCGGGAATATCGCTGTTTTAAAGCACTTGGCTTGGGTTGTTGGAGAGCTTTCTATAACTAGGTTTGATGATTATGTTGACCCTTCCAACAACATGTTAGATTTTGTAAACAACAATAGTTTTAACTCATATATTGCCAATTAAAATAATTATTGGTTTATAATTTATTGATTAATTATAATGACTGTATTATAAAAATATTATTCGTGAGAAGTGCGCTACGTCGTAGCCAACTGCTACGCTGAGAGAAAAGCGGTTGTATATGCAATAGTTGACCACGTTTTATTTCTATAAATAAATATTCCACCTTGAAATTTTATAAGAAGTTTCATTTCAAAAATACTTCGCAGTCCGTGAAGTTCTCTGTGAAATTCTCCGCCGCTAATTGAATGTTAAGGTTTATTTTAAAATTGGAAAATTTGAAAATAGTAGAATGAACATTTTAGCATCCGTTATCTGTATCATTAAGCAGAAGTCTCTCGATGCAGATTACGGCTCAGGCAGCAGTCGCGTCGTCGAGTCGACACGATAGGCACGTCTCCCCTCTCGACGCCACTTCACAGCCGCTTCTGTCGTGGCTGGTGCTTATTGCTGCTGCATTTACTTCAACTAGCGCTCATATGCAAATTTTCTTTCACGAGGTTTCATACTCAGTTTCCTTTTATTTCGTTTTCTAATTAAGTATCTTATGCGCTTCTTAACAGCTGCCAATTATAACAGTGGCATTTACGATTACATTTTTTGTTTTAATAATGACAATGACAAATCGTAAAAAAAACTACATGTGTGAGAAATTTATACAGTTAAACAGTAATTTATTCATAAAATTGGTTTAAAAAAAAAAAAACACTTTTTTTTAACTCTTATAACAAATTATAATGCATTTTTATTTTAGAAAGAAACATATTTTGTTTTAATATCATTATCACAAGCATCATTCCATATTTACAGAATTGCATGAACATCAACCAATAGGTACACTGTAATAAATGATAATATGATAGAATAAAATGCTTCCTTGGTTTTCAGATGAGCCGTATTGGTTTCATTTAATTGAAATGGCGTGTAAAGCTTGGCCACAATTAGATTCCCTATGGTTGATTTTATAGTTCGTAAAGCCAAAAAATAAGAATAAAAATAGTTTATTTTTCATTTAAAGCTTCTAATATATACATATTTATATTAAACAATTTTATATTTTACTATTCTCGTAATTGAAAATACACATTGGTGTGATATTAAACATAGCGGCGGCCTAGAGAGTAATGTTAGATAGAAAGTTTGACCGAACATTATCATACTTTTTATAACGGAGCGTCTTTGTTTGTTCGATTACATTAGTTTACTTAGGATAGTATGTAAGAAATTGATTTATGATAACTTAACGATTTATGATAGATAAGAAAAACAATTTTTGTGAAGAGTACAATGTATTTTGAAACCTCTACTAAACCATTTTATCAAGTAGCTACTATATTTTCTTAACATAAAGCACATGATTATTTATTTTAAAAAGAAGCTCTATAGAAAGGTTAAGTTTTTATTAAGTAAAAATAATTCTTTTTGTAAGATAACTATTTGTGTAATGCAATAGGTACCATCCTATTTCTTTGCAAGTGCTATTTCTCGTGTTATAGGCGACAGTAGCCACCTACCATCAAGTGTCGAAAGTGTAGGAGAATTTTAACATTTCGGAACGACTCAAGACGGCACCATTTAAATAAAATATGCTCGTCTTGTTCATATGGTGAGTGACTAAACTCGCTAGCAGTCAAACTACTCTAAGCATATAAGAATTGTTTATGTTGACTCAGTTTTATGGGCAATCGATATTTCTTATTGGGCATTTTGAGTTATTTCTCGGTATTCTGGTATTTTGCCGCAAAAATCTTTAGCAAAGCAAAGCAGACTTCGCTGATGATTCGAATTTTCAAATTACGAATACAAATAAATTCAGAAGGTAAAGAAGTCTTTTCTGAATTTTTGTACGAAAATTATATTAGAGTAGATTAACAAAATTGCTTGCGACCTTCCTTTTAGTATAATAACACGTTAATGCAATTTTTTGCACTCGCAAAGTGAAAGGTGGGCCACATTTTTTTAAAAATAATTAACTTAATTACAACACGACCAAACAAAAAAAGTCTTATATAGTAACTTTTACTCTATGCTTTAGTTATTGCTTTAGAACTTGAAAACATAAATTTGATGGGAGAATGCAACCAGCAAGACCGTTAAATAGTATTTACGTATATCCATAACTGCTATACCAAACGTAATACAAGACGTAACAGAGTCTTATATAATTGAATATTTTTTCAGTAGGATAAATAATAAGGGACTAATAAGGGACTATGTATGAGCTCTGGCATCTCTTACTCATTTCTAGAAACACAATAGCACATAACTATACTCTCTTGGTTCCGCACCCCTGTTCTGTATGTCTTCTGATTGTCTTCTGTAAGGGGCTGGTTACTGCCGCCAGACGGCACTTTATGACTGCGATAAACAGTGTACCCTGATACAATTTTTTTTTTCTAAAGAAAATATCACAATGTTATTGAAGAAATAAATAAAAAAAACAACAATTCAACCCATGTCATAGTTTAAAATCAATTTAAGTTGTGATATAATTTCTTACACGTTGATCATGAATTGGTAATAGGACTGTCTGGTAAGCACATCCAGGTAAAAGTACATAGTGGGCGCATGTTCGCTGATATGATGTCAGAAATCGGGTTGCGTATAGAGCTCCGATGACAGGTGTCAGGATTTAATTAACCCCAACGAACGTAGTGTATGTGAGAGGCATTCGATGCGGTTTTAAACTGCTTTTGCGACGTGCATCCAATACATAACTTCATTTCTGTGCGATAAAATTCACTGTAAGTTTGCATAAGCTCATTATGGAATAATATGTAGTTTCATATTCTTACACGAGTAAGAAATCAATAAGAGTAAATAACAGTATTTAATATAACACCTGCAAAAAAAAAAAGAAAAAGAAAATTGTTCAGTATTTTTGTCATAAAAAGTGTAGCAATAAATTAGACTTTTGTTATTTTTCTTAACCAATAAGTAATATTTATTAGAAAAGTTATTCGCATGATTCGGTAATAAAGAAAGCGTGTAAGGACCTTATAGAGCCGGTGGCTGATAACTTTAGCATCAGCAGCATATCACTGCAGTAAGCCTGTTTATATAGAGTCGAGTAAAAATTTATGAAGCGTAGTTTAGTGCGGAGGCTCGCTATGTTGAATGACCTCGTTTCGGCCGCGTCGTTAGCTCAATGCTTTCATGGTAGCTGTAATTAATTGATTTTTAGTCGGCATTCTTTGTACAGTTACACAAATATTCTAGCAAATGGAACAAATTTTCAAGGCGTTGATACTAAATCGAGAAATATAGGCTTTAGATGTTGGTGACTAGGCAAATTCTCTCAGTACCGAAGTTTTGCCGAATTTGAATAAGTTTCTGTTCCAAATTCCACTGGGTTTTAACCTCTTTGACTGCTGTAAATGAACACAGCTTATATGAAAATAATTTTTTTTGATAGGTTTGTTCTTGGCCAGCATTTAGCCGTGCAGCAAATACCGGACCGACGATGAAGCGAGCTCACCCAGAACTTTCGCCCTATACAAAGAGAGGAGCTGTCCAGGTGTGAAGTATTGCTTTACCTTATTCAGGATGACCCACCTTTTTTTTCTTATAGGAGTTAAATAAAATTCGAGAACCGTAGGTAGCATTATAATGGAACACTTACATTTTAAAATGTATTCTTCACAAACAGAGTAAATAAAGGCAGAGTAAACGATAGCCCGCAGGTAGTCTCTAAACTAGGAACAAAACTACCAATTTGCAGTTTGATGACCCGACAAAGGGTCAGAGCTCGTCCGGCTGCGGGGTTCCGCACAAACTCAATTCCGACCCCGCTGCAATTTGGTTACAAAGAACACTATTCAATACCTGCAGCTCTTTTCACTGCTATGTATTTTGAATTTTGTTAAAAAATATTACTATGAATTTTCAAAAGTCTTAGTACAATTTTAAAGTTTAAAGAGCAGAGAGAACAGGAAAGCAAATTTTCATGTTATAATTGTAAATGAAGTCAAATGGGAAGTTTATGTATCTTTAATTAAGTTTTCTAAGTAAATTCGTATACTTTAGACTTTTCATTGAAATTACGAGGCTAGATCACTAATGTATGTAGGACCAAATTAATTTAAAATATAGATAAGTCTAAAGTAGATCTAACATTAGTTATTTATTATTCAAAATATATTACGAATTAGACTTAGCCGTTAAGACCAAAACGAACATTAATTGTATTGGAGTACGTTTTTTCACGGGTATATGTAGACAAATTTCAAAGCAGGCTACATATATAGGCGATATATAGACGTAAAGATCCTTAGTAGTACTGGCAACCCTAGATGAAGATCTAAGGGCGCGTTCGACGAAAATTAAGCAAAAAATACATTCTTAATTAACTCTCTAGTCACTGGTAGTTTGGTGAGAAAGTTTTTGTGTGTTCAGACTTAAAACAATGTTACAAGATTGAGCATAAACCAGAACTCCGTGCGCCGACCAAGATTCGACAAGAAAATTAAAACTCTTCAGACGTTCGCTACCCGAACAATTGTGTTACCAGCGAATGATGTGGACGTAACAATTTTAGACATCCCTCCACTTTAATTGTAGCAAAATAAATTGTGAAGGTAATCTTATTTACCGTTTCATTTGTGGGGATTTTTGCTGTCGTAGTGCAGCGTTGCCATGGAAACGAAGTGCCAACACAACAAAGACGCTCGGCACATCCAACAGTAATTACATGTAGTCTGAGTAAATATTTTCTATAGAGAGTTCAACCTCGGCTGTATGTATTTCTTTGTTTCGTGTAGTTTTTAGTTTTTAAGATATGACTTTACTAGAATAATACACGTAGGGACTCTGTACAAAAAGCGACCTACTCTCGCAATGCAGCAGACTTATTACATTACTAGAACGCGACTTTGTCCGCGTTGAAAAAAGAAAAACATAACACCTGAGAAAATATCTGACATCTTTATCGCTGTGACGACGATGGGGCCGCTTTTTATATTTATAGACGATCTCTCGGGAACCTAACATTTTTCCAGGACAAAAAGTAAGTATATATCTTAACCCAGTATTCAGATCTGTTAGGTAAGTACCAAGAGATGTAGCAGGGTGTAATGAAATAGTCTTGGTATTCGAGGATAATAATTTAGGTAGGAAGATGCCAAGTCTTGCTTTGGCAAGTTTTACACATGGTGGATATTTGGCGCGGCTCGCGAAACTCTTCTTCTTTATTTGTTTCGACAAATGATAATAACTTTGTAAAATTTTCTCTTGTCTCGACGTTTGTAATACTCGTATCTCGTTCCATTGTTTACGAGCAAATGTATTGTTGGTACAAATATATCACAGCGTAGCGCGGACTTTTCATTATAAGACAAAATTATTTTTCATTATAAATTTGTGCATTGCCTGATTTTTCTTTGGTTTAAATGTTAATTTTATTCAAAATAGATATCGTCATATTTTTCGTGCAATGAAACACAAGCATTTGATTCATAAGAATCTATATACTAACTAATACTAGCTGAATCCAGCCACGCATCACTGTGGCTCGTTTTATTTATTAGTTTCCTTTGAAACTATTTTTTTTAGATTTAATAGAAGAATGTTTTCTATTAAAATAAAATGTTATAAGTATAAAAATTTCAAGTCAAACCATCGGCTAGTTTTCAAGTTTTGTGTATATCAACATACGGAAGCTAAAAGACATCGTTCAAAATCAGGCCATTGTTTTTTTTTTTAACTTACACTTTGGAGAATTGGAGAATATGGTAATAAAAGTTTTTCTTAATTTCAATAATTTCTTGTGAATATTTCAGATTTTGTAAATGGCGAAAACATTCGAAAATGGAAAGCTGAAAATACTATTGAAAGCTTTATCAGACACTCTTCTTTTGCTATTTATTCTCAGATTAAATCCACCACTTCTTTCTTTTGGCCGTTTTTCATCATTTCCTATCCTTTTCGTCTTTTTGGCGACGGGTTTCCCTAATAAAAGCTTTATAGAAAAATATATTTGATTTTATAGAATAATACAAGAAATATAAAAATGCCCTCTTTGCTTTTAGTACCTACAAAATATGCATGCATAGGCGAAGTTTATTCTTTTTAAATAGTTTCATACTGATCGTATCACGCGCTGCGATGAGCCCGCACTCACTCTACCATAATATTTAGCTTCGGCAAACTACTGTGCTTGCAAAATATCAATCAGGGCAAAATGTACCGAGTAAGATGTTGAGAATAATGCAACGATAATATTCTATTATCGGTATTCTATTCAAGCATACTGTTTCAATTTATCTACTTTATTTATATTACTTTATTCTTAGGAACCTTAACTTTAATAAATAACCTAATGTGTTGTACATTAGACTAACTGTAATAGGTAATATATTACCTAAACTAAATGTTAACGTAAATAAATATCCCTTGATGGTAAAATAGCTACTATCCATCCATACTAATCCATACTAATATTATAAATTTGAAAGTAACTCTGTCCGTCTGTTACCTTTTCACACCTTAACTACTCAACCAATCATCATGAAATTTTGATATAGGATACTTTTTTTAGTCCAAAAAAAGAGGACTGTTCCCGAGGGATCATCTTAAATAAAACAAAAACTAACGCCTGTCCAAAGCAGTAATATATTATAATTTATTAGTCTTTACGCATAAGATGAAAGGATTTAACACACGTTTTTGAAAATGTTGTGTATTCATTGTTTAAAAAATTATGTATTAACTAAAGCTTCGTTCATCGTTCCTTATCTTATGTGAGTACTCCAAGAGCACTCAGTCAATCAGTAAGCAATAAAGTGTTCTTTGAACTCCCTGGAATTCGCTATTGCGCGGTTTATGCATGCATAATGAACCGATATGGGTTCCAAACTCACTTGTTTAACATATCTTTGTACTGTCATTACAATATATCTGATATGTTGATGAACACGTCTTATTACAAATCTAAATTTAGTTTGATATTCATTGCACGTCCCTTGTGATCATTGCCTGATATCGTATCACGACGTACCTTAGGTAATAATATATATCTAATGAGTATGGAGTTAAAACTGTTATTTTACTGTAAATAAAACTGTATTCAACCCAATTAAAAACTATGTCATTTAACATTTTATGTCATTTAACGCCGTTTTGTAAATCTGATTCTTTAAGGAATAAATCGAGACCATCTGGTTTAAACTTTAGAATACTTTTTATCCTGGAAAAATCCTGATGTATTGATGATTACCTGGATTTAACTATAAGATACTCCTGGAAATTTTTTCCATTTTCATAAAAGGAACTACAGCGCGTACCTACGAAGTTGCGGACGCCAGCTAATCAATAATATTATAATATCTTAAACCGATTTGCTAATGAATGACTTCCATTTTTAATCATATCAAAAGCAATACAAGTCATTTTAGCCTATTAAAAAGGCCACAATGAAAGCATAATAATAAACACAAGTATTATCATAATTTGTTGTGACGTATGTATTCATGCATAAATACCAACGAACTTGAATACAAGATATTTTCGATGATAAATACATGGCGTAAGACTATAAGACGAGTATGTATTTAACTCGAATTACGTGCCTTTCTACTCAATTGACTATACCACTTTATAACAGCAGACTGGGACCTGACTGCTTTGGACTTGACGGACCTGTTTTGGAAAACTCGAAGAAAAATTGTGGACTTGCTTGACTGACTAGTCTCGGGACTTTTGATTTAAATTAAATTTAGCCTTTTTTATTTTAAAATAGGCTATTTTAAATTGCTATTTTTACAAATGACACTGCCAAAATCATCGGAGATGATCTGATGGAGTCAAGACATTAAAAGAGAAGAAGAAGAACACCAGACTAAAAATTTGTAAGTTACTAATAAAACGTAGAAGGAAACAATATCTTTCTTAAATCTTTATCTTAAAACACCCTTATAAACGTTTGTGCGTAGCCCACAATTTGGTATCAGCGAATGATATAACGCCAAGAATCCTTTACTTTGTACGAGAAGGGTGAAGGGGTGTGTTTCGATACGATTTATTTAGAAGGGAGCTCAAACTTTGAACAGGTGAGATAACTTTTCCTTCCCTTTGCTTTAAGTAGAAAGAACAATAGGCCAAGGCTTCTCATAGTAAGTGTTCTAGTAACAATAGAATATACGTGCCCAATTTGAATGATTGGTTACATGCCTACTTATGGAGGAATACTCGATACTATGGTACTTCATATTCAACATACCATGGTTCAAGGGTTAATTGAGGAAAAATAAGGGTGTTATGAAATAATAAAAGTTCTTTAGTTTCAGCAGTAGGACGTCCTTTGCTGGATATAACCCTCCGCCATATTTTTTTTAATTTCTTTACAGTCTATACTAATATTATAAAGAGATAAAGTTTGTATATTTGTTTATACTTATGTAGGAGGTAATTGTTTATATGTCGAAACTAATCATCCGATTTAATAAAATCTTTCATCTATAGTTAGAATATAATTTCAAGATGGACATTGGCTAAACATACCACGCTGGCGAAGCTGCGGGTACCATTTATCCAAAAACAAAGATCCAACGTTTGGTAAAAGTATAATATCAAGCTTTATATCTTTTACTTTTCATCGCGGACGAAGTCACAGGCACCAGCTAGTTCACAAATAATTTTCCTATCGCTAGAACAACTTAAATGTTGAAGTATTTGTAGTATTTTAGAAAGTATATTAAAATAATCAAAGACATTCCTTGTAAAGAATAATATTGATTTATAGTATATAGTTATAGTATATACGGAAGGCGTCCGTAGTTAGATGGCCTTTGTTGATATGGAATCGCTTGAGGCGTCGGCTGCGATGGTAATGCACAAAGAGCTTCGAGTGGCGGACTCGGGTGCCGCTTCCCAGACCATCGACAAAACAAAGGGTACATTAGCTTTAACGCGGGAAAAATAAAAGGCAAATTGTAAAAAAGACATGAAAGAACTAACGGAGAAACAGTTCATTATCTGGTAACCAGAGGAAGCTACTTCCAGATATTAATTTCAAAGGTAAGTATACCGATATGCTCAGCAAGATCGAATGTGATACAGATTTGACTTCTCGCATATAATTTATATTGTAGGTACTGACTTTGCCCCTTCAACTTTGGCCGCGTTCCTCTTTAGCATTATTTTTTTCTGGATGAAAGGTACCCTAGGTACCTCATATACTCCAGACATACTCCAGACAATGTGTATTGAAATATTTCATATCGATCAATTGAGTAGTTAATGCGTAAAAGCATAACAAACAATCAAATTCTTTTTCGCATTTATAATGTGAGTTAGAATAATGTTAAAAATTTCTAACAATATTTTAATTAATCAAAGTTAACAAAACGTAAATGCATTGAAAGGATAAAATAGATAGTAGGTAATATATTATGTAATGTATTAATACAATAATAAATATAATATTATGTCCTGCATTAATACATCTGCGCCAAATCTAATCCAAAACTGTTCAACTTTGTAGGTTTTATTGAGTTTACAAAAATTTACAATATAAGAAAAAATATACAAAAACATTAATATAATCGGATAACAGATATGTTTTATGGAGCACAGTTCAGTGTACATAACTCGTAAAGTAGAGGTAACAAGCGCGCATTACCGAGTGCATATGTTTGGAGCAAACTGAATTTAATAGCTGAACATAATTCAATTGTTCCGAACTGGCGGCCTGTGAAACTGCATTCCTTTTGCGTTGGCGAGACCGACCGGCCAACAGCCGACAGCCGACAGCCGACGAGACCTCTCCATTTATTTGTTGGACTATCACATATTTGTTTCAACATTTTTTGTTTCACGTTTCACGGCCCGTTTCACTGGTGAGTGGCGGTACATACTTTTCAGCTAAATATTCATTTTCAAATAAAAACCCGTAGTTTTATACAAAAGCGCTATTTCATGTAAAAGCGAGCCTTTTGTCTGAAATAATGAATGTAGGTAGATTTCATACGTGAATTGTTGTTATACTTAGATATTCTAGGCGCATTCGCAGCACTGTTTGGGGGGTAGGCACATATTACATTACATTACAAAATAATTATTTTAGTGGTAGTATAAATCTGCTGAATAATAATGCTGAATTTAAGACAAGACGTTATAAATAAAATACAGCGAACAACATTTTTATATAACTTAAATTTTGATTTTGGACCCTGATTTTACCTAAATTTTAATATTCCCATGGAAGGAAATAAAGATTCTAAATTTGAATTAGCATATTGAAAAATGTCCCAACTTACTTGGTATGTCGAACAAATAATAACAATTAAACGATTATAATTATCACACATTAACCGTAGAACAGTTAGATTCAAACACATACCTTTTTTCTTGTAAGACATCAGTTAATTCTATTCATTTCAAACTGGATAGAAAGCGGAGCCACTCGAATAAAATAGTTTTAATAAATACAAAAGACATATTAAGTACCTGTGAGAGAAAACTCTGTTGATTGCAGAAACACCCCACACGTAGCCCCAATATCGTAATAGCAGAGTCATCCAAACAAAATTGGAAATAAATGAGCGCCACGCTGAGCCGCGCGGTTTCATATCAACGATATTGGAGACGATATGTCCCCACGTGCGTGTCCGTCGCGACAAAATGAAACAAATAACCATCATCGTATTATATTGACGGACATTTTGCTCTAGAGGTTTCATGAATGTCCAAACGTTATCGTCATTAAGTAAATGGCTATAGATAAGAGGACAATATTACCCTATCGTGCTGTTATATTTATCAAACTTTTGTTATTTTTATATATGTATAGTTCTGTTGGGGAACTGACGGTCCACTAGGTGGTAGGTTATAGGGATAAAAGAAAGAGATGGATCAAAAGGAAAGACAGATAGACAGATCAAGATGTTGCTCTTAAAGGCCTCACTCACAGTTGCAAAGACTATGAAAAAAGCTGAGGACAGGGTGGAGTGGAAACTGCTGGTGCTTGATGTCAGAAAACATTTTAGAGCGGGCTCAATCTTCAGGAGTGAAGAAAACGCGCTATCTATTTATTTATCAACCAGAAAATTTTTACTCTCCAGGAAAGTAATAAGCAAAATGAAAGAACTTAAAGCTCTAGAGAAGCTTCTGAATTTGTCAGTAGGGTTCAGTGTTAGTTAATTGGAGTTTCAGCTATCAAGTTGTGATTGAACCATAATTTGTGTAAATTGTATCAAAACATCCCAAGATTCATTTCCAAGATTCTTTAGAAAGCGGTAAAGCCTCTTAATAAGAATAATTCTGTCCTCCTTTACTGTATCATCTCATAACCAACAAATTGGTCTTCATAAAGGGAAAACATTGTAAACAGAATCCATAGAGAATTTATTCTCCGTGTAATCAAACCAATAGCGAACGTGTAATTGGCGCCCAGCCGGGAACTAACGAGACAGATTGTCTGCTGATATTGCAAATTCAATTCCCTACTTTCGCTTCTCTTCTAAACAGATATTTCCTCTTGAAAGCCTGTCGCAGTCATTATTTTTATAGCTTTTTAAATCTTTCCTTTTAGACAGCCAAAAGTAAACACTCCTTTTTAGAGGACCAGCACACACGCTGTTATTTCTATTAACTGTTATGCTAATAATAACTTTACAGTAATGTGGCTTGCATAGCAGAGTGACATAAATATTATCCAAAATATCCTAACTAATATTATAAATGTGAAAGTGAGCTTGTTTGTTATGATGTCACGCCTTAACTACTCAATCGATCATCATGAAATTTTGTATATACATTTTGTATACAGAAGAGACGTTTCAACCAGAAAAAAATACTGTTACCGAGTAATCATCTAAAACTAAAAATTCAACACCTATTAGTTTAATTAAGTTAAGTTAAGTTAATTAAGTTCAACACCTATTACTAAATTAGGTTAATTAAGTATAACTTAATAAATGTTTTTACTTTTAAAAATTAATACGTAGATTTAATTTAAAAAAAAATGCAGACGAAGTTGCGGGCAAAAGACATTTCAAAATAAAAAGTATAAAAATTCATAAGTATTTTGTAAATAAAATATTATGATATTTTTAAAAAGTATTTGTTACTGAAAACAGGTATAAATATTTAAAAAATGCAAGTTAAATATTTGTAGTAATATCTCGATGCAGAATAAACATTTTCTGACGAGAAAAATTCCAAACATCGCCAAGTAAATATTGTTTTAGAAAGAATTTTTTTATTAAAAGACAAGTTCATCTATTTGTGTCACAGGGATCATTTAGTGTAGGGTAGATCATTTAGGGACCTTGGAGATGTCCTTGGATATGTTTTAGATATGTCTATAATTATTATATTTGTGTGTATTTGTAAATTAAATAGAATTCTTCTTTCTTTCTGTCTATAGGCCTTTTAACTTTAACTCTAATCTACAAACGACAATAGTAAATAATATCAGTGTCGTTTTTGTTTTATTTTTTTTATATAGACAATATTTTAATAATATTTTAAGATCCGAGTAGGAAATGACTTTCACCCATCTGTTTATTAAATTTGATATAAAATACTTTGCATCCATTAAACAGATGGGTGAAGGTCGGATGTTCGGATCCTCTATTATAAGTAAGTCGAAACAAGAATGGATAACTCAAAATCCAAATTTTAACGAAATTAATTTCGAAAACTAAGGGCCTCTTCACCATGTGTCAAGTAGGCTAACCGCCATTTAAAGTCACCGGTAACCGGGAATGAAGGAGATGATATACCTTTGTTTGTACAGTAAAAGTCCCAAACATTAAAAGAAAATAATTAAAAAAAAATCGCCTATCGAAGGATGCAGTAAACCGAATGCATAATTTAATAAAACATAAAATTATTTCTATAAGTAATTAATCAACACTTTACTTGTAATTGGTGAAAGAGGCCGTAAGTGTTTTAGTTTGACATTAGCTCAGTCTACAACTCTTGTAAATTATAAAATATTTCAAGCATTGAATCGGTCGATGTTAGTTTTCCGTTAATTCCTCGAACGGTAGAATCGTTTAACATAACAAGCACACATGTAACCCTAACCGCGGGAGGTGTAACGAGTAATGTCCAATTTACAATTCACGCGTCGGTAATGTGATTTATCCAACCCTTTGTGACTTGGGCACACACCGAAGTACACCCCTTTGGATATATTACCGACATGTAGTATGGAAAATTCATGCATTCCACTCAAGCACGTTTCCAATAAATCCAGTGTCCACCTCTATCAAGACAAATTGGTGATGTGTAAGACTTAAAAAACGCTCAATGCAAATTTATTGTGTAGTACATTTCTATTAGATCCAAAAATGTCGCCCAAGTGAAATTTACATTTATATCAAAACTATTTCGACAGACGTTCAATGAACGTAAATCGAGTTGAGTGTATTTTGCTACGAAGCTATTCTGTAACTAAATAAACATTCAATGTAGCGAAAAGAAAACAGAAACGAATATAATAAAAATAAGCGAACAAAAATCTTACAAGATGCTTGTCGATTTAAGCCAGATGGCGACCAAATAACAGTAAGAACACAATATTCATCCTCTTTGATGATAAATATGAAACTTTTCGTGAAAATTTTTTGGACTTATCAACATTATGTGACACAAGCTTTTGCCCGCCACTTCTTCCGTTCCCCTTTTACTTAGGTGTGTGTTTGAATGATAAACAGCCCATTTAATACTGTCAGAATAAGGGCCTCTTTCACCATCTCTGAGAAAAGTGTCAAGTAGGCTATCTGCCATTTAAAGTTACTGGTCACCGGGAATGATGGAGCTTATATATCTTTGATTGTACGGTAAAAGTCCTAAACATTAAAAAGAAAATAATGAAAAATTCGCCTATTGAAGGATGCAATAAACAGAGTGCATAATTTAATAAAACATAAAATTATTTCTAAAATCAACACTACTTTTAGTTGGTGAAAGAGGCCCTAAGTATTATAACTTTTAGCCCCCTTTTTATTATTTTTAAACATTTAATTAATCTTTATTGCTCTTATCTTTATCTTTGTTAGGCGTCGAATTTTTTATTTTTATTTTTAGATGATCCCTCGGGAGCAATACTTTTTCTGGATGAATGGTGTATAATTTCGTGGTGATCGATTGAATAGTTAAGGCGTGAAAGCGTAACAAACAAAAACAAACAAACAAACAAACAAACAAACAAACTTTCGCATTGCATTTCTAAGGTATCATCTAAACACAGGCTTCAAAAGGGAAATAGAATTAATACAACTATTTATAGTTGGTGGCGACGATAGTCATAATCAAAAACTGTAGGGTACAAATACGCCTTTGATTTGATAGGATGAAGGATATCGGAATAAGTGAGGATAGGGATAAATGTTGGTATCCCTTGCTCACGCACCGAAACACAGCACACATACTGTTGTTACACGATGGTTATATGTATAATTACTACTTCACAAATAAAATTACGTACCTATTAGAACCTCTTTATATAAAGTAAATATATTATAAGTTTAGGCGACTGTAGCCTCCTACAATGAAATGGATCGTTAGCTACTGTCTGCGACCATTTGACTTAAAGAAAAAAATACTTAAATATTGTAATTTTAAAAATTCTTGGAGGAAAACATTTGATAAAATTTGTATTTACATTCGATGTCCGGTTTTACGTAAAATGCACGATATCTAACCCTGTCGTCAAGTGTGAGAAACGACAGGAATTCGATTTGGGCCCTCCGTGCCCTGCGTCCAAACGGAATGCAAATCGACGGCGAATTTGTATTCAACTCCTCTTTTTCTAAATTTTACAATTACCTGTGTGTAAAATAAGAACACTAATGTTTCTTTATTTCTCCATCTTCTTTGTAGCATATTTATGAAACAAAGAAAAAAAAATAAGGAAGAAAGTTATAGTCAGTGTCATAAAAAATATTAGTGATCTGAAATACTAATATTTTTAGTGATCTCTTTATAACGTTTCAAATTGATAATTTTCCATATAAATATTTTACGCTCTCGCTAGCGAGTGCAGTCTTTATAACTCATGGTAGAGGGTGATCTTTAATTATCAAAACTCAGTTTTGTGAAAAAAGTGTGCAAGCTTTACCTAAGCTTAAACTTCTTAAAACTTTAAGCTAAAAACTGAAAGTTTAAAGGTCCATCTTATAATTACAAATATTTGACTTTCCACAATCCTTACTGATATTATAATTGCAAATGTAAGTTTTTTGTTATGTTTTATGTCTTAACTATTTGACTAATCATCATGAAATTTTACATACACGTTCTAAGGTGTACAGAAAAGGACATAGGGTACGTTTCATCCAGAAAAAAGTACTTTTCCCTCGGGGTACGCGAACGTAGTTGCGGGTAAAAACTAATGCTAAATAATTGGAAAGCCGAACACTTCAAAATATCACATACCCCCAAAAACTTATACGCCTATATAAAATGTAAATTGCTATATAAATGTCAAATTGGTTGAATCAATATGACACTAAGGTTAAGTAATGAACACCGGATACTGTATAATTAGTGTGTGGACCCTGATGATTGCGTTCCCTTGTAATTTGCATGTAATGACTTAGAACCGCTCTGTAATTTGGCTCTACATCCGACCACATCACATTAATTTATGTATTTGATTTAAAGGCCACCAGTTCTAAACTCATGTTGACTATTTTTGAGTTTTCTCTTCTGTGATTATTACTAAATTTGAGAAACGTCGCATTTCCTCTTGTTAATTGAAATAAGAAAAAAACAAAAAATACTACAAAAAAATATAATACAAAAATAAAATATAAAACAATCTTATTATTAATTGATTACTTTATAATAATAAAAAATCCATATCTGTAATGCTTGATTTTTTTTTTGTTTTAATTATTAGGAACAATTGTTTTTAAAAGTTTAATATATTTTTGTACATGTTTAAGTATTTCTGTAGTTTTTTGGTTTCATTTTTCCACATAAATAATAATCATAACTGAGAAATGTAATAACACAATTCAGATGACGATTGTAATTGAGTAAATTTTAGGACTAAGTGATAAAGAAGATACTTTAATTTACACTCTCCATTACGAGTATTACAATCCTGGGCGATCGACCCATTATTTGGCAACATTTCAAATGATGAACGGTTGCGGCTTTGTAAGCTTAATCTTTGTAACGCATTTATTATTAATATCATACATTGTTGCCTGTTAATTCTAACACGTAATTATCTTAGACAACTTTATAATTAAACACTTAATCTAAAAATATTATGTACTAGACTCGTTAGTCTAGTACATAATATTGCTTCGGTGCGAGCTTTGCTCTGGAACAATTGGGGGGATTAGTAGGTAAACATAATATGTACTTTTCAAATAGTGAAATTTTTATTTCAAATAGATGCAGTGGTTCCTGAGATTACCCTCCACCTAAAAACAAACATAATACCACCCACTCTTTTTATTATATTATAAATTACATATCTATAAGTAAATATGTACTTATAATAAGTAGGTAGTAGCAGGGCACACTGAGTTTCGCAGTCATTTGGACAGCCCGTCTGGCGGCTGTAACTACCTCCTTATAGATTATCACTGTAAAATAACAGCATGTTTTTTAATTATATATGCATTTTTAAAATTAATATTTCAAAAGTAATAAAAGCTATCGTTCGGATTCGTCACTAATTCAAAAATTGCACTTGTAAAATGCTAATTTTGTACTGTATGCTGCTCACTACGAAAAAGTCATTAAACTGCGTTTCGAGACTTTCGCATATACTTAGGTAAATACTGAAAAAGTTTCAAAATATTTAAAGTTTCATAGCAATCGTATGTAGGTATCGTAGATACTAAATAGTGCTATAAGTTCGTAGCATACGCTACGGTATCGTAGCTCTTATGACATTTCCCATCGTAGCTATTGAACAGGTATTTAAAAAATATAATTGGGCAGCCCGTCTGGTGGCAATAACCACCCCCTTACCTCAGTGAAATAAAATGTGTTTCGGTGAATGAGTAAGGGATGCCAGAGCCCATTACCCCATCCCTTCCGTATCCCTTATCTATGGTTCCCTTATCCCTTATCTTTCTATGGTCGGCAGCGCACTTGAAGCGTAATTGCACTTGCACTTTATTAAAACGATTGGCCCCCATAGAATAAGCATTATAGACACAAAGAAAGTTGTAAACGGTTTATAGGTTTATATTTAAGTTAATTATTTTGATGATGACGTAAAAGGGTGGTTTATTCAAAATCAGTATCATGTTCCTCTTAAGGTGCATAGTGCCGTCAAATGGGTACTTAAACCTACTCCTCGTTTATGGCTAGACCAAAAAGCTTGATGAAAATGAATTATCAACATTTAGACAACATTTGGTACATTTTTTCGTATCTCCAAAACTCCAATTTTTTTTAATGTTAACCAAACCGGGGTTTTTGGCTTGAATTCCCTACTTCTCCTAAACGGGTACGGCGATTGGAAATATTTACACTCTAAAAAATAATAATCTGTTGTACTTTAAACACAACTTAATAATATGTAAATAATCAACTTTTTTTATTTTTTTTTTATTTTCATTTAAAAAATTGAGATATACTGATTCCGGTATGCGGCGCGGATGTAGAGGCTACACCCCACCTAGACGGCCAACGCCATTGACGACTCCAAGCGTCTTAACAAATACACAATCTTCAATGATAACAGAAGGATATGTTTCCTTTTAAACAGTGGGGATTTACTGGTGTGTCTAGAAAATGAACCTTGTATATATTATATATATTGTATGTATAATCATAATAAATAAATAAATAAACAAATGCATAATCACGCTCATGAAATGCGTCTAGAATTATTACATTATGGTAAAAATGACAGGACTTTGCCCGGTAACGGCATTCTTTGTCGCGGAATTAGCAATCAGCCTAGCCCGCAAAGCACTCACCGCAAAAACAAGCCTCGAGTTTTTTCTTAATTGCACCGCAGATGAGCTTTACGACCTGGCCTTGCCACACAAATTACTATTATTTATTTAACGTCCGAGTAAATTAAAATATTAAAGCCTTCGCGGCGCACACTTGACACGTTGACCTAAATAGTTAGCCACACACAGAGACCATAGGAACTAGTATATTCCCTAACACACCTGACCACTTCTAACTAAATCCTTTTACCTGGTGTGTTCAGTTGTAAAAGATGTAAAACTTTTTCTTACTTTTGTCTTAAAAAAAGAAAAGACGGTCGAAGTTTTCCACTTTGCCGACGTCGAAACCAACTTCGTTTAAGGACTAAATTGTATTTGGAACTTGTTAATTCCAGACTGTGGCGCGGTTACTTAAGTAAGTCTTTCATTAGCGGTCGTCACGTGCTTTGAATTATAAGGCGGCAGGCTTCGACTGCGAACGTTCGGAAAAAATTCAAAGACAATTGTCAGATCGCGAGTGCTTATTGCCCTTTCCCTCCCCGATTGGAAACCCTTCTCTGGCTGCAACGCTCTGAATACAAATAGAGGCTTCCATGACTAACATCTTTTTATTTAGCTTCGATCACATATGCCCGAAGAAATGTTATTACCACCCATTACACTCTACGTTCATACGCTTGTACTTACTATATTGTTACCATATTTTTAAGGCAGTTCCTTACATGAAAATTTCCCTATCATTTGGGACTCTTACTTTATTATCAACTAGAGGGCCGCCCCGGGCATCGCACGGATTTTTTTTCTGCAAATGATATAATGAATAAAAACCTTCCTCCTTTAACGCTTTTTCAATTAGTGAAAACCGCATTAAAATCCGTTGCGCAGTTTAAAAGATATAAGCGTACATACAGAGGGACGCGGGAAGCGTATTTGTTTTAATTACTATCTAAAGATATCGCTAAATCTGTTGGCGCATAGCTCGAAAACGGATGGGTCAGTTTGGAAATTTTTCTATTATAAGATCTAAGATCTGAGATGATGTTGAACAAACGAACATTGCATTTTATTTGTTTAGGTATATAAATAACGCTTTGATAGTTATCATTGAATATATATTTAATGATTCTACCTGTTGTACAATAAGGTAAAGCTTTGGTGAGTTGTTCCAATAATGCCGAGATTTTCCCATATTGCCACACATGTAGAACTTTATCCAGTATACAACCCTCATCCATCTCACTACAAAATGGGGTTCTTCGAGAGAATTGTAAATAAATTCTTTTAGGGTCGGCAGAGCACTTGCACGCCCTCTGGTGTTACATATACCCTTAGATGGTGGTAGCAAAGACATTATAAATGACAATGAACAAATTACAGCGTCAGTTTGAGTTTATAATGAAAATTTACAGATACATATACGATATAGTAGCAATTGACAACAAAAACATTATTCATGTTTTTGTAATTTATAGTTATTAAATAAATTGTTTGTTCTCTCTGACCATCAAAAAACCATTACAGCCAAAACTACAAAATCTAAAAAGCTCAAATGTGGAACATAGTTTTATTTTATAAAGTCCACTAAGAATGGAGTTTTGAAAATTTTGCTCCGTGCGAAGCCGTAACTTGGTAGTATACGTAACATACGGCTTGCTAGTATGATAAAATAACGAATAATTCATGACCTTTAATAAATCTAAATAATTGATTTATTAAAGTTTAAATTTGTAAAAAAAAAGCTAAAACACTAGTCAGACTTTGTCAGCATACGGTAATAAAAGTGGGCTCCCCTAACTGTTTTAAAGTGGTGCTTGGTAAGTTCAATACAGTCTTTAGCCGACCCCAATGGCGCAACAGCGGATAGTTTTTCACAAAAAGAGACAGGCGCAAATCCGTAAAGGCCCACTGAATACGTGTCGTGAGTGGCAGAAAACGGATACAAAAAGGAACCTCCGTCTCTCTGACACGAGAGGAAAACTCGGGACAATGAAAAACATTTTTACCCTGCCGCGTGCGAATTCAAAATTGGGTAAACTTATGCGTTCAGTTCAGAAGCGTGCCTATACACTTTACTGAAAATGTGAAGATTTTATCGAGGACGACACTTGTTCATTTAATAAAGAAGTTTGTAAGTGAAACGCGTTACGTTGAGACGTAACAAAAGAGAAAAAACATAAATATTGATTGGATCGCGTCGAAGGAACGCAACTGCAAACAATAAATCCTTTTGTACGCAGACCCAACAACTTTTATTGACAAGTTTTGCTACAAAATATTATTGTCCCACTATACTCAAAGGACTAGCAGTTATATTCATTTCGGAAGATGACAACTTTGACAATATAATACCTACTACGGAATTCTTAATCCTACTATAGTCGGCATCGCACTTGCAGCACCTGTAGCGTTGCTTGTGTTATAGCCATCTACAACCAAGTCGACCGTCAGCCGGTCTGGCGGCCTTTACATAAAAAACTTATGATTTCATTAGCTTAATATAAATTCAGTTGATGCACAACGTTATATATTTATTAAATCACGATTTCTAATAAATTCAATTGTATCTTGAAACTTTTGTTTTATTTTATCACATAGGTTTTTTGAAGAGTTTGTTTGTTTGTTTCATTGGACGCATTAAACTCTGTTTTACCAGTCGGATTTTAAAAATTCTTTTTGCATTTTGTAGCCCAATTTTTGAGGAGGTATCATGCTGTGTATCATCACGTTATGACCCATAGTAGCCAAGTATAAAGTCAAAAAATGTCAGAGATTACGCAAAGCTAAAATGAAGTAATAGCACGTGGGGGCGATGAGATGCGATGCGACGCCTAAGATCAAACCAACATTACCGAGAAAAGCCTAATATACATGCATTAAATTAAACGGCGGTTGAAACCTCACGACACAGCTAATTTATTATATAAAGTTAATATTTGTTGTTAGTAACTAATTTATATTTTGAAAATTAAGCAGACATTGAATTTATTTATTGACTTATTAAGTTAAGATTGAGTACAAATACCCTGAAAACTTACTGAGACTTATAACTGGTTGTGTTTTTGTAAGAGTTCGTTAGTATCCCTCGAGAATAGATACCAAACCTGTATAGTTCTAAGAACCAGTAATTAATTTGATTGAAATCCATGAAGACATTAGAATTGCAGATAAGGCACTCAGCCAGACGCTGTCATTCTCCGAGATATATTTTAAAATACAAAACCTGGAAATGTTTTCACAGTTTCAAACGGATTTGTATAATGAAAAAGTATTTTATATAATGTATTATGCTCAAATTAATGTTACGCTAACATACCGAGTCATATGTCACATATATTCAGATTGGTCGACATGCAAAGCCAACCTGTCTTTGTGGACTACAATGTGGTGCAGAGAATTGGCGCCTGTTTCAATTTCCGAAATTTGATATCGTACGTATTAGATACGTGTAAACATGAACTTACTCGAATTGCTTGTATCTAATACTAGCTGTTCATGCGACTTTTTCCGGGAAAATATAATATATAACTATAATATATGTTACTTGCTGATAATGTAGCTTTCTATAGCTTCTAAAATAAAATAAAAAACTAACGCCTGGTCAAAGTGTTTTAGCAACAAAGGTTCAAGCGTTATATTGCTTCTATATACCAGGAGGCTGAAAAGTTCTGAGCCTAAAGTACTTGTAGATACTTTAATCACTCACTCAAGTAGTCACTAGTTGAGTGACATCTAATTAGCAGATAGGGAAAGTATTGTCTAATTAGGATCTTTATAGTTCGAGCAATCGATCTGTAAACGTCATCATGTCTGTGTCATCGCTGCATTTCACGAAATTGGAACATCGTGCCGTAATAAAATTCCTTGTAAAAAAGGTAAAAACGGCAAAGGAGATTTTTGAAGAAATGTCTGTAGTTTATCCAGGTCAGCCACAGTCAAACGTTGGGCAAGATTCCAGCAAGGTCGAGAGTCATTGGAAGATGACCCCCGCCAGGGGCGACCAAACACCGCCGTCACAGACGAAAAAATCGCAAAAGTGAAGAAAATTGTATTGAAGGACCGTCGAATAAAAATATGGCAGATAGCAGAAGAGTTTTCTATCAGTAAGGAACGAATTGGAGATATTTTGCACAATCACTTGCACATGAATAAAATTAGTGCAAATTAGTTACGTTCCAAAAATGCTTTCGCCGCTTGAGAAACAGCGTCGAATTGAAACTTCTCTGGAGTTTATAGACTTGTGCAAGGACAATTTGGACGAAATTTGTACCCGCATTGTCACCATAGATGAAACGTGGATTAGACAATATGATCCAGAATCAAAACAAAATACAATGCAGTGGATAGAAAAGGGAGAAAAGCCGCCAAAGAAGTTTAAAGTCAAAAACTGGACTTCGAAACTCATGACTACTATTTTTTGGGATTCGGAAGGAATTTTGCTCATTGACTACCTTAAAAAAAACTACAATGAACTCCGCGTATTATGCAGCACTTTTGAAAAAAGTACGCGAAAAAAGTAGTCATTGTGGAAAAAAGAAGAGGGAATTTTGTTTTTGCAAGACAATACGCCAGTCCATACGACGCGAATTGCGAAGCAAGCCTTTCGAGAAACTGGATTTGATGAAGTTAACCACCCTACAGTCCAGACCTGGCTCTCAGCGACTATTTCATTTTTAAAAATTTGAAAATAGATCTTCATGGACGAAAATTTAGCGATGATGAAAAAATGAAAGCTGCCGTAAACGAGCATTTTGACAGCAAAGATGCATCTTATTTTTTTAGTGGGATACAAGCTCTTTTTAAAAGATGTGAGAAATGCGTTGCAGTGGAGGGAGATTATATAGAAAAATAAATTAAATTTAGATTTTAATCTGGTCTTTTAATACCTTAGGCTCAGAACTTTTCAGCCGTCCTATATATAATTTTATTTTTTAAACGCGGACGAAGTCACGGGCACCATCTAGATTATAATATGTATTTATTAGGATTCCACTATTTGTGTTATATCCTAAAATCAAAGTGTTATTAACGTTAATAAACGTCAATAACACAATTCAATAACACAATTCAGTCACGCTTATACCATTGAAAATATTTATGTAATGCTTCCAAAAGACAGACAGTATCCTGGTTTATCATACGAGATATGTTTTCTCCTGGGAAAATCCAAGAAAAAAGATGATGGCATGAGCGGAGCTGCGGGTAACAACTAGTTAGTAATAAATAATGTAGGTGTCACTCCAATTGCAATGTATATAGCTAGAGACTGGTAGTTGACACGGGTGAGTGTTTGTACAGAACCCATTCACGTCCGTCGATGGGATAATGGCTGCTCTCGGCGTAGAGAGCACAAGAGATTTCGCCCCGATTCGGCTTAATGAATTCGCTCAATAGATAGGTACAATATATACACACCGGTAATTCTATTCCGTTTCCGTGGCTTGGATCCATAACGAGTAGTTAAGGTGTTATTCGACAATATTAATTTACAGTTACTGCGTGCTATAATATCATAGAGAATGTATGTAAAGTCAGGGTACGAAAACCTTCGTCAGTTCTCAAATTCATTCCTTTATCAAATCGTTGACTCTTAATACCTTTTGAAACTAAATCACTAAGCAGACAACTACAGCTGCCAGTTACGTTGAAGCGTGTGAAATGAAATTTTGGCATGACTGATAATTGCCCTGGTGCAAGCAAATATCGACTTTAAGGTGACGAACCAACCTTCTCTTACCCCGACTGTACTTTCAACCTAATTAAGTATTGTTAGTTATCGTTAAGTATCGTTAATAATTAAATATCGTGCAAATATATAATTTGCAGAAAAAATCCTTGCGAAGCCTTGAATGGGCCGCTAATGGCCGCATGATATTTTAAGATGTCTTTTTTTTTGACAACTCCGCAAGAGACCATCTTTCTAACACTCCATATAAAATTCCAACTTCATAAGAATTTTCAAACAGACTTGAATTGAGTACGTGACAAATATAAGCACAAAATATGCGATTGCGAATAAACATGTTCACGTCTCAAAGGATAACGTAAAAAGCAATCTTGTCACGCAAAGTAAATATTATATATAGTACTTTTCTAATATAAACTATAAGCATAAAACAGAAATGTGTTATTGTTACCATTACTTTAGTTTAAAACTCACGTACACTCGTAGTAACAATATAACACTTTCGCGTGAAATACTACACCGAGACTGTTTCCTAGAAAACATATTGGAAAGAGTGGTTTTAGAAACTTCTCTTTTAGCCAACGCAAGTTAATAAAGTTCATACCTAGTAAGTATCGGTAAAATAGAAATAGGTAAATATTGTTCATAATTTCGTTTGGCGGCAGTAACCACCCCCTTACAGAATACTACCATGAAATAACAGTATATGTGCTGGTGTGTTTCGGTGAGAGAGTAAAGTATGCAAGAGCCCATACCCCATCCCTTCCTTATCCCTTATCCTTAATCCTACTGTGGCGTTTCCATTAAAGAAAATTAATGACCTCAATATTAAAAAAAAAAACACAAATAAATAGAAACTTTTGAAACTATGTATGTAATAACTAACCGAAAGTATTTTATTGATATTTATTAGAAGAAATACTGAGCGTAATTATAAATTATAGAGATAAACTTTTTTTTGAGGAACTGTTATTTGTTTTAATTTACACGCCAACACAACAAATGTACAAAGTTAAGTATATTAAATCATTGTTTCAAATGCAGAGAGAAATAACATCTGTAAAATAACATTTTAAAGATATTCTAATAGCAATCTTAGACTCGATAGGTTCAATATAACCCCTTTGGAGTGCATTCCGAGACGACATTCGATATTAGACTGATTTTCAATATTAAAAGACGTTAGATATTTTCTTTTTTGGATAAGTTTAATACATATAGGTAATTGAATTATACTGTGTATTTTCCATACAACACAGCTGGATATCTAACATTTATTATACTTGTTTCGTAAAACGGCAAAAAGCGAAGTCATGTAAACTGCATCTAGTATTTTTTATTTAATTTTTTTTTTCATTAGATTTAACGACCCATTATAGATGAGTGGTTAGGGTACTTGCCTTAACGCTCCGTGTCAGGGGTTCCGGGTTCGATTTCCAGCAGGGTCAACTGTGGAAATGAACTTTCCAAAGTTGGCTCTTGTCTGACTTTGGAAAGTAGTGGCAGTTGACTGCGTTTGGCGGGGCACCGATGTCGTGTCATAACGACCTCGCGACTTCGCCCATCTACGGCCGCGCTAGGAAGTCGTTGTGTTGTAGCCGGTAAGACTCCAGCATAACCCCGGAGTGTTCCCTATCACTGTGGATATCCTAACGTTAAAAAAAGGGCACACTGCGTTACGCAATCATTTGGGCTGCCCGTCAGGCGGTAGTAACCGTAACCGTACAGAAGACCACCTTAAAATAAGTAAGTTCAAAAAATATAGAAAACAAGTTGGATTTTCTTCTTACTTTATTATATCGAAATTGTCTTGATTCTAGTTTTTATTCCACGCGATATAAGCTGAACACCATTTAAAATTATGAATGCATAACTACACTTCTTATTACTGAATAATGTTTGCAGAACTATCGACGTGTACAACTGTAATACATTATAGTATGAAAATAGTGATTCCATGTTGAACATCTGGAGGTAACGGATCGGTTCGTAAGAACTTGGCGAAGTAGTTAGCGAGCCGCGTGTACGGTAACAACTTGAATGTTTGAACTTGCATAAACTTCGGCGGCCGCTGCGATGCATTCAAAAATGTTCAGAAATTGTCTAAGAAATACGTGATGTGTTACTAAAATTTTCGTGCTGTTCGATTTCTTTTTTAAAAAAAGATGACAACACAAAAGCTTGAACAAACGACACTTAAAATTTTTCCTATTATACATCTTGACCGCTCTATTGAAACCTGCTAAAGATTGAGAATCAATAGGATCCAATCTTGACAAAATCCCTCTTTTTCATACCGAGCGCTTTAAAACATCTTTTATAATGCGCACTGCCAAGGATTAGAAATTAGAACTCTCTGCCGGGGTCTGTGTTTTCGAGCTGACATAACCCAAATCTTTTTAAAGTTCGAGTGAATGGGTATCTTATGGGTGAGCTCGCTCCATCGTCGGCCTCGTCTTTATTGCTGTACGGATAGATGATGGCCAGAGCAAACCCATCTTTAATAAAAAGACAAGCATAAAATTGAAATCAGTAATGGTTCCATGCAAGCTGCAAACGATCGAGTTAATAAATTATTAAAGGAGGCATTAAGTCAAATCGATGGTTCATGTCTCCGGGAGTATCTTAAAGCAGCCACTAGTATTAACACTCGTTCAACCCCTGGATAAACTGTGGACGGAACGTTCAAATACCGCTCAGGAAAGTAAATTATTACTCTAGACGTTCCTGTTTTTCCCGCAATTTATAAGTTTAAGTACTATCCCGTCCAACTAGTAGCTTCTACTAAAGCTGGTTATACTGAGCTCATTTGAACACTAAAATCGAGAGCTTTAAAAGGTACATTTTCTCGGAATCTTAAATGAAATGCACAAGTCTTGACTACATTTTCCGCTAAATGTTTGCAAAATTCAATTGTTAAAAGAAATTGCTAAAACTACTCTCTAAGTAGCTTTAGTAAATTTTGCTTGAGAACTTTTAAAAATTAAAAAGTGACCAAGGAAATAAGAAATGTCTGTTATTTTTTTGAAGTGAAAATCTTAAATAAACAGACAAATATTAATTTTCACACGTCGCTTTGGAATGTCTTCATGTAACGCACGCCTTCACTACGAAGAGCCCATTTCCCTATGCCTTCCCAATTCCTTAGACTACTGTAGTCTGCAGCACACTTGCACAGCCTGTGGCGTTGCTTGTGTTATAGGTGACGGTAGCTACCTACCTTCAAGTAGATTGTCAGCCTGTCTGCCAACCTTAACATAAAAAATATTAATAACTAGCAAGAAAACTACTCCAAATAAGAGTAATTTTTGCTGCTTCAGTTTTATGTACAGTTTCTTCTTCGGGATTGTTCAGTATTCTGAGCTGTTTTAGATACACGGAATATTATTTATTGTATTTCATCAATAATATGTGTACTGTACTTTTCTTTTTCACTTGGTGTGGAGGCATTAAACAAAGTTAAAGACTGTTAAAGAATTCTCTGTGTATGATAAAGAGACTACGGAGGATTAAAAGTTTACTAAGAAAGCGTACTTATTTGCCATTTGAATTCAACATTTGTACAAAGTAAAACAAGCGTTAGTTTGCTATAAAGAGCGGGGGGAAAGGGTGCATTAACATAATCTCTGGATTATCTCTCAGTTACTTTCTATTTCAAGAATAGTTTAACACCTTCTTTAAATTGCTGTTCAAGAAAGTTTAAGGGCTACTTAAACTTGTAGCTTTGTTGCTTAAGTACCTACTTGGAATTAAATTTTCTTCATGTTTCTTTAAATTTAAATAAACTATCTACATATTTTTAGTAAGGTAATTGTTAATTGTGTATGGTCGAGAAATAGACGTGTAAACTCTCACACTTAATGGCCCCAGTTACAGAGGTTAAAAACATATTCTAGTAATGCCAATATATATTTAATAGCTTCAATTATGAATCGCCAAATCCTCTTTAGTGAATTTTAAAAGTCGACAAAGCATTTCGAACGCTAATTGTAAATCAGCAAATTCAGCCCCTTTTTATTTAAGAAAAAGGATTTTTTTAAATTTAATATGCAAAGCTTAATTAACTGACTTGGTTTTTATAGAGCTCTACTTTGGAAGTAAGTGGATCAGTCATCTCTTTTTTTTTAATTAAGTGTCTCTATCGATATTATATAGGATATTATACATGGGTTCAGTAGTCATAATATAGGAGATGGACAGGACAGTCCCTTAGTAAGTCCACTGTAAAGTAAAGCATGAGTGATAGAGTTGAGGTGAATGAGAAAGAAATACCAGAGCCTGAATATTTAACTGTTGTCACGACTGTGCCAGGCGACTTCGTACGTGCTGTAGTTCGTTTTTTTTTAAAATCCGACAGGGTAACATTGTTTAACATTCTTACAGGGTAAAAAGTATCATATATCATACAATACAAAACCAAGTAATCAATCAATACAAAATCACATTCAAAACGGTTAAGCCATTTCTGAGATTAGCGTGCACAGACAAACAAACAAAAATTCTAAAAACTATTCTTCTGACCTCGGTAAAAAGTACAAGGTGTACAAATTGATATTTTTTTTAAATATTCTATGTACGGGCTCGTTTACGATTTTGTTATATGTATATATATGAAAGATCGTTTAGTTGATTCAACCACTCATAGACGCTCTTTGAATCGAAAATAACATTTTCCAAGAGAAAATCTTCGGTTTACAGTTAAAATAGAAAGACTATTTTTGTATTACGAGTATGCATAAAACATAAAGCTTACGTATCTTATGTGAAGATTTGTGTAAAATGTTTGAAAAAATATTGTAAAAAAAAATGATAACAAAAATGTTTTAATTGAATATTAATTTAATTTAAAAGAGTGTCGTAATTAAAATTTGAATGTTGATGATAGTATCGAACTGTATCCCCCATTTTGTATTTAGATTTCTGTAACTGATTTAGATTTCTGAACACTTATAAATCATCAAATATATGAGAAATAATTTAATATTGTGTGTATATTTTTTGTACACATAAGCTTATCATCCCAGAGAAGGTTAATCTAAGTTGAGGAAGACCGCGTCGTCACAGAACTAATTCGATCTAAAGTTAACGACTCCGCGGCCAAATTATTTGCCTTACAAGTTATGAATCCTTAACACAATGTACATATATTGTCTCCGAACTTTGTCGGATAATTGTGACTGTGGACGCGACTTGGAATAACTTTGGTCTGCGGGAAACCTGATGTCTTGAAAGATGTACCTACCTACTCGTATGAATTCCAGTTTCGTAATTATGCGAATCAACCGCCATGAATGAAACTTCCGTGAAACTTCGATTATATTGGGCTTACGATCGTTCCACCTTGAAATATGAGTATGGTTGGGACCGAGAAAGGCCTTCGAACACGTCAATTGAGTATTAAATTTAAATTAAGTAGGTACACATTACATCGAGGTAGGGAAAAATCTAATAGGATAAAAAAAATATTAAATGCAGGTAAATACAAAGATTGTGGACTTAATTTTCACTATTCACTCGATTACCCGGTGAACTTCGTAAAACCACTAAATTATAAGAATTAAGCGGACACATTCTGAAAATATGTATTTCTTTCTTTCTTACAACTTATGAACTAAGGCACAAAAAAAAATTATAGCTTCTCGGAGATAACCGAACAGATTTTAAATTGGAAAGTTTTTTTTTAAATATTGTGTAAAATATGAAAAAGAAATAAAAGTAGCCGATTAAAACTTTAGTACAGAAAAGCTTAAAAACAAAAGTAGTTGCTGTTGAAAATTTTTATTAGTGTGACGGGAAAGGGTTTATTTGGGCAGTAATTTACAATGTTTTTTCTCATAAAATAGAAATTTTCTGTACAAATCTGCCATTTAAACTTTTTTAAATATCGTCTATTATGTTTTCCTGATTAAGTCCTCGCCTTAATGAAGATTTTTTAAGGTTTTTTGAAAAGCGTACTCACCTTCTTTGGTTTTCCATTTCTTCTAAGTAATTTCGCGCAACATAGTCCCCTGGTGTCGGGCAAGGGAGTCGGGGGCCGGCGAGACCAGCATAGCCGCTTCGGAGACGGCACTGCGTCGCTTCTCGCCTCTTCCTTATCTTCGCACATTACTACCTCCCTAACCTCCCCTACACTGGCCACGAAAAATCACAACCTTCAAGATACCAATGCTTTATGAGAGCCTCTGGCATTGTTTTCGTCTATAAAACTAAGGGCGTTCCTCGATAAACGCTATCTCAAATATATTACAGCCGGTCTAGCGTTGGTGTACTTTACTTAATATTTTGAGCAAATAATCTATAAATGTACGCGGCCAGTGCGATATTTTTGTACTATTGTAGCATTTGAAAATTAAGTTCTAAAAATAGATTCGATAACTAAGTTAATTCTATTTTATAATGAAGTAACGTCCGATTCAGCATCTGGAACAAATTATAGTCATTAAATGACTATTGCATTTTTAAAAATATCAAATTGAATGATGCACCAAGTATCGTAAAAAATGCATACTTTCATGTTTTAAATAGGTTTTGTAAAGATCGACAGACAGGCAGACAGTCCACTTAATAGTAGGTGGCTACCGTCGCCTGTAACACAAGCAACGCCACAGGTACTGCGCAAGTGCGCTGCGGACCTTATTAGGATTAAGGATAAGAAATTAGAATTAATATGACAATTTCAGGTCAAAATATTTTCCAAAATATCGGCTTTTATGAGTTACAAATTATTTTAGTGCACCTTGAATGTAATTAATTATATACACATTTTTTTATTAATTAAAGTTCACCTAATTAAATACCCAACTTACAAAATGTATAAAAGGTAAGAGTAAATTTATTATGTACGATTCGCCTTTAATCTGTACTCACGAAGAATTTTAACGAGTGACATGAGCAGTTTGTCAAAGAATTCAATGAACTTGCCTTAATTATGTTCGCCAAAAGTTTGTCTTCATTAGCTTCCTTATATACGCCTAGCAGTAGGCTCTATTCCGATGTGTATTTTTAATTTACAAGGTATTTTGAGAGATTGGTACCGCGCTCCATAATTTAAGAACATACGAGATATGTTATTATATTTTAAAAATAAATGTTCAACAAACTAAGAGTTTTCACGTATAAAAATATACACAGTCACTATAGAATGCTAATAGTTTATCAATGTGTTTTGTTTAAAAATAATCTGTAATTACGAGTAAGGTACTCGGCTTCTGACTTATTAGAAGTTCTGCGAACAAATCTGATGAACTGAGTGAGATCGATCAATCAAACGAGAATTGAAATGTTCACGCTTATCGCCAAAATAAGCAGAATGTATATAAAATAAAATTTACATACAGCCGGAGATCAAATTACTTCGATGGAGATTTTTAAGTGCAAATTCAAGAGAGCGAGCATATTATTTTTAAGAGCATATATTAAAAACATATTTTAAGTGATTTGATTTTTACAACTTATTTTTTATTTAAATCATTTTATACCTTTATACTTATATTTAGCAGTAAGACGTCATTTTACGGAGATATCCTTTTAAAATAATCTAATCTATCTAATTCTAATTGGAGCTAACGTGAAAGAGTAAATAATTAAAAAAAAAATATGAAGTCAACGCATACTGTTCTGTATTTGCAGTGAGGGTCGTGGTAGATATTTAATATTCATTAAGTAGGGGGGCGAAGTAACATTTTTACTTGGCGACTTACTGTTGAAATCTAAGTAAGAAGAGTACAAATTACTTGGAAATTAGAATTAGGCTCATTTCGCTTCGGGGAACGTTGACGAAGTCGTTCAAAAGGTTCGCCGGTCGCGCTTAATCATTGTTTAACCAGGCAGAAGACCAAAATTATTGTACTTTTCAAAGTGTGACACAAATTCAAGAAGGCTTATTTTTATTACAAACTAAACGCTTCACCTAAATCGGCGAATTAAAATCCTAGGGGTTTAAAGAACTTATCCCTTCTATGGTCGGCAGCGCACTTGCAGCACCTATGGCGTTGCTTGTGTTAGAGGCGACAGTAGCCACCTACTATCAAGTGGTCCGTAATCCTGTCTGTCGACATTAACATTTAAAAAAAAATCAATTCAGTCGATCATTGAAATATGTAACAGTCTAGAGAAGAATGTAATATATAAAACAAATTGTTTTATATATCTTACACTAATATTATAAATGCGAAAGTATGTTTGGATGTATGGATGTATAAATGTTTGTAACTCTTTCACGCAAAAACTACTGAACCGATCACCATGAAATTTTGATACACGTTGTCTGGGACACCAGGGGTCCCAGACAACGATATAGGGTATAGGGTGATATATAGGCCCACCATGATATAGGGTACCTTTCATCGTTCAACGAAGTCGCGGGCATCAGCTAGTATAATATAAAAAAAACAAAAATTTATGATAGTTTACTGGAGAGCTTTTCGGGGTCCGATTTTGCTAGATTGAGGGCGATAAAAAGCCGAGAGTCGGGTTTCTGGCTCCACGCCGTGCCCCTCACTTAACTTGGGCACTTTTCTGGACATTAACACTCTCCGTCTCGCGATAGGGCTCCGACTAGGTACAGAGGTATGTATCCCCCATACTTGTCCCTGTGGTAGGGATGTCGACCGCTTGGGACATCACGGACTTTCCTGCATTAATAGCGCCGGCCATATTTCAAGGCACGCAAGCATAAATGACATCATACATCGGTCTCTTGCCACTATTAATATACCTTCGATTCTTGAACCAAATGGTATCGTACGTGATGATGGCAAGAGATCTGATGGCATGTCCCTAGTTCCATGGAGGATGAGTCGTCCACTAGTGTGGGATGCCACCTGCGTCGATACTTTGGCACCGTCCCACCTTCATGGAACACTTGCCACCGCTGCTGCTGCTGCTGCGGAGGCGGCTGAAAAGCGGAAAATCCACAAATACAGAGATATCGGCACTGGCTACATATTCATTCCCTTCGGTGTTGAATCTCTGGGTCCGTGGGGTCTCAGCACTCTTAATTTTTTTTAACATTTTATCATAACCGGCAATCTTATTTGGTCGACATAATCGGCAATTCTAAAGCTGGCTATTACCTCGGTCAACAGATTAGTATTGCCATACAACGAGGTAATACAGCCAGCATGCTTGGGACCCTGCTAAAGGGACAGATGATTTTATATTATATAATGTGTAAATATATATAACTTAGGATTAGATTTTATTTTAAAACAAATTAAACTTGATTCAAAGTGGTGTTTAAGTATTATTAAATTTCAAATAAAGAATGTCTTTTTTTATCACTCAATCTGATTCAGAATGTTTCAGAAGTTGTAAAGCTCTAATGCCTTAGCGCTTTATAACTTCTGAAACAAACGCTAAGGTTCGTGCTATTGAGAAAATATTTGTCGAAATGCAGTCATTTATTACAAGACAGTAACGATAATTGAGTTGTAGAAAATGCAATAAGGTGTCGCACCTCGTGAGCGTCCACAAACTTTGAACCGCAACGTTGGACCAACTCCAACTGCTAATATCCCATTCTGTTTGTCTTTCGAGGCAATAAAATGACTTTTATGCAAATCATACGAATTCTATACATTTTTGATGAGCTACTCCCCGACGCATTCGCGCCGTGTTTAATTAATATGTTTTTCCCATCAAAAGTTTGAAATATTAAAATTTACAGATATTTTGGTCAACGAACGACGCGTATAAAATCTTTTACCGCTGATGAAAATTAATACGGAAAAAGTTCGGTTAACATTTTTTTTACGTGAATTTTCTTCCATAGTGGGAGGCCATTCAGAAAGTAATGATAACAAAATTGGTGGATACAGTAGCTATAGCTATATATCCATTATCTATATCCAAAATTTAATTACACCACTCGGTAGATAAAGAATCTAAGAATTTTTTCGTTTATATTGTATATTCAAATTCGTTACATACATACATATCTATACTAATATTATAAAGAGAACAGATTTGTATGTTTGTAATGAATAAACTCAAAAACTACTGAACCGAATCTATAGAAAGCTAAATTGTCAGCGAGTAACACAGGCTATATATTATAAAGTTACGCGGGCGAAGTCACGTGTAACAGCTAGTAGTTAATACGCTCAAAGAAAACATTATTCGTAACGTACACGTACTCACGCAAAACACACGGCCGGCCATACTAGCCATACTAACTGGTTTTTTTTTAATACTACTCACGAGAACCACATTTTGAAAAGATAAGAAATCAATAACGGCTGAAACAGGAAATTAGTTAAACCAGTATTAACTTTCTCGAATGTAGGCAGCTAAATCAAAGAGTCCGGGAAGCTTAAAATCCAAAAAAAGCGAATCAGAAACGTATGCTTTAAAAAAATATCTTTCATAATCCATACTCGTTTTTTATAAATAAAATTGGTTCTTGTTAAGCAAGCGGGTACTTGAAGGCTCGTATAATTCTAGTACGTAGCTTGTCGACATTATAAAGGGGCTTAGTTTTTTTTACCTTTTGCGTATAGTGAGTTAACTCGTCAACAAAGGTTAAACGGCGTTTTAGTACGAAAGCAACCGCTTTTCAAAGTAAAATGGCAAAGAATACTTGTGGAGGGCTGAAGCGAAGTGAAAACTCAAGTGAAAAGGAAAATTAACATGCATTGTTTATTTTCAAAAGCGAAGTAAACCAACTCGAGATTTTGATTTAGTTTAGTAATTAGAAACAGTTTTAGTATATTGATAGCTATTTTATGCATGGAAATATTTATAAAAGAACTAAAAACATTAACTTAATGTTTAGTTAGTTAAAGTTAAAGAATTAAAAACTTGAAAAAATATTATAATTTTTTTTGAAACAATAAAAATTCCTAAAAAATAATAATAATGTCGAATAAATTACAAATTCAATTATTTGAAATTGCTAAAAAATAATTTTGAATTAATAAAATAAAAACAGAATTTTTTAACAAAGTGAACTTCATCACTTACCCAGTGTTAACACGGTGACAATATTCACAAGTGTTTGAAACTAGAATTTTTCTATGTTGCTCAAAATAAGAGTTAACCGGTGAAAGTTTATTGGAAATTCGTCGAGAGAATAGTTTCGCGCGGACTGTATCGTTTGGAGCGACCACGGCCGCTCTGAGCGCGCGTCTGACTGACGCCGCCTTTTATTATGGGCTGTAGCGCCCGCCCGCCCTACGGAGCTACGTAGCATTATTGCTCGTAGCATCACCGTAGCATAGTAGATCAAATGAATCTACCATACGTCTACGTGCAAAACGTTTACATTAAAAGATTGCTATATCTAATCTATACTAATACTAGCTGTTGCACGCGACTTCGTCCGCGTAAATTTATAAACTATAGCCTATGTTGCTAGCTGACAATATAGCTTTCTATAGGTGAAGAATATTCAAAATCGGTTCAGTAGTTTAGGTGTTCATCGCGGATCAACAATGTGACACGAAATTTTTATATATATAGAGATTATAAAGAGGTAATGTTTGTATATTTATTTGTAAGCAGGTAATCTTCCCAACTACTCATTAGGTTTAAAAAAATCTTTCACCAATAGTTAGAATAGAATTTCAGGATGGAAATAGGCTAAATATTGCAATAGAGCACCAGCTATCTAAAAATAAAGATCCACCGCTTGGCAAAAGTATAATGTCAGGGGTTATATATTTTATTTCTCAAAGCGGACGAAGTTGCAGGCACCAACTAGTGATATATAATTTGTAAATAATTTAGATTATTAATTAATAATTTTTTTATAATATATATCTACAATTAAAAAAATATATAAATAAATAATTTATTATCTTAAACAATAATAAAATATATAAACAAAGACTTATAAAGATAAATAAATATGTTCTTTTAACTTAAATCTATTTACATTACAATCATTAACAGTTTTATATTCGCCTAATGGTATTAAAAAAAAATAAAAATAAAACATAATATAAATACACTGGACCTCAAAGAAAAAGGGTCGGTTAGAAAATCTTCAATATCTTCAAAAGTACCTTTGTACTCGTACCTGAGTCATGGATGTTTTGTATTTATAATATGTATGTATTTTAAAAAAAAGTAATCTATGTAGTATATCACCTGTCTTTTATCCTTAATACAAGCATTAGTTGCTTAGTGTGGAACTAGATGGTGCTGTGTGGAATGTGTGAAGATATTTATAAAGAGGGAGTGTAAGTTGAAGGGTAGCGTTTTTTATATGATACTAACTTTTGACCGCGACTTCATCCGGTCCCTTTTTCTTAGATGTTTCTTAGCCTTATAAATTGAATGTATACCAGGCGTTCAATTTTTATTCTTAAATGATCCCTAGGGAAAAGTACTTTTTTCTTGAGGTTAGGTACCCTATGTAATTTTCTATATCCCTGACAATATGTTTACAAAATTTTATGATGATCAGTTAAATAGTTAAGGAGTGAAAGCGTAACAGACAGACAAAGTTACTTTCACATTTATTTAGTAGGGATAGTTAGGATATATATATTGGCCAGTAGGCTACGACCCACTTGGTAGTACATGACTACTCCTTAGAACATGTGCAGATATTACACTATTTTATTTGAGATGGTGGTTATTTTCGCCAAAAGGCAGGTTAATTTGGAGTGATTAAAATAATAATATTTTTATTATACTATTTTATGACTTATTAATTAATTTTTCAATTGTTAGTTATGATTAAGGAATCGCGAAATTGAACATGTCATGAAACATACTATGATTTCAATGTGCAAATCTACCCATGGAGCAAGTTTTTTTTTTAGTTTAAGGTGTATTTGAAAAAATAGAAAAAATATTTTTATATAACAAGTCTTACTTGTTTTCTTTGTAAGGGTTGATGAAAGCGTCTTTTTATTTATTTTTACTAACTAATCCGGCCACGCTTCGCCTTATCAGATCGTCTGTCCGCCCTGGATTTTTTTAATAATATTTATTGATTAAGTAATTCGACAAATAGTGACTTTTAAGAAATAAACGAGTTACAATAATATGTTATTGTGTTTTTCCGTCCTCCCCTGAGATATATTTATGTCAGGTGAGCAGAATGACAGCGGACAAGGGTTAACGACCGTTTGTCCTATTCAGACAAACAATATGTGCTGTGACGTTTTAATACACGACCCTTGAGAGCAATATTTATTATTTTCTCTCATTTTTTTGTTATAATTAATGTATTGTGAATTCTTGAATACCATTTTAAGTCAAATGTCTATAGGCATATATGATTCATATAGGTACGTAGGTACAAAGTTTTAATGTACATTTGGACAACATGATTTGAGTAAAAATATTTTTGTATAATTCATCAGATCTTAATTAAAACTTAAATTTAATAAAACATACACTATATTTTTTATAGTAAACTTGGTTTTCTTCACGACAATAGATTAGATTCACCGAAAACAACAGTTCACATGCCGTTATTCTAGGAATTTATTGCCACCAGACAGGCTGCCCAATTCATTACTGCTAAAAATGTACTAAAAATGTATTTTTTTTAATTTAAATGTTTTTTTGTTTATTGTAGTTTTATTTTTATCATTTTTATTATTTCATTCTATAGGTACTATTTTATTTCACAATTTCACAATAGAAAGTCATAAAATTCAAACGTATAGCCCTAAATTGAGCAGGCTTTTACTGTAGATACTGAAAACAACGTCCATACCAAGGTTCGTTTTAAAGATTTTTGGAGAATCGAGAGAGAGAATAATTTATTCGTAGGAGTAAAATCAAAATTGTCACACGGAATGCGAGCACGAATGCGTTACGTTCTATTTTTTGAATATTTTAGAATATCTGAAGTTTCAGAGATATTGCGCCATCAACACATATAAAAAAGAACAATGTTGTTCTTTCGGCGTGTTCGAATTGTGAAAATTTAAATTTTATAATGGTTCGTAAGGAGTAAACTCCAGTCGTGTGTCGGATCTGACACAAATTTTTTCCTTCGGCTGCCGATGAAACCAATGCTACGAAACCAGTTACGTGTGTAGTGCAACTAACTATTAACTAACTCTTGTGTGTAGTGGCAAGGCATTCTTAGGGTTGTATACATATAGTCGGGCCGGCATGATTCAAAAAATCACCCGGGTTTTGTTTAGTATACATACACTGCGCGAGTAGGCCAAGAGGCCTTTCTGCCGGACGTTCATCTACATATTGATACATCAAAGCAACACTGAGATATTTTGCTACATTTACGATTTTGAGTTATCTCACCAAAACTGTTCTAAATCATGTGTTCTATAAGAGCAACACTGAGTTATGTGCTCCTTCTTCTTATATAATATTAGTTAATTAATCATTTTAATTCATGATTTCAATAACTGTAGATTTCTCATAACCATTTAAATGTTTGGGATTAATTATCTCAAAACTTATCATTGACGATATCTCACTGTTACTTTGTGGTAACGATATATTCATGTCTACCGCCCGGCCCGACTATATGTATAGCAACCCTAAGAATGTCTTGCCACTACACATAAGAGTTAGTTAATAGTTAGTTGCACTAAACACATAACTGGTTTCGTAGCAAGAAAAATAATCCTTCACACGTAACCGGTTACGTAGCATTGGTTTCGTCGGCGGCCGAAGGGAAATTTTTTGTATCATAGCTGACCTTGCCGGAAATTGAACTGGGAATCACTGAACTAACATAATATCCCACTTGACCAACGGGCTTCAAGGTTACGAATTATAAATCATAACTCTTTTATTATATGCAAAAATTGTTTTTGTTTTACAATAACAAATATTTTATAATTTACTTATTAATTTCCGTATTAATTGTAATCAGAAATCCACGTGAAAATAATAATGGCATAAAAAATATGCTTAATTTTCCTTAGAATGTTTATAAATTTATAATTATTATATTATTTATAACCAACAATATTAGTCACACAGTAACGAACAAAACAGTTTAGCGTACACAAAATATAATAAGGCAACAATTACATAGGAAAACATCAATAGACTTACTTTAGCTCTTATCACACTGCTTACAGCTCACATGATGCACTATATAAGAATACGAACTAAAATCCCGTTACTGATTGAAGTTTTGATGGATTTTCTTTTAAATTTTAATTCATAAAACGGCTTGTTTACATGTATTTGTTATTTTAAGCAAGTTAAAACGTCATGTTGCGTTAGGGCGGGCTCGCAGCGCCGACTAGCGGTGGTTGCGTGAAAAGTAAGCCAGGGCGGCGTGGACTGGGAATGAATACGAGGGGAAAGATGTTTTATCTCGCTCACACCCGTTACATTTTAACTAGCACCATCTTGCACTGCGTTAAGCGAAAACGACACTTTCATCAATGACATAGAACTTGTATTGTAGCTGTCAGTGGAAAAGTAGGGTCGAAGTGGCCAGTGCGAAGGCTGCGCGTACATAGTAGCCTTGAGTGTAGAGCTGGGGCTGTGATGTTTTCATCCCACGTGCGTAATAAAGCGTTTAAGAGAGGGGACGAGTGACTTTCGCTGAAGGATTTATGAAGGAATCTGTGGAATTAATTCGACGCGATTGTGATCCCCGCTCGTCAAGGGCAATGCAAGAATAACTCAAGCCTCGTTTGCATAATTACAATAAAACCGTAATGCGTGGTCTTTAGTAAAATTTGTGATTCAATTTTAAAATTACTCTTGTGAGTCACAAACTATTGTTTTTTAAATATTATCGTACAGTTAATACAACAACAACTATATAAGTTTTTTTAGACAGGTTGACGACTTGATGGTAGTGGATGAATGTAATGATGAACTCTCGTTAACTTAATCAATGAAGGAACTCAAGTTAATCACTTAATTCGGCTCGTCAAATTAAAAGTAATTAAAATATTCTTAAAAATATATATTTTATTACTAATAAGTATATACCTATACAATATTGCACGTTTTCACTTTAAAATTTCGCAGTTTCTGTAGTTAATAAGTTGAAATTTCTAAAAGAGTAGCTGTTAAATGCTTTTTTTTTTTAGGGCCATTTCCGGGCTTACACAGAACCACTCACAGGATTTTCATCACGTTCTAATGAATGATGAATGAGTCCACTGTGCAAGCATACTAACATTGGTTTTTGTTAACGTATAACATATTATTTTGATAAAGAAAATTTCAAGAATTTAAATTTTAACGAAATTTCTGTCGATTAAAATTTAGTGGCCAGTACTACTAAAATAAATTTATTTTACTAATTACTATAAGATTTTATGAAATGCGTTTACCTTGCTTGGAATATTCGACTGATTGTGAACAAAGAAAAAAATATATTAAATGTGTTGTCTATATTTTTCACAGTTCCTCTCGACAAGAGGATCTAAAAAAATTTTTCAAAGTTTTCTTGTCGCAATCAACCGATAGAGAGAAGTATACTAACAAATGGACATGTAGACATGTCTTCCCTAGTAAGACTAGGGAAGACAATGGTAGAGACAAGTTGACGGTGCTATAAAATGTCCTTCGGCCACCATTAAATAGAGGGCGCTGTAGTAGCATTTTACTTACGATGGTTTTACGAAACCAAATAATCATATTTTTTTATTTATTTATTTTATATGAATCAACAATGCTACACAAGCGACATTCTAGCCAGCGTACCAGTTCTTAAGTTTCATATAAGTTAGGTTGGTTTTCGTGTCACGCTGATCGTCAGCGCCGAAGTTTCTGCGCGTAGCTGATCAGCGCAGACCGTCAGTGCGAGTCGTTTAGTATCGTGCTGACTGCCGCAGTGTCTCTATATAAGTATATACATAATTATAGACAAGTGTCTATTTCGCGATTCGACCTGATGATACCTTGCCGGCTCGTGTGTGCAGCACGACATTAAAAAAACGGTCACTGAAGAGTGAAGACAGAGGCGTCTGGGCGGCGCTTGGCGCCGACCGCTCAGCGGCGCTGACGCGCGGCGCATACGGCTCATTGCTGACGATCAGCGTGACACTAAAACCAGCAGCCGTAGAACGTTCACTGTTCACTGAGCGGTAGTTTTAGGGGAGACTATGGCCCAATGCAGAATAAACCAGAATTACAGTGAAGAGAAAGTTATTAATAAAAATTAAAAAAAAAAAAAAACAAATAAGGCGTAGCTTTTTATGGTCCTTTGATTTGTTTTGATCGTAAATATTACTCAAAAATCTCTGGCTATTTAGGTAAAAAGGTGTTTATTTTGTAGTACATTACTTACTTTTCAATTTAAAATTGATGCCAACTTTATAACATTTAGGGCCTCTTTCACCAACTACAAGTAAAGTGTTGATTAGTTACTTTTAGAAATAATTTTATGTTTTTTTTTTAAATTATGCATTCGGTTTACTGCATCCTTTGATAGGCGATTTTTTATTATTATTTTCTTTTTAATGTTTGGCACTTTTACCTTACAAACAAAGGTATATAATCTCCATTATTCCCACTTACCGGTGACTTTAAATGGCGGTTAGCCTACTTGACACTTTACTCAGATGGTGAAAGAGGTCCTAACATATTTAAATTCAATGTGCAGTGTCAAAATACAAGATGAAATTCCCTATTTTTTTATCTTGTTTCTCTTAACTTATTTTAAAGGGGACTTACCTACATCATAAGAAAACAAATAAAAAAGATTCAATGTTCTAACTCTTCCACAATAATTTTGGCGATGAGTCAAGCATGATATCAATTAAAATAATTTATTTTTGTTACCATTTTAGAGTTTAAAAAAAGCCAGAATCAAACAGAAGTCATGTGCCAAAAAACATGTGATAAGTAAAACAAATTATTAAAAAATATAACATAGATAAATGAAGTCAACAAATAAAACCTCTGATAGCATGAAAACCACTTTCGTTACTTACGGGAAAATAAATAGAAATAAATAAGTAAAAATAATGTATAATTCAAAATTTGTTTTATAAAATTGTCTTAATATGGAATTTAACCATAATGATAATGTGAACATTGCCAAATGATGTAATATTTCTCAGAAATTATAACTATAAATTATTGGGGCATAATTTGGTGCCTATGTTTTAATAGTTGGTCATGGACTATGTTTTCATATACAATATTTTTTTAAATCATAATGTGAACTATAAAAAATGTGCAAAAAGAATCAAAATGATTCACAAAATTTCTTAAAGCATTACAAATAAATTGAAAGATAAAATTACACGGTGCTATTTTTTAAATGTACTTTTATTTTATTTCAAGCTATTGATCTGTGAAGATTTATAAAGTTTTATTTTAATTTATTGCTATGTGCCCTTTTTTTGAATGACATTCAATTTATCCAATCAACATTGGCTGCAGCTTTCCAGTTTGTTCCAATTTCTGAACATCTGTCCCCCCGCCAACACAGTTTCCATTGATAAACACCTGCGGCACCTGCAAAAGTAAAGAGGTCACAACGAAATAAGTTTAATGTTTAAAAAAGTATTAATCCACATTTTGTGGGAACTTTTAATTCTATATTTAAAATGTTGCTTCAAATTTCATTTCAAGTAACTACATAACTAGGTATAGGGTCTTTGAATATAATACTCCAACGTATTTAATAACAATAAGTATAATTAATTGCAGTTCATTATGCTATACTTATTTAATTTTGTAAACAACCTTAATAGAATGTGCAGTCTTTAACAGGAATTTTATTAATATAGATATGTTTAGATTAAGCAAATTAACATATAAGCTATTTAAGATAGGATGTTATCATTGCATTATTGGCTTTTAAATAAAACACTTCCCTACAGATAAAATAATCAAAAGTATAAAATTGGCTTTGACAAACTTGATTTACAGATGAGTCATATGACTCATTTTGTATAGTGGGTATATTAAATTATAGCAATGACCTCATACATATTTGTTGAACTGAGTTTTTTGTTAGGGAAAATAATTATCAAGATAGGTGCCATTTGTTAAAAATATGAAATAGGTAAGTATAATACATACCTAATTGATAAGGAAAGTCAAACATAGGTACATATCTTACATATAAAGAAAAAATTGAAGGACAGCTATTTATAACCTAGCTATTTGTCAATGAGATGAATAATAGAAATTTAGGGACAATATTAATTGTGTACGTACAGTGCGAAATCCCGTTATTTTTGCCAAATTTTGTTGGATGGCCTCGCCATCGTCCCTTTCATCGAGTTCGTATGTTGTTATTGGCTGTTTCACCTTTTGGAAGACCTGAAAATCACAAGGAATTTTTACCTACATGGAAACATGGATGCATATAATATTGCTGTTATATTACTTATATTTACCTCCTTCGCCAAAGTACAGTAAGGACAATATGACTTGGAAAAAACAACAACTTTGTCCTTTGAGATGGCACTTTTAATAAAAAGTTGAATATCTTCTGAATTTGCCATTGTAGTTGATCTGACAATTTTGGTAAAACTAGTTCCCATCAATTGACTAAACTTAATCTAGCTAGAATTTTGGACTTTGTGCAATTTGATAAAAAAGTGGAATTGGAATGGAACTAATGAAATGAAGTGATCAAATGACCAAATCCAAACAGGAATTATACTTTTTTTTAATTCGCGCACACTGTCACTGTCAGCTACCAATATGTTGACATTAACAATTGACATTGATTTATTGTTTCACTTTTAGGCCGCGTCCGTTGACTTTTGCGACAGACTCTTTTTAACAATTGGTAAAGTTAAGAATTTACAATATTGAAATAGTTTCTTTCATTCATTTGTTTTTTACCTGTTTTTTTGAGTCAAAGTTTGAGTAGCTACCTATATGCCATCGATTTTCACCTTACTAAACATAAGAACAAGAAATATATAACAGGTTCGCTTCTTATATATTTCTTTTAATCCAGCGTAAAAATAACAGCAAGATCTCTTTCTATTTCATTTGCGCATTTTTTTTTAAATTTGGTGTGTTGCCGTTTATGGTAGGCGCGTTTAAAAATAGTATATTCTGTGTTTTTAAAGTAAATCATCGCCATTAATATGCCGAAAGTAATTATGGTGAAGTAAATGCTGCTGAAAGTAAATGCTGGCAGAGATATATCTTGAAGGTCATTTATTATAATTGTATAAATAAATAAAAAATACCAAATTAAGGAATAATTAACAATCTGGCAACATTAACTACTCCATCACTCCATCCATGGAGTATAGAGGTAAGGAGAACTCTCTTATATGGGGGAAAAGTTGTAAATGTGTCTAGCTGTAAGCAGTAAATAACAGTTCCAAATCCCTCCAGAGTGGCGCTAGAGTAGCAAGAGTGTATGAAATGAAATAGTTGTTGACGGAGTGAAGTGCGCTGAGTTGAAAAATCATTATGAACCATTATGAACATAGATTATGAACCATTTCTTAATCTATGATAAAAAATAATATATCATAAAAAAAGGATGCAAATATGTGTATTGAGTTCATTATGTATCATTATCATCACAAGGTATTTTTATTAGTGGTTTATTCGTGATCAGACAGGCAACAGACCTACCCCACTTTTTATTTCATTAGATATTTCATCTGGGCATATAAGTACTTTATTGAATATAATAAAATGTATAAATCGGGGCGTCTCCTCCGGGGTACAGTTATCTTCGGCCTCAGGAATATCCGAAAGCAGGAAATAAGTCTCTAAGCATGTAGTTACATTTACTCGTTTACATTTTACAATAATGCTCAACGTTACAAGTTAAATGTAAACGATTTACAGACACAAAGGGATTTTCATTGGAAACGCGGTGAGTTCCTCGCGGAACTATTATCTCGACATGTCGTCCCTTTTTTATGTAAAGGTTGACAGACAGGCTGACGGTCCACTTGATGGTAGGTAGCTACTGTCGACTATAAAACAAGCAACGCTATTGCAAGTGCGCTGCCTACCATAGAAGGATTAGGGATAAGGAAGGGATGGGGTAATGGGTCTTGGCATCCTTTACTCACGCACCGAAACACAAAAGCGCATGTGGTGTTATTTCACGGTGGTCTTCTGTAAGGGGGTGGTTATTGCCGCCCAGGGCCGGATTTAGGGGAGGGCAACCGGGGCTACAGCCTCCACAAAAGAGGGGCCCCCACAATAGAGACTTCGGAAAATAAAAATCAAATTCAGACTAGTAAACACTTTCTCTCCTGAGCATTGAAAGTGATTACTTCGGGAACTGGATTTCAGCGAAATCAACGATTTTTCGGCGAAAAAAGCTCGGAAGGTTCCATTCGTTAACGCTAAAATTTAATTTCAGATAATTCTTGTTTCCGATTATATTTATATGTTTGTTAAATAATAAAAGAATCTATACTTGGTTTCATAATTGAATTATTGTGAAACCAAGTATATTATTTATTGGAAAACTCGACTGAAAAAAAATTGTCCATTTTATTTAGAAAATAATTTGGGGCCAGGGGGCCTCCACTCCTTTGTTGCCTCGAGGCCTCCAGACCTCTAAATCCGGCACTGCTGCCGCCAGATGGGCTGCCCAAATGACTGCGAAACGCAGTGTGCCCTGCCCTTCCATCACTACTAACACTATCCCTTCGAACTCTCTAGGCAGAATGCACGCTTCCCCCTCGTACAGATAGCTAACATCACAGTTGTTAGTTTAGCGTCGACTATGCATCGACCACACCCAAGCGCCTTGCTTGACGTACCCACAGACAACAGATAGTCGTTCAATAGTACTAAAATAATACCTATGCTGTCGAACAAACTTTAGTTCGATAGTAATTTCCAAACTCTCCGCTAATGAACTCACTTACTCATGTGGTAAATCAAGATGGTCATGGTTTCGATATTAGAATAAGTAGAGCAAAAACGCAAAAGCCATTGCGCCACATGAAGCCATTCACCATGCATACCTACCTAGGTATTTGTTTTGAAATTCAGTGCCTCTGAATCAACACTTAAACATAGACTACGATGTAATTACAGCAGTATATTTAAAACAACATAATGTTATGTCAGTTTAAATGTTTTCACAATTATTCACATTATATGACGATCTTTGTACTAGTACAACTTGTTTGGAAAATGCAACCCACAATTCTTCGACCTCTCGTCAAATTGCTGACCAGTGAGCCCTCTTTAGCCAGAGGCGCTGACCTTTAAGGTCTAGAATACCAAACTAATGTGCTGGGTAATACAGGCCCGTACATTTTATAATATCTTCTAAAGGGCGAACGATCAAAATTAAATAAATGTAAAACAACTGATTAGTTACTGGTGTTTAATGAATAAAAAAACATTTCCAAATTAAAAATAACCGTCCGCTCAGTATCTACTTTGTTTGCATTTTTCAAAACGATACACTCAGTTTAGCACGCGCAGCGAACTTGAATGCAAAGATATTATTTCGATGAGCACGCGCCTCTTCCCACCTTGTTCCGTTAACTGTTTAACGAATAGAAAGTTTGCGATGTGCCTAACTCCTACTGAAATATGTATGACTAACAATAAATACTAACTCATTTCGAAAATAAAAAAAAATATATGAATCATTGCTTCGATTTCAGGAGTCTATATTTTTTATTCTGAATACGATTTTTCATAGAGGTTAAAAATCATATTTAGTCACTAAACAGACAAACCACTCTGTCCATGAATAGATCATAACTGCTCAGTAACCACTACATCTGCAGTGGTGACAGTCGAATGATTTTCTCATTCTGGTATCGCTGCTAGCAATATATTTCTCAGATACTTCTTACCAAATTCTTGGGCGACATGTTATATTTGTGCTAATGACGCACCATCAAATAGTGATCCTCTCAGAAGGAAACTTTTTATAAATAGTGTACGGTAGTATTGTGGTTAGCTTCTGATATTACGTCTTATAATATGACAACCATTCGACCACAAGTTACAGCATCACAGATTGCAATGAGTCCTACATATGTAATATCAGGTTTCGTATTAGACAAAAGGATTTAAAATGACATCGATATAAATTAACTAAGCTACAATTACTATCTTCTATATATTTCTATACTTGTCTATATATAAAATCTTTTGTCCTAAATGAATATCAACGTCTAAAAAGCTGAAAGAACATCATTCAGAACCAGGCCATTATTCTTTTTTAACTGACACTTTGGAGATTTTGGTAATAAAAGTCTTTCTTAATTTCAGTAATTTCTTGTGAATATTTCAGATTTATAAAATTCAGAATATAAATTTTACGGATTTCAAAAATAAAAATAAAAGTGATGACTTGTATTTAGAAAATGCATGGTAACTAAAATGTCTTTGAAAGTCCATTACATTACAAGATATTTTCCCAGTAAAATCTATTAATTTCTTTTTACTCGTACCTTTTTTTTATTTATAATATTTAACAATTTTAAGACTAATATATAAAATAACATGTAAAATGATAACACTAAAAACCACTGAGGTTTAATCTCGTGTTATCATTTGTAATTATTAATAAAATATAACTATATACTATTAATTACAGTTTAAAAAATATTGCTTTAACTTAAATTTAATATTTTTAATTGTTATGTTGTTACATAGATCTGAAGACTATTGATAAGGTGTGGGACAATGTAAGCAGTAGTTCTTTCGCCGTACGTATTATTGGCGCATTGTGTACGTAATGGTACAGAAATAAGCTGACGGCCTGATCTCCAAAAAAAAACTGATTGTTCTCCTTTAGAACATTAAGCATCCGCTAAGAAAGGATTTTTGAAAATTTCAACTCCGTGCGAAGTTGGTAGGGTTGCTAGTATATTATAAAATAAAGTCCGCTTCTGTATATTTCTGTCCGCTTCTGTATGTTTCTCCGCTAACCTTTATTAAATACGAGTAACCCAAGGGATCTTGATGCGGTTTTCACTAATGGAAACTGCGATTAACGAATAGAAGACTGGAAGGATAGTGTACCTATATAATTTGCAGAAAAAAATTGCATTCGTGCGAAGTCACTCGCTTTTCGCTAGTTTACTAAGAAGAAACCGTCAACATAATTATATGTTATGGTCTAAAGGTCTTTTTAAAGGGGTAACGCTCTGAAGACAATGCAATGTTACGTTGACCCTCTCGTTTCTAATATTCATCATCGCAATGCATTGCATTCGTAATTAGTCATCTTAAATAGATAATAAAATACATCTAAGTAATGAAACTGCGAATTCTAAAAACACCCATTGTATGGAACCCATATTAAGAAGCACTATTATAGCCTTATGTTATAAAAGTTCCAAAATTGGCTTTGCCAGGATCAAACCCGGGGCCCCTGAGTCAGAGCGCCAAGGGAAGCACTTTGACCATTGGGCTTGTCAAAGGTTCTTATCATACGCTACGTTAGTGCGACCTTTATAATCTTATACAAAATATTATTATAACTATTATATTTTATATATATAGAAAATACTAAGCTAGTTTGTATATGCTTCAAAAATTCGCGAATGGGTAGACCGATTTTAATTCAGTTTTCACTTATGGAAAGAGGGATAAACGGGAAAGGGGTTTATATATAAAAATTGCACCCCGGGCAAAGCCTGAAGCGGGTCGCTAGGTATTTGTAATACTATTTAGTTGTGTAGCGTTTAGTATCTTATTATACAAGTAGTGCCGTATAACTTTGATTTTTAAAAAGACTTAATCTTCTATATTATTATTTATATAAAATTCTCGTGTCACAGTGTTTGTAACCAAACTCCTCCGAAACTTGACCAGTTTTTATGATTTTTTTTGTGTATATTCGGTAGGTCTAAGAATAAACTGTTTTCATACCCCTAAATGATAAGGATGGCCCATTCCAAATTTTTATTTTTGATTTTATATCATTTTATAGAATTAGGAAGAACGAACCATAATTACGACTATTCTTTCCACAAGTTCCAATTTAACTAAAAAGTTATCTACTTGCATCAAAATCAGTTTGGTGGTTGACGCTTTTATTATGATTATGATTTCATTTAACAATAAGCTCCCACTAAGGAATTAAGGATAAAGGGTGAGGAAGCCTGAGGGAAGGGATATAGATATGGGCTCTAAGAAATTTAACAAACTGTCAACTGTTAGTTCTGACTTAATGACATTTAAAATAGTGGTTTTTTTTATTTCGCAAAATTACTTTTTGCTCGATGCTCGTTAAAGTTTCTAAGACGTTTGAGCAATATTCTATTATGAGCATCGTGACTTAGTGCTTTGTTTTCATCTCGAATACTAAAAATAATGTTGAAACAACACAAAGTTAATGTTTCACCTTAATTATTAGTATCTACGAGTATACAATTGAAAAAAATATTTGTACATACGTACGACACCTCGTAGGTTTTAACCAATTTGTTAAAAAATATAATGGTACTTGGACTGTCAATCTTGCACTTCGCTTTTAGTGATGTCGTAATAATAACATGTTTTATAATGTTGGTGTATATATACATAATTGTTTTTAATTTATAAAATACTACCTGTGCCTTGTGGTTTCACTCGCCATTTAATTTAAATTGATAAAGGCATGTACATTAGCTCGTATCACGCCGGTCGGCCGCCCTCGACCCCTGACCCAACGCGTCACGTGTTTTCCGCGTTGCCCGCTAGCGCCATTACTTCGTTTTGGCTTAGCGATTATTATTTTTTACTTTTTTGGCTCGGCAAGTGTCGTGGCGTGATGTTACAGCCTGTAACTTTCCTTTACAATTAGGCTATCAAGTTATTATTATTATTTAAATCCGACTTTTATTTAAGAAAAAAAAATATAAAAACTAGCGACCCGCTCCCGGGTCCGCACAGGTAGGTACAATACTTTTCTAAAAATTATATATAAAACCAACGACTTTATTTTATAATATGTAAAGAAGATACTTTTATTACAGAAATAACAGACAAGTGCTCGAATTCTTTGTATTGATAAAGACATTCCATCGATGAATCCATTACCCGCCTTTTGTCCATAGGAGCAGTACTTCCTTATCTGTAGGTCATTGAAGATAAGGTATTGGGAAAATTTAAAACCTTTTCAAATAGAAAGCTTAGGTATTTTTCTGTCCTTTAAGTTTTCTTCTTAATAACACTCACCTTATTAAATACATAATTACATGCAAATAGGTCTGGCCTGGTTACGGGTGAGGTAGGTAAATACGAGTATAATGTAGATAGGTATGGTTATTGAAAGTCATTATAGCGTATCGCTTATGTTGAGAATTTATTAATGTTTTAGAGGGCTCGGCGTGACAATAAAACGGAACGGTGGCGACGAGTTTAAAGCCAATATAAGGCTATTTTAGTCCAGGTGGAAATTGTTTTAGGTTGAGAAAGTTTGAAAGTATGATAGATTCTTGTTGAATCCACTCCAAAAAACACTTTTTATCGAACTGCGACAAAATAAAATATGCTATGTGCAGGTAAAAACTATGATATATATAAAATTTACTCTATTATCAAAATAATAAATAAGCTATTAAATTTTCAAGTTTAAAAGACAAATAAGTTTACGTATAACAACCGTAAGTACAATTTTTCAGGAAAATTATTTTTATCAATATTTAAAAAGTAGGTATACTTTTTGCACATAGCAGATTTTGGTTTTACATCGAAGGTTTGAAAAAAAAAATTAAAATTAAAATAATGTAAAGGATGTCGTACTAGCTTATTAATGGTATGGTCTATCTATCACAAGACACTTTCCTTCCGTTGCGGCGTTCACTCGCCGGAAATGACCACGTGACTCCGTCGATCACCGGTCGGGCGATGCGCGTGCGCAGCTCATGTTTAGTTCACTACCCATTGTCTAGTCCACGCTCTGACGCACTTATGAACCTCTTTTATATGCTAATCTTTGCCACACTCCAATTACTTCGTGATCAAAAGGACTGTTTATTTATAACATTGTATATGAACACGAATAATGTCAGATGTTTTCATTGGCCGTACGTGTTTTCAACCGAAGAAAACGAAAAAACGTAAAACTGAGGAGGTTCTCAATTCGATGCGTATATTTTTTTTTATGTATGATCACGCATAACTTTTTACAGAGTAGTCCTATTTTGATAATTCTAATACCCCGAAGGTGGTCCCATATAAATTTGGAAAAAGTTCCTACCTTAAGTGTGGGAAAATAGGGGTGATTTATTGTTCACTCACAGATTTTAATGCGGAGTTGTGTATTTCAATTTAAAAAAGTAATCAAAAATTAAGCATGTAGTAATTAGTAGATTATAGCCACAAAAAATTATAAAATAAAAACTTTTTAACAAAAAATTAAACCGCCGAAAAAACTTAAAAGCAAAAAATAATTTTATTTAACCTTAATAACTAAATTCTTAAACTAATGTAAGTATACCTAAGTAATTTTGTGTTATATTATTATTTTAACCATTTATTATTATTTTTTTACTCCACGCTTCAAAAGTCAAAAGTCAAAAGTTCAAAAGTCGCTTCAAAAGGATGTGCAATAAAAACATATCTATTTTAAAAATAACTAATCAATTAACTAAAACCAGGTAAAAATACTCGACATCTAGACTAATCGAGCACAATTCAGACACCTCTACTGAATCCCATACCTACCTACTTAAATTGATTTTTGAAACCTTACTCAATACTTGAAAGTGTAAAATTTGATGTACGGATGTGAATTCACTGTATCCAATCCCAAAAGCTTTTAATAGTCATCGGGAGAAAAATATCAAACTAAAACTAAAATAAAACTTCTCTAAACAAGCCTCCCAACCTCTCATGACTTATGAAGAGTCCTACGATAATAGTCTACAACCTATAGTCAGTTAATAGGCCATTGTTAAGGACTGTTTGAAGGCCATTGTTAAGGACTGTGATGTTTATTCCAAGGATTTAGCTATTTTTAAACTTTATATTCAATAACTTTTGCCTGCGATTTTTTTGGAGTTTACTCCATTTTCATATATAAGCCCGCGGTATAAAAATTTATGGGAGTAAAATCATATGTCACATGTCACACGTTACGCGTTACAGGCTACAAAATGCTTCAATACACATTAATATAATATAATACATATAATATATTTATATTTATATCCATTGATATTTATTTGTGAATTGAGAAAATTAACAAACTAATAAAGCTAACAAAATGCACTCGTTTACTAATCTATGTATTTTATAATCGTTCGTAAGGAGTAAACTCCGGTCGTGCGTCGGAGCTGACACACACACATTTTTTTTTAATTTAAGATGGGTTTGCTCTCGGCCTGGATCTAACTGTGTATCTAAGACGAGGCCGATGATGGATGTATGGAGTATGTTACTGTAATATTTTATCAAAATTCAGTTAAGAGGGCTATTCAGAAAAACGTGTAGTTGCTAGTTTTCATAACTAAAACTGCTATTCCCTTCCCTAAAACGTAATTTTTTACCAAAACAATCTTCAATATTTGCTTAAACTATTCTACCATTTTAAGTTTTTATTTGCTACCATTATTGTTTAGTTTTTTCATGAAACAGTAGCAATTATCCATACACAACTTTCGCATTTATAATATCTAAATAGTAATATCTAATAAGACCCAATATTATATAGAGTAGATAATAGGATTCATATTTTAAATAGGTGAATTTTGTGTTTTTTACCCAACGTAACCTAAATATACCACCATAATATGGTAAGTAAACATAGGTGGGCTACGTTTTTATCTTACTTACTTGCACAGGTAAAATTCATAGTGAAGTAATCTTATCTCATATCTTATCTACTCAACATCGGACAATCGTAAAATCGATTCATCGATTTCAAAAGAATAGGTTGGTTTGAATGTTTGAATACCGAGATTGGTATTAAAGTTACTGTTTATACTTAGATTAATTATATTTAGGGCCTCTTTCACCAACTACAAGTAAAGTGTTGATTAGTTACTTTTAGAAATAATTTTATGTTTTATTAAATTATGGACTCGGTTTACAGCATCCTTCGATATGCGATTTTTTTTATTATTTTCTTTTTAATGTTTGGGACTTTTACTATACAAAGGTTCATCTCCTTCATTCTCCATTACCGGTGACTTTAAATGGCGGATAGCCTACTTGACACATGGTGAAAGAGGCCTTTAGCTAACAACTTCACATTCGACATTTAGTTTAGAAATCATGCGAAATTGCTTTTTTTTCATGTGACAAATGTTTTTATTTTGTTAAGTATTTTATTTTGTTATAAAGCAACACAAAAAAAATAGTGCATCCCTGCGAAAGAATAGTGTGCAGATGCCAAACAAACTTTCTAAAGTTGATCATTATTATTCCATTCAATTTTTTTTTGTTAAGTTGTTAATTACCCAGTATTTTTTGGCATTTGTTTTTAGGCTTGGTGCTTTTTTTCTTTCTTTTCACTATGATGCTGCAGCATCAGTTCAAAGTTACCATGTCAAGGGAATGGCACCAAAGTAACAGTATAGCAAATTTCTCATCCATAAAACCTGAGACGTAAGTAAAATCTCCTTCGTCAACTAGGAAAAGGGCAGATGGTCTTAGAACGCCTCAAAAGATCTTAATAATTTTAATATCTAAGAAACATCCCGATCACAACCGTTTGGGGTGGGAGCTACGATTCCACATAATACACAGATACACCGACACAGAGATACACTACACGTCAAAGTTATATCATCCCGTTTTTGCATCGGTCGTCAGGGGTTAAACAAGACAAAGTTTGAAGTAGAACAGACCCACATCTCTCAACTCGTTTTTGCACGTAACGTTTTTTATTTTATTTTTTATTAGAAAAAACAACACAAAATTGTTTGGTAAAAGCAGTCATTTTATTCATAAGGTCGTAGGTACTCATTAGTATAACTAGTTGATAGAAATAGTAGAAATATAGTTACAATAGTATAATAATATAATGGTTGTGAGATTTACTTTCACAATAGCAGCTTATAGGCTAATAAAAATATTTGTATGTACGTTAGGCCTTGTTAAAAGGTTTTGAATTATTTAATAATACTTATGTCAATTCTCAAGTGCAGAGTTTACAATACCTTCTTTATAACTGTAGTTTTACATAATTACTTAACTATAACAAATTTTCCAGATTTAAGAAATAAATATATATTATGTTAATGTTGTCAAATAAAAAGCAAGCATTGTATAATGTTTGCCATTCGCGAATTGTGAACTCTGTTTCTAACTAAACCTTAATTTATTAAAGAAATTCTATTTAAAACATAATATATTATCAAAAAGTATGAAAAAGTTCATTTTTCATGATTTCATTGGCCTAACATAATTTAGCTATTGAAAAGAGAGAGCAATAGATCCTTATTACATAGGTAGGTACAATATTTTTATAATTCATCAAATAACATTCCAATTCTAAAACAATAGACCATATACAACGCGAATGTGTTAATTAATAATACTGTCTCCGTTTCCTAATAATTTAGTCTCATTGATCACTTTTCGCCACATATTTTGTGTAACTATTCGATTTTATCACATCATCAAACAACACTATTATTAACACTATTTCGTACCAGTTGGAGATACTATTCTATAAATACATGACTTAAAATAAAAATAAATGCTCAATAAGCCTCACTAAATAAAGCGTTTTTACAATTGCAATAGCATTTAGGTAAAGAAAGAGGTATACAAGAATCTGATGGCATTATAAATCATAATTATTCATGTCTAAACCTATATGTCTAACTTAATATGTCGACTCCCATTAAAGGCAAATAAAAATTAAACATATATTAAGATAGTTTAGTCCAATTTTCGTATTGCTCTATACAAATTTATATTTCCTCATTTGCCATGATATTCTGGTAGACCTCTACGTAGGTACTGAACTTAAAAGTATTGTAAATATATAAAACTAATGAGATGTTTGTTTAGTAATCTATTAACTAATGGATAAATAAATATTAATTAATTATAAATTAAAACCAGTGCACGTCAAACGCAGGTGCAATTAAAATACCTAAAACAGAGTACATGTATTTGAATTGAATTGAATATTCGAAACAAGTTCAACGGATGTCGGGCAGCCGCATAAGGGGGGCTACGCATCGGGTCGGTTATACGGCGCGGATGTTTTCCCCGCCATTGCGTACAACAAACTCTATTAATATTTTACCATAAATGCACCTTAATTTATAATATTCCATTCCAAATCCCAAGAAGATTCAGCAATTAGCACTCGATATCACAATTTGCATTCCATGCACGCATTAGAATTTCATATCTGTCCATTATGACCACGACATTTATAAAACTAATTAATAACATGAAAATGTCAGTCTTTATCACGCAATAATTCTGATTTAGCACTTTTCTCACTGCCGTGAAATGAAAAATTTGGATTGTCCTTCTGTTTATAGGCTTTATCTAATTTGGCTGACGGCGGATCTTCTTCGGTTGGCGTCGCATTTGGAGCGGAAGAAACGGGCGCAGGATTTATATCTTCACCTTTACAGAACTCTTTCAACCACCGTTCAGAGTTGTAAGATGGTCCTTCCCCTCCCAATTCCGCTGGAAGTATGTCCAATGGGAGGGCGTCGTGTAATGTGGACAAATTGTTACCGTGCAGCACTATGCGTTCCCTAGTCTTCGCTCTGAGGTACGGTTTTATCACAGCCAGAGCGGTCTCAACGTACCACGGTTGTCCTATGAAATGGATGCTCTTAAACCGTACAGGCATGCAGTCTTGGAGGCCGTCAATCATCATTTTTAACACTTTAGCTTGTAAACTACACGATTGTTTGAAGGTAAACTCAGTCCAGTCCACTATAATAACGTAACCGTTGGCTTGGTTTTGTACGTCGAGAAGCGTCCGCTCTAGAGTGAGCAACAAGGCTCTGTAGACAGAGAGCAATGGACAAGCGTGTGGAATCCAGTTAGAAGCAAACATAAGGAGTACACAGCGTCCGCGACGATCCCGTTGTTCCAAAACACCTGGTAGTCCATCAGATATTGCTCTCAAAACGCCTCCATCCGCGGAAGCCCACAATTCAGGGTGTTCTCGCCGATACTGATGATACCGCACCAACAATTCGAAACTCTGTTGGACGTCGTGTTTTCGCGCATACAAGAACCGCCGCAAGAAAGCATCGTCCTGACACCGGCTTTTGTCTCGTAGGGCGAGGTTAAGGCTCGAGTCGACGGCTTCTTTCAAGCCATCGAGTGCCCGCTGTCTATCGCCATCGGTGAGACGTTTCCTGGTCACATCACAAAGTCTCTCGTTCTGCATCTGTTGCAGCCTCCAATCGTATTCCGCGTACTCGTTCATGGCTAGTGTTGTAATGAGTCATGCGGCCTTTCACTGATTCGTCGTGGAGGTGCGCGCGCGCCGCCTGTAGCTGAGGGCCGACTGCGCACTGCGTTTGCGCCCCGCACCGCTGCCGCCGCCAGCCGTTCATTAAACCGTATAATGCTGCGTTCAAACAACCTAGTGACTAATGTTCAAGTGCACTTTAGGAACAATTTATTATACACTAATATACTTTTTCTGATTTATAATGGCAGGCAGGCTGACATTATACGAATGGTAGCTACATCACGACTGCCCTTTTTTTAACGTTGGGAAATCCTCTTGGACACCTGACAGTACAGGACACTGCGGGGTTATGCCGGATTCGAACCGGCTAAAATCCAACGACTTTTTAACGCGGTTGTTGATGGGCGGGGTCACGGAGACGTTATGACGTCTTCGGTGCCCCGCCAGTCATGACTGCCCTGGAGTGATATGTGGGAATAGATATTGAATAGTTTAATAAATAACGCATGAAAACACAATGGGTTTTTTTCCCAATCCATAAGTTTTTTTAATAATATTTTTTCAAGTATATAACAGGTACAATATAGAAAGATAATTGTAATGTATTTCAATTAATTAATTAACTATTTTTTTGTATGTTTAATTAGTAGTATTAAGACACTAATGAAAGTTGTTATCTAAATTTTACATTAGTTTTGCCAACGTAAAAAGAAACAAATATATACTGTATTTTTTCTCAGTGATTGTGCCGTTTATAATCAAAATCTGTTGACATGAGTGATGAAAATTGAAAGAAATATAAATAAAGAAAGGCACTTAAATGATGCCCACTATAGGCATATGTCTCAGCAAATATTATATACAGTCTATAATTTCCTGTTGAAAAAAACCGTGTAATTTTACATGATTAAAAGCTCATATAATAATATGCGATATATGTATGTCCCTTTCAAATAAAGGATGAACCTTTATTAGATTTACTTTTTGAAGTAAGTTTTCGTTTTTCGTTATATTAATCACTAATGTAAACTTGTGTATGTCTTTAAACACATTAAATTTTAAACATAGGAAAAATTGGTGTCTTTTCAAATAAAAATTAACTATTACAAACCGTATTTAAAAATTTGTAGTATTTGCCCTCCGTTTGACTATCAATATTAAAATACTGAGCAGTTAACTACTATATGTGTTTTAATTTAAGTAAAACAAACAAAACGTGACCAATTTGTAAGCAGGAAAGTACTGTGGCAAGCGGCAAGTGCAATGGAGCTACTGAACGCGGCATAACTTACCAGGCAGAGCGAGTTATAAATAAAAGAAAAACTGAAGGTTGGCGGTATACCGGTCAATTGGCTGGCTGGTTTCTGCGATGACGTAGCCACAGTGTGAGCAAGTAAGAGGCCACACGAGCGAACGAGACAAAATTACTTTGTAACCATTATTCTCCGAAGCCTTATACGTAGCGTATAAACGGATGGCCGAAAATCGTATAACGTCCGTTCTTTGTTCACTGCAACGTACTCATAACCGTAAATGGTATCAATATAATTGTATGACGGGCATTAGTAAGTGTTAAGCTATGAATTTATATTAAACAAAAATCCAATCAGTTTGTAAGGTGTATTGATTTTTTTGAAAAAAAAAAAATATATAATAAATTTTTAGAGGACATAAATAATTTAAAATTTATACATATAAAATTAGATTGACGACAAAGGTACATTGAAGCATATTACATATAATATTTTTGATATTGATATTATAATTATATTAAACATTTAAATTTAATCTGTACTTATAAAATCGTTTGTCCTGACTAATAATAAATACCATAGAGTAAATCTAATACCTAAACGCACAGTCAAAACTAAAGTCTATAAAGCAAAGACCAAAATTATCTAATGTAATTTGGCACATGGCTGTAATTTATAACATCCGCTAAGAAAGAAATTTTTTAATCATTTCAACTCCGTGCGGAGCCGGGGATCTTAGAATCAACCAGCTGAAGTGGGAATGTGCAGGATATATTTGTTGAGCGCTGGGCTAGACGAGTTTTGAAGTGAAGATTATGGTCGAAAACCAGGTGTTTCGATCAGCGAGCACGCTGGACCGATGACTTCATGAGAGCGGTTTGCAGTTGGTGGATGTGGAAGACAAATAACCGCATTACGCTCATTAACACAACAGCACACGTGCTGTTATTTCACGGTGGTCTCCGAAACGCAGTGTGCCCTGTTACTGCTGTCTAATGCTTGTGGTCTGATATGATATTTATATTTAACGTATCATATGTAAGTATAAAATTATTACAATATAAAACAGTAGATAAAGAAGCGACAAGTTACATAAAATTGACTAATGTTTTATCAATAAAAAGAAATTATATTTTACGAATTATAGTTTCATAAATGTTATTAATTACTATCCAAGAGCGAAGTGTATTTTTAAATAGTACTTATATAGAATCAATGTATTAGTTAATTGCATCTAATTTGAAAGTGAAACAAAAAAGAAGCCCAATTATCTGTTATTTGTTGTTTTTGTTATCCGCTTTTTCGAATCGTTTACCTCAAGGGCAATGACTTTAAAAATTAACCGTGGCGTTGCATCGCATGGTCGTTGGCCTTATGCATTGGAGAGACTAGGCGCGATGTGCCGTCCGGTAAAAATAGAATCACGCCGCCTCCTAAGTTGCCGCAGCCAGATAGCTTTTAGGCCATTACCTCTCATACATGGAAGGACACTGTCTGTGCTACCATCTGCTCTAACTTGTCGTTTACATGATACTCGTATTACACGAACAGTTTAGGGCAGGTAACGTATAAGCGACGGAATTATTCATCGGGTTTTTAAAGAAAAATTTTTTCATACTTTGCTTTGCACATAAACAAGTTATAATGAAAATTATAAACTAACCCCCGACTTTCTATTAAGCCCAAACACGCCATATCTGTTATAAGTTGAGAAGGAGTTGGATGTCCCGCAGACTACAAGATGCTGCAGTATCAGATAAAGGTTACCATGTCATGGAAATACCACCGAAGTAACAGTATACCAAATTTCACATTAATCGAACCTGTGGAAGTTAGTGAAATCCCTTCGTTAACTAGGAAATAGGCTGATGATCTTTAAGCGCCTGAACAGATCTTCATAATTTATAACTAAGAACCATGCCGATCACGTCAGCTACGAGTTGGGAGCTACGATTCTACAACAAGCACACATATATACAAAAACACAAGTCAAACTTATATAACACCCCGTTTTTGCGTCGGGCGTCAGGGGTTAACCCATCATCAGCCATTTTTTTTAAAGTTTATTTTTCAGGGTTACGTTGGTCGTCATATTGACGACAATATCGTAGGTCGTTTGACGCAATACACATAAAAACCATGCAGAAATAACATACGATAACAGTTCAAGAACAATGAAATTTACTTACCTAAATATACATTGATTGCTAAATGGTTATTAATTTGATGTACGGTAACTTCAGTGGCATTTCCATGACAGGTTCTACAGCATCAAGTAGTCTGCGAAATAACTAACTCCTCAGCAATTTACAGCAGATATATCGTGTTTGGGCTCAATAGAAAGTTTATAATTTTATATATTTGTGTATCATGGTAAAGCTGCATCCTTAGCCTTATCCTTTTTTAAGGACAAATATACTGAAAATCTCCCTATTTTATTACTTGTAACATCTAATGGGTTCAAAATATCAATAATTTAGGAAGTAATGCATAAAAATCGACCAAAATCTTGACAAAAATCATTCAAAACACGCAAGTATATTCTTATCAAGAGTGCGAATGATAATGTCATCGATCTCCCAGATAACTTCATTATCTCTTGGATGGTGTCAGTTTTTTGTAAAAATTTTAACCCGCAACAATAGTTATATTCCAAGATAACTGATATCTACACTAAAATTATAAAGAGGAAAAATTTGTTTGTTTGTTTGTTCGTTCGTTCGTTCGTTTGTTTATTTGCATTCAATAGGCTCCGGAACTACTGGACCTATTTGAAAAATTCTTTCACTGTTGCGAAGCTATATTATCAGCGAGTAACATAGGCTATATTTTATAAAGTTACGCGGTCGAAGTCGCGTGCAACAGCTAGTTATGTTATAAACTTAGATATTATGTTTTAGGTCATAAATATTACTTAGGACCTATTAGTGCTTTAAGTTCGCTGCCGACCTTTAAATAATACCTAAAGGATGAATTATTTGGAGAGGATGGAGAAATGGGCTCTGACATCCCCTGCTCACTCTTCACAACCACTAAAACAATAACACATGCTATTATTTTACAATGGTTTTATGACACCCTGTTTATGATAGCAAATTTCTTAACCTGCAATTGCTAAGAAAGTTGCCTACTTACTATTAAAAGTTCAAATAGTGCCCATAATAAATTATTTAAAACAATTTATTGTTAATTTATAATGAAATTTTGTTTAAACAGTTAAATATAAAATAATGGTTTAAAATTTATTTTAAACATTAAATTTATTAAGTTTTGACGGCAATAAATGATCAATCGTTCTCTTAGTTCCTCTAATATGAACATTATACATAAATAAAAAAAAAAGCCTTTTATTTCTATGCAGTACTAAAAAAAACAAAATGTTGAAATTACAAGATTTTAAAGATTTGAACATTTAAAGAATGCCAATTTTTAAAAAATATATATTTAGTTCTAGAAATTAAGTATCTGCAAGAACCCCTCTACAGGTGAAGGCCTCCTCCAAAGTTTGCCAGTCTTCTCTCGATTGGGCTTTTTGAATCCAGTTGGTGCCTGCTGTGTTTCTTATTTCATCTTCCCATCTAACGTAGGGTCTTCCTCTCTTTCTATTGCCTTGTGGGCCTTTCCAAATTGTCATCTTTTTGGTCCACCTCTGGTCTTGGAGGCGCGCAACATGTCCAGCCCACTTCCATTTTAATGCTAGAGCGTGTGCTACACAATCTGTTGCTTTGGTAATTTTTCTTATTTTTGTGTGTCGTATCTTTTGTAGTTTTTTTATGTTAAGCATACTGCGCTCTATTCCTCCTTGGCATATGGCGAGTTTGTTTTTGGTCTTATTATTGAACTTCCATGTTTGACTAGCATATGTGAGGCATGGTAAAATACAAGAATTTAACACTTTAGTTTTAATTTTTATTGACATGTCGCTTTTGAAAATTTCTTTTAAACTCCAGTATTTATTCCACATTAGCTGTGTCCTACGGTCTACTTCTTGCTCGTTGTTTCTATGTTTATAAAAAGATAACTTTACTTATGTACTAAGCAGTTAAATACTATACCTACACAAAAATTCTTTAGTTTTTAAACTACATAAATAATATTATCTTATGGAATTTACTAATCTAAAACAATAATAAATAATAAAAAATCTAACAAGGGTAATCTTGCACAATTACGGTGACTTAGTATATTTACACTAAATCATAAACTAACACAAAATTGGATAAAATGATACGAGTTAACAGAGTCACAGAGATATAATGAAGCACAAATTAGTGAAACAACCAAGGTTCCAAGGCCAGTGTCAGAGGTAGATATTTACGTACCTATCAAAGTACATATATGTGTAATAATAATGTCTGTAGCAGAGATTATGATCGTCTGACTCACGCGCCGGTATCTGCTATAACAATACATGGTAGACTCTTTTATTTACTGTCTAAAACAACAAAAAATCTGGACTAAATTAATAGCGAGAGGACAGAGGGTTCCGTAAAACCAATTTATATAGATAGTTTCACCTAGTTCGTTTTGAAGTTTTGAATCCTATATTACGGCGGGTTTTTATTTATAAAGGAACTTTAGGCAGTCTGACAGTCTAATCGCCTAAGTACACAAGTGACATTAGGGTGAATGCAAAGTACGTTGCCGAAACAAATATTCATCTATAGAATGCTGCATAAGGTTACTCACAGGAAAACTCAAGAGAACGTTTTAAAAAATTACAGCTTTCTACTACCACCAGGGATATGCAAATTTCAGTCGACCCACATAATGATAAACGGCAAGAGACAAGCTGAAAATATTGAAATTGGTTTTGAAGTCCGTTACTCAATGCACTACTAAAATACAAAAAATAACCTACTTTATATCGTTCTTCCGATTTTTTCTTTAGATTATAGAGTTAGGACTTGCTTATTTGAAATTCTAGGTCAACGGATGTATATATGAGTATCCTCATATAAAGTTTACTAGCGACTCGACCTCGGAATCGCACGTATGCAACTTTTTTCTGCATATTATTATTATATAGACAAACTTTTCTCGTTTCTCTCTTTCCGTTAGTTACTTTCTGTGAATGTTAGCGGAGAAACAGACAAAAGTAGACAGCAAGTTTGTTGTTGATTGTGTTGGCAAGTATCAAAGTAGGTATTGTGACTTAATTGAACATAAGATTAGAATTGACGTAATTGACATAATTTTATTGATGGCTTTGAATTTTGCATAGATTTTGACTTTTTGTTTACTTCAATTGAACAACTCTATTCTTCTTCTTCGCGAGAGAAAGATATATCTAATCGTCTAACTCAACGGATCTGAATGATTCGTTTTTGTTTTTTTGGGAGCAGAAACGGAACCCTAATGTAGGACGCATTCCAGTTCGATACCTGCTTTTTTATCAATATAAATATTCTTAATACGTACGAGTAGGTACGTTCTCACATGCCGTTTTAAACTGTTCAAAGACGTTCTCCACTTTGCTTTTATTATAATATATGCATTTAGAGTAATTAGAAACACTATTATACAAACTCATTGATCTAGTTTCAAAAGGATGAACATTGCTCGTAATACATACTTTACGACTATAATTACAGATATACTTAACTGAGTACATTAGTATAATGTAAGTAAGCATAAAAGATTATCAGTTTAGCCTCAACTAATACATTGTGACTAACATTTATTATCTGATGTAACTAATTAGAATTGATTTCATATGCACTTGCATGCAAATGTTCATAACTTCATACCTCCCGTGAAATCGGGAGAGAGAGTGTTCATTCGACCGAGGAATGGTTTACTTTGTGTGTTACCCGTCCATCAATGAGCTGCCTATACACCTACTTAACACTGGGTTGGATTGGATTGGAGCTTCAAGTCTTAATCCAGATCTTTACCTAATTACTGATATAAAACAAGCTATAATTAAAATTATAAACTAACCCCTGACTTTTTATTTAGACCAAACACATTAATCTGCTGTAAATAAGTTGCTGAGAAGTTGGCTGTCCTGGAGACTACTTGGTTGATGCTATGCCTACTATGAATATGAATAACATATTTATATTTTTGAACAAGTGGCCGTTTTAAACCGCCATACTATGATCGACTGGCGGCTGCAAGCAAAGTTGCTTTTCCGGTTCTTTAAAAATATAACATTGTCGATAATCGCGGCTCCATAGTAACAGCCTCTTGGTAGACCATTCATTAATTTATGTATCTTTTTAACTAACATTCGAATTAATAAGCTTAATGGACTTTATTAATGTTTTAGTTAACCTATTTATAAGTAGACTCTTCAAAAGTAACTATAACGATGCAACGTGAGTACCATTCAAGACAAAATTGTTAAGAGGTTATAAGAAATGGGTGGTTATATTTATACAAATATACCTAAATAGAAAGGAGAAGGCGTCCTGGAAGGGAATGAACCGGGATCACCTGTTGGTTCAATGTTGTTGGATCAATGTTTCAGTTAACCTAATTAGTCGACTCTTCAAGAGGTAACTAACTATGCAATATACCTATTTCATTCAAAACAAAATTGTTACGAGATTGTAAGTAATGAGTAAATACCTAAATACAAATACCTGCTATAGAACCCATAAAATGCAAACTTTACAATACAAAATTTATAAAAAATAGGGCGTGGTGGTGTCGCGGACACGGTCCGTGTAAGTGCTTTACGAGTAATATTTGCTTTGAGCGAATTTTCTTTTAAATATCCAAAGAATTCGTATATACCAAAAATACTTTGATCCTTTAGTAATTTTGCATGTAGATGTAGCTAAGTACAGTAACAAACGGTTAACCCCGATTTTGTTATCATCAATTTTCTAAATTGCCTCCGACTATGGAAGCAAATTTAAAGACGCTTTCACGTTAAATAAAAATCTAAATTATTTACAAATTGAATATCATATTAAGCTTCGGTCCCTAAGCATGCTGGAATACTTAATTTTTCATTTACTCAATGTATCTTTTGTTGTATCGCCTTTGTTGAACGTGTTTATCTTATATCACATGTCCTTGAAACTGTCGATTGTAACCACCTCAGAGCCTCATAACAAAAGAGACAATTCAATTGTATATTGAATACATTTTTTACAAATCTTGAAAATTAACCGAAGTTTACATTAGGATAGAGGTATTTGGTATATGTTTTAGAGAAACAATAAATTTTATTTTATGTTTGAAAAAATCAGAAAATCATTTCCTCGTCTCTGATTGACTCATATTATACATAAAAGAATTTTCCTCTTTTTGTTTCCGATTAACATTACAAAGTAGTCCTCCAATTAGTCGTGCACGCACTAATTTCAAAAACTAATATGGTTTTTATTACAAAAATAATAAATTTAGGAAAAAAATACTAAGAATGTTAATCTAGCTTAACCTTTCTTGTACGTTACTTATCATTTAGCGGGATTTCTAAATAATCCTCTTTACAAAATTGAAGCAATTGTTACTAATAGTTATTATTAAAAAGAGTTAATAATGTTAACGTTTCTTAAAATAATATAACAATTTGTCCTCTTAACTTACTTATTGACTTGACAGTAATAATATAATTTATAAAATTTATTAAAAGTATTTTTTACTTTCTATTTATCCATTTATTAAATATAGTTCAAGACTAGTTTATTAAATATAGTCACGTCAAACGGTGTTGAAGTTTAGCGTTTTCATAAATATATACTCGTACATCCAAATCTTTTATATTAAACATATTTCGTATACTTTTAAATAAAACATTGAAATTATAAAATTACGTTTTGTATAGAGCGCGCTTGCGATACTCTCTAGTATGCTAAATCAAAGTGGAGGTCGCGTACCGGTAGACATTACCTTGAGCTGCTTCCAACGAGGTGCACCGACTGAACAAAGAAAAAGTTCACGGAAAAGCGTTTGATACGCGCGGTCATACCGATTGCGCGATCTGGCTGGCCGGCCTAAAGAAAGGCAGTCGTTTAAAAAAAAACAGCATTATCAGGGTGCCCTGATAATGCTTTTTTTAACGTTGGGAAATCCTCATGGATACTCGGCAGTGACAGGAGGGGACGCTGCAGGATTATGTCGGACTCCTACAGGGTAAACAATAAACACCCAACGACTTCTTAGCACGGCCGTAGACGTTATGACGCGACATCAGTACCCCGCCACGACTACTCGTATTCAGCGCGAGGAAAGCTACGGTCCCTGTCGGAACCTCGGCGTACCTGAAAGTGGAGGTACGCCGGCTATCTCGGGGAAGGATGTCTGGCCTGTCATCGCAAGGTCACGATGGGAGCACAGGCCTCCCATCGTGCCGTAAGCGTCTACAGGCGTTCAAAAGTTTGTATACGCTATATTAAAAAAAATCATCCAAATAATCGTCAGATTAAGAATCAGCACGATCAAAAATTCAGGCTGAACCGTCTATATGAAAATCTTACGCGCTCGAGTATTAAAAAATGGCATCCGCCAAAAATCTTTTTTGCATATTCTAAAAGCTGCCACGAGCTTGCGTTACATCCGAATCGTCTGTATTTTAAATGGAAGCTTAGTTTGGGTGCACTTAACATCCCCTCTGAAAATCTGACCCGCTCGAGTTGTATTTAAATTTTTACCCCAACCCCACCATCCAAACCGGCAGATTAATACATATCCGTTATCGGAGACACGTGGGGAATATACATTGGCAATATCTGACGCGCTCGAGTAAATCCCAAAGTCCCCTCTTGGGCTCCCTTACTATAAAGGATAATAGACATTTAGAGGGAATAGGAGTATGGATTCTTTACTGAAGCACCGAAACATAAGCGTACGTAATATAATTTCACGTTGGTCTATAAATATAGAGTACAAACAAAATTTTTAACACACTCTACCTGCCTTGAAATATACATTACAGTCGAGTAAATAAAGTGTACCAGATTATGTATCTTTTTGCTAATTGTATGCGCTAATTAGGTGCTTGCATCACCGCACTTCCTGTGTTACGTTGGTGTGGAATATTTGTGGGGATACACTCGCGAATATTTTACTAATTGAATATGTCGATATATACTCGTAAATATTTCACAGCATGTCTTTACCCTAAAAAACAAAATAAATATTTTGATTTCACTCAAAATCAAAATATTTATTTATCAATTAGGTTTCTCCAAGTAACTCTTATGATCGTCATTATAAATTTAAATTTACCAGGGCTTCGGAAAAAAGCCAAGATGACGATCCTGAGAAGAAACCCCGAAAGAAACTCAGGATACTATTCTTTTTGTCATCTTTAAAATATAAAATTACTACAATTAGGTATACATTTAATACAAACAAAATCAAAGTACATATACAATACTAAACATATAGTATCAGCTCCGAATCCAGGCTTTACATCCAGGCTTCATAATCAGTGACCTTATAATAACCTTTCGAGAGGAGTTTGGTTTTAATGACACCTTTAAATTTATTCATAGATAAGGCTCTGATCATCTCAGGCTGTTTATTATAAAACCGTATAAATTGACCCATAAAAGAATTACTTATCTTGTGGAGTCGCGTCTTATGTACATTATTTTAAACCTAGTATTTATATTGTGTACATCACATTTTTTATTAAATTGACTAATATTTTTATGCGTGTAAATTAAATTTTCATAAATATACTGACATTTAACAGTTAAAATCTTTATTTCTTGGAACCTTTCTCTGAGAGAAGACTGCGGATCTAGTTGATAGATGGCTCTGATGGCCCTTTTTTGTAAAATGAAAAGAGTATTTATTTCCACAGCGTTACCCCAAAGCGCTACTCGTATTCCACTATTTTGTGGAATATGTGAGGGGATGTACTCGCGAATATTTTACTAATTGAATATGTCGATATTATATAAATACTAGCTGTCCCTCTTCCGGCTTCGCCCGGTGTGCATTTTTTTCGTAATAATATTCCTTGATTATCCCTCTATGCATTGGCAAAACCGCATGAAAATCGGTGCAGTAGTTTTGAGTTTATAGCGAACAGACAGATAGACACACAGACGCGGCGGAGGACTTTGTTTTGTAATATGTAAGAAAGGATTTCACAGTATGTCTTTACGCTAAAAAACTAAATTAGGCATTTCACTATTTTTCAATACGATTAAAAAAATATAGTAGATATATTACCGTAGTAAACCATGCTCGAGCTAATTTATGAATACTTTAAGTCCTGCATCCAATTTGCGGTGATATTCTCTTGAAAATGTCAAGAAAGTGGTTGATAATAAATACCAACACATTGTTCAGAATTGGTCCCAATAATCCGTCGTACAGGTCTGTGATGCGCTCAGGTTGAACAGTAAAAATGAGTACCAGAACTCTGAAAATGAAGATATAATTAAGTAGTAGCCGCGATATTAGTTGGCAATCTCCAAAGGAAGATGGAACAGAAGAATTCACAAAATACTTAGGAAGCAATTTCATTTATTTACCTTTTATCGATTTATTTTTTGTCAATTTAATTAAACGGCGAAACCGCGGGACACAGTTATACATATTATTGTTTATATTATTTAGTGCCTCAATACTAAGCATTGATCTCAATATTTTCTTCCATAGAGTTCCTATATTTTTTCAATGAATTCTTTATAAAATATTTGTTTCAAGTACCCAACGAAATATTTTTCGTCAATGTTGTAAATTAAAGGAGCAATGAAAAAAAAAACATATTTAAAAAAAGCAATAAACCTTCGAGTAGAAACACATTTTCACAGTTATCAGACTATGTCGTAATTGTGCACGAAAAAACACAACAAGCAACCATTTCTATCCGCATTGCTATCGACGCGATGACGCGATGCTTTTGTAACAGAACCAATACTTTATGTAGGTGGAATGGGAGTACAACAATAAAAAATGACAATATTCAAGTATATTTAGTATTAGGAGAATATTAAATAGTTATTTTTTGTTTTATTTAGACTATTTTAGACAGATACGCCAGCGACAAAATCAGTACAAGTACAAAAATGTTTTACTTTTAGCAAGGAAATAATTATAAGTATGCATAAAAAATGCTGAACACATTTGACATACCTATCATTTGACAACACAATTATGGGTGAAAACCACATGAAAATCCGTCGCGTGGTTTAGGAGGAGGCAGACGCGGAAAGCGATTTTAATTATACTAATTATATAAAACGATTGATAAACTTAATAAATTTTTCAGAGAAAAAAAGTATGAATATAAGGGACATTATTAGACTCAATTAAAATTTATGAAATAAATCGAAGCCAATAAATAATTATAATTAGTATACCTGTGTTATTGTTATAATCATCGATAAAATACAGAAAATGTTAAAAAATTGATCGATCATGCCGTGCCGGGGATAAATGTATCTAACTTAAACACTATTTCATTTCATATGAAATTTAGCTATCTCGTTATGTAAAATATTGCAGTAACCTCCGACTGCGGCCTATTCGAATTATTGGCAAGCGAAGTAAAGTAGACGTGGCTCGCGTTGGGGGCGCTGCCTGCAACGCTCGGCGGCCCCAACAAACCGAAACATTGGCCAAGCACGCACTGCGCTGTGCTCCGACAACTTACCGCAACATTCTTAGCGTAAAAGTTAATGCGAATGGTTTACTCTATGTAATTTGCGTTGTATAAGTTGTATACATTCATTGTAGTTCTAAATTAACTAAAGTTCAAACTGTGAAAACGAATATAAAGGCGACTTTGCTCTCTTCAACTATAAACCTATGGTTGGTTGTGCATCGATGACGAATTTTACGACGGACCGCTATTATGGATAAATCAAAATTTCTACTACGTGCTGTAACTAACAAGTGAGTATATATAGTTAATTTAATAAGTTTCTTGTGACTGTTTTTATTTTGTTATTTAGTTGTGTCTTTCTTTCGTTGCCTTTAAAGCCAAATTTTCTGAAGACTTATGTAACGATTAATTTACTTAAAAAAGTCTTTTCAACTAAACTAACTAATTTTAACTGCTGTATACGAAGCATTTAATAAAATATTACGGAACGAAGAGAACGAAAATGATAGGTAGATACTTACCTAGACCTACATAAATTATGTATAGTTCAAAGTTTGTTATATATTATATTAGGTATGTCTTTTTTCATTTTTAAAATAAATGCTATTTAATAATGAATAATGTTTTATAACAATTCCTTTTTTAATAATAATTATATTAAGTAGCTCTACAGCTAATAGAAGTTAAATTTGCCCTTGAAATGTGTTTCGAATGTTTATACTTCTAAAGCAGTTTGGAAAGTGACATAGAGTAGGGGTTTCATACCTACTTAATTGTCTACTTCTAGGGAGGTACATATACAGTAGATAATCAGATTGGTAATGCTTCTTTACTTTTTATAAATAATAGGTACCTACTGGTACGGGTTTGTCCAACTAGTTCTATTATTAGTTCTACGATAGAAAAGTTTATACAAAAAAATCCAAGTAGTTCTACTGCAGTACTAGCCTAAATATTTTTGTGTGTATTTACCTACACTTATCAGTTTTGTGTGAGTATATTTGAATGTAAATAGTTAATCTACCTTGGATTATTTATACATTCTTATAACATTGATTTTTTTCGAATACTTAAACCGCTCTCAAACATCTAGTTGTGCCCGCCACATCGTAGGTACGCGCTGTAGTCAGGATAAAAAGTATCCTATATGTTATTCCGGATAATAAACTGTATGCCAAATTTCATTCAAATCCGTTCAGCCGTTTTTGCGTGAATAAATAACAAATTTATAATTAAATATTATTATGATGTAAAAAATGTAATGTACTAATGTGATTTTTTTACATAATGTTAAAAATCATGTTTTTTTTTATTGCCAGATTAATTTTCCTATATTTTCCGTTGGTGTTACAAGGTCAATGCGGTTAAAAATCCCGATTTTTGTTAAGTAAGGTATTCTGTCTTTATGTTAGTAGCATATCAGTCTTTGTATCAGTATCATATCAGTATCAGTGGTACATATCAGTCTTTTTGCTGTAAGTATCTTAATAAAAAATCAATTTCATGTTTACAACCTGCCTTTTAATATGTCGTATCTACCTAATTAACGCCCTGGACAATCATTAGATATAACTTTGAGGGTATGTATTAATGTTTTTTTTTAGATTATAATACTGAGAAACTAAACAATAAATTATTCAACATTATTAAGAACGTGGGTTACTTATTTATTGTCAGTCAGTTTTTGTAAACAGTGCGTTCGCGCAATTTTCTGTAGCAATCTCTTTTAAGTAGGTAAAGCAACTCTTGTGTAATCGCAAAGAGCGAACGTCGCTATAAATCCTATAGTAAGCAGCTTATACGTTTAAAACGTTTAAAATGATTATATAGTTGAACTGGGGTTTGATCGATTTAACGTATTTAGTTAGGTAGCATATCATATTCCAAAATTAATTTTATACTGGTACGCCTATCTAAACAATTTTTTTTTTGTTGTACAATACCTACTTCAAGAATTTTAATTTCGTTCTAAATGTAAAAAAAATGTATACTGTAATGTAACCATACTTTATTGTTATAATCACGAATAATTATGCAGGAACCGACTGACTTGTGTAGTGTTGTAGAAAAAAAAATACCAAATATTTTACTTATATTTTGTTCTATTCGTATGTAGCACATTGTTATGTTAGTTTTTTTTAAGCTAAAACATAGAATATATGATCTCTAAACTATTTCTCATCTTTTCTGCTGATCGGAAATGTCAGTCTGACAGTAATAATTTGTTTTTATAACCGACTGACATTTCCGAATTGCATTCTATTTAAAAAATATTTAAAAGGTTTTTTTTTTAATTTAATGGCCAGGTTACTAGAATTTAAAACGTAAGTTACCTATGCAATGTTGCACACTTTTTTTCAGTAAGATTTATTAATTATCACCCCATGAATGATTGAATTTTCTCAAGCGTACAAATATTTCTTAACTTTAATTTCATCATTTTAGACTTGTTATCTCGAACCGCGGATTTTTTTGATAAGAGTACACCTTTTAGGAAGTAGGTAACATTTATTACCTATATTGTTACATAATTTTAAATAATCCTTTCGAATTAATCTATTGTGTATTATCTAATTAATTATGTTAATTAATTAATTTGAGATAGTTGGCAACTGTTTGGCATTGCATATTGCAATTTTCATATGCAATGTTCGCAAGTCGCACAACACTGCACAGGTCTGAAGTGGTCTGGTTCACAACGCAACGCAATGCAAACAAAACACGTTAACATTTTTTTCAGTTGAAATGTCAATTATTACAACAGCTGTTTCGTTACGATTTCAGTGCGGTCCGTTAATGTGAAACTTTAGAAAAATGAGCAGAAGCAGAAATAGTGTCAGAGGTCTGAGGGAATATCACGATGAGCACTGTTGCGCGGGAAATGTCACCGGTAATTTCCGGCGCACCTCTTCTCTGCGGCTGCGCGGTGAAAAAATGGTGCAACGCTCGCCTCTCACCACCAGGAAATTAATTCCAATCATCACGGAAAACGCAAATCAGAAACACCGCAACGATGCCGCTCGACTTACGGAGCCCGGCCATCGTCAGCGCAGTCATGTAAGTACTCGCTACTTGAAGTTCTTGACATTTTAAATTACCATGGATACCGCGAACCTTAACTGTGTCAAACAAAAGACGTCAGCAACTTTTAATTAGTAACATTCAAGTGTGTTAAGAAATTCAAATTTCACATGTTATACCACTGTGAAGTAAATACATATGTCCTGTTGTGTTTCGGTAAGTAAGGGATGCCAGAACCGCTTTCCCTATCCCTTACTAATCCCATACTCTTGGATCCTTATAATGTTGGCAGCGCACTTGCAGCATCTGTGCGTTGCTGTGGTTATTGGCGACGGTAGCCACCTACCATAGTGAACTGTCAGCCTGTTTGATTAATTTGATTAATTGATTTAATATTAATATTTATTTGAAATATATTTCTTTTAAGGTTAAGCTTAAAAGAAATTATATTCTAAATGAATTAGTATTTTTAATAATTTAATTTTTAAATTTTAAATTAGTAGTATCAATTTTTAATTAGTAACATTAGTACAAGTGTCTGATTAAGAAATCCAAATTTCACAATTTATTTCAAATAATTAAATATTTTTTTACATAATTTGTTAAATCTGATTTCAGTCATTCAATTCCAATATTCACAAGACAAACAAATCAAACATAAAAATCAATGACAACTGCATGGACAGAAAACTGAGTACAACAGATTCTGCGCATACACCGCCCGGATCTCCTGAAGAACTGCCCGATGATGAATCTCTTCACAGTTATGGTAGCGCGGCAACTGCAGCATCCATCGATGCTGGCTATGCACCGTTCAACGGCACCACTTTCAGCGGTCGGTCAATGCGATATGTATTACACTGCTCGTCACATGCAGGTCTCGCTGGTGAAGAATATCTCACCCCTACTCAACGTGCTCAGAAGCAAATACGTCGCCTCAAAAGCCTCCTAGCTCACGCCAAAAAGGAGTTAGACAAGAAAGATAGTGAAATATTCCATCTAACCAAAGAGGTTGTAGAGTTGCGATTGTATAAAGCGTCCATCTGCTCGCCAGACGAAAAGTCTAACTCTAGTGAAATCGTTACCATAAGGGAGAATCCCGATGAAGTTCCTCTCGATTCCGATAGTCCTAAACGTGAAGAGCCTTGCAGATCCTATGATCTCACTGACAGTCCTCTATTTAAGGATCAGACCTCGACTAGATGTCGCAACAGTGAAATGCAAGGATCATTCACCGACTCTGGTCATTTTGATGATCTCACTAACTCTTCACTGCATTCCAAAGAGTCTGTTCATATGTTGTCGCATGATGCTTCATGCATGACGGAGGGTTCCGATAACGATGTTGAACGTAGAACTTTGATCTCTTACTATGAGAAGAAAATTGAGGACATTATGAGATCTCATATGGGTGATGAGCAGGAAATGAAGAAATCTCACAACGATAAAGTTGAAAGTCTACTGCAGAAGTTGGCAGATGTGAATGACCGTTATTGTGAGCTGCTGCCGAATTATGAACAAGCCAAAGAGAGGATTCACATATTGGAGAAACAATTGGAAGAAGCGAGCAAACAACTTCACTTTGAGGAGAGCAAACATCACTCAATGTACTTGCAAATGTATAATAAAGGAGTAGAAGCCGCCAAATTTGATATGGAGAAGGTAAAACATTTTTATTTATTTTTTTCTTATACAAACTCTCGATAAACTCCACAACCTTGGATCTATTGCGACTTCAAAACTCAATTAAACTGAGCAATTCAAAATTTTCTTTATTTTATATGATCTCACTTATAATTTTTAAAACAAAATTGCTACTTCACTGTTATGACACAATATTGATTTTATTTATAAGAAACCATTGAAAAACATCAATTATTTTATTATACTGTGCTATGCTATGATTATCAATACTAAGCAGTTTGATCAGCCAAATAATTTCATGAGTAATTTCCAGATATTTAGACCTTTAGAGATATTGATGCATTTTAGATTTCTTTTTATTGAAATGAAAGTAATTTTTTTTTACTTAATGCAACATATTGTATTAAGTAAAAAGTACCTATTGTTACTTTACTTCTTTCTAAAAATTTCTTCTAAAATGAATGTTTTTTATTATGATAACCAAAGTGATGAAATTTTCTAGAAATATTAACCTTATTAAGGAGTGTCTGGGATTATATTGATTTTATAATTAGAATATGGCTTCTACATACTACCTACATTACTAAGTGATTAAGTGGGAGCATGATTCGTTTAGTATTATTTGGTAGTGATTCTCTAACTCTTGTTTATATTGTTAGTATATTATGAAAACTAAATGCATGTTTATAAGAACATTGATAAATTAAAATAAATAAATATATGTTTTGCCTGAATATGTCTTGCCATGTTTGCCATTTTCTGTTATCTCTGGGTACCCATCTTCCTCCATCTTTGTCCATCTGTTATCTAAAAGTCAGACCTGGTGTCCAGACCATTTCCATTTAAGAATCCTTTATCTTAATAGTTTTTTTTTACGTACTAACAACGTCTTACCATTTGTCTGTGATAGATTTTAAGAATTTCTACCTATTTTCGATTAGTCCCCACGATTGACAACTATAAGTTGAGCTCATAGATAGAGGGTAGGAATCATATTGTCAAGCCAGGTAAAATTATCATCACAAAACACTATATAAACTACACTTCATATCATACACTTTTCCTTTAATTTACACCCATTATAGTATAATTATAATTGTTTGATCAGGATGGCGAAAGTTCAGGGTCTGTGCAGGGTCAGGTGAGCCGGGTGTCTGTTGAGGAGCTGCTGGAACAGCTGCAGATCACTCAGACCGAGCTCGAAAATGTCCGAGTAAGTTGCACCCAATTTTTTAATATAATAATTAAGTTTATCTAACAATAATATTTTCATTATTCACATTTGACAATTCCTTTTTCCACTTAGGTATGTGTTATTCTTGTATTAGTATAACTGTATTACTGTTTTTAGGAATTTAATTAGTCACTGTAATGTCTTTTCTAACCTATTCGTTAAAGGTTAGTTAAAAATTGGAATCATATAACTGATAATGAAGTATTTTTTAATTCAAATTTCATTGCTCTGTGTAATAATTTATTTTGTCCTTATGGATACCTGAGCTTTCGAGTTTTTTTTACGCCGACGTGGACTTAAGATCATCAAAGTAATTTCAATTGACGCTGGTTAAATAAGACTAATAATTTTATTAATTATTTATTGTACTGTTACTAGGATGTAAGACGAAAATATTCGTTTTTTTTTAATAAATAAATAATAAAATAAGACTAATAATTGTATTGTTGCAACTGGATGCAAGACGAACATATTCGTTATTTATATAGCACCTATCTTACGAAATTTTGCATTAACAATTATCACCATTAGCAACAATACAAGCACCTAACACAAAAACATACGAGATGGCGTTTTCTACACGAAATACAACTTTATTTACATTTTACATCACGAAAGAGCCATTTCCGAGATACGCGAAATAAATAAATTGCTTGTTAAATAATACAATTGCTCGTTTAAATAATAGTTAGTTGACGCCAAGTATCAAAATACTCTTTGTTTGAGCCATGAACCTAGTTGAGCTACACTTTTCCGTTTTTATTTTCATTAGTAAATTATTGTCTCAGATGAGTTAAGAATTGTTTAAACTTCTCGTCCAGAGGCTAACTTTTCAAAATTAATTCAAACATCTAAAAAACACTTTTTTAACATATATATTATATTTCTTCTTGATATTTTGATTAAATCCGTGCCCGCAGTCTCGCATAGGCGCACGTTCTATAACATGTTGATGCATTCTCTCACTTGAGGTGTTCTTATTAACAAAACGAGTAGTTATTAACCTGTTGAGTTGAGTGTGCATGCCGATGATTAACAGGAGCTAGCTTTAACGAAGAATGAATTCCAGGACACATCGTTCACTGAGGACCGATCGGCAAAGTCACAAGCACTTCTAAGTGCAAAGGAGGCTGTTTCTTTGTGGGTCCTAGGAGCTCGAAAGGTTGGATTTTTATAGACAAGCAGTGTATTGAAATTATTTATTATACACGTCAGCTTTAGCACACAGAACAGGTCGAGAGGAAGTTTTGCCAAAGCCCGCTCCCAATCTCCCCTTATCACAAACAAAAATGAACCATAATCAGTACTATTCCGCCATTTTTTAAATTTTAAAATGGCGTCCACTTTATACTGAGCGTCACTCGCATAGTCTCCTTGCTTATCGCTGACTGATTACAATACTCCTAAATTGTATCCCATCCCTATTACTGTGTAGAAAGTAAAGGCAGTGTTCGTGTTTATTATTGTTTCGTTTAGTATGCGTAGACTCATTTTGTGAAAAACAGCAAACATTACCTTCTTGGACCACATTGTAATTTTACTGATTTCATACCTTTAGCGTACATGCGCACTGGGCGGCCAATGTTACGGGCAAGAATTGATAGGTTTTTTATGGACTTCAAGGAATACTTGTGCTTGTGTATTAATTATGCAAAAGAAAAAATACACAAAGTAAGTTTTTTATGGGAAACACAAAAGGGTACTTAAAATATTTTGACACTAAAAATTATGAAGACAAGTTCTTCAATTATAACAGACATTTTATGAGCTACTTGATGTAATTGAAAATAGAAATATCTGTATAAATATCAGCTAACGCGTTTTAGCACACAGTAGTAAGTAAGGTTGTCCGTTCGTCCCCTTGTGAAGAATGTTGGCCGCTTTGTGCGCATGTACGCCTATAAGGCGTTTGATACAAATTGTGATAAGGGGATATGGTTTTAGGTGTACAAAGTGGTGTTAATTGTTCTTCAATATTGTAATTAATTGTGTAATATTGAATTTCGACAATAATATACAATTGAAATCCTTCGTCAAAGTTTGCTTCAATTTTAAATGCTTTAGCAATATTTTCTCTAACCTTTTCGCTCGACTAATATAACTAAATAACTGCCTGATTAATGCTTTGCACGATTTTACTTTTTCTTTATGAAACAGCCTCTTTTGGTTTCAGGATTTGCATGTACTTTATATTACTTTTATTTATAGCTTTTTTTTTTAATTTTTTTATATAAATAACTAGCGACCCGCTCCCGGCTTCGCCCGGATGCAATTTTTTTATATAAGATACTACCCGTTATAAAAATCTACCCCGTAATTTTTTTATATAAATATAATTAAGATTAATTAGAGACAATAATTATAAATAGACCATTTAAAAGAGCTTTACTTACCTCTTTTTAATATTAATAAGTATATAGATTTAGATTTTATCTAGTTTTCCTTGCTCGCAGACTGCCTACAGAAAGCTAAGGCCACATAGGCCACATTGTAGGTAATATTTAAAAATGGAACTGACTGTAAAACAGTCATTTGTTCATTTCATTTTTGCGACATTTTAAAAATTGCTTTCTAAATCACGATGAACTTAATTCGTGAAAAATTTGTACTTTAATTTTCTATCTACGATTTCAAATGTAAATTGACTGACAACATAGCAGGTTTTGATTGCCTAAAAACTGCTTTTTTACCAAGCATCAAGCAAGACATCAATTTATTAGTGACTGTTGTCGACAACAAAAAAATCTATGCCACGCGCCGTGCCATCATTGAAAAAGACAGGAATATGACCTACTTTGAGATTCAAATATCAATAGGTAAAAAAACTGTGCTTTAGATCCCAGACAATTTGACCGAGTGTTAAAAAAAGGCCCGCGTGACTTCGTTTTAGTATGTATCAGGTCAAACCCATCCCATAACAAGACTTGTATTCTTTTAGCAACAATGTAACTGTTTCCTTGGAATGTTGACTGTTACTCGACCATTTATTTTCTGCAAATTATTGATAAGCTCAGTAAAAATATGGTGTTGGATTTCACCATGGGGCCTCGTTTCAACAACCCACTTAACATTCATATATCCATGCATGTTAATTAACTCTTATCTTAATTAATAACTATATATATATCTATAAACACACGTTGAAAAATTATATGTTTAATTCCAGGCAATGTACCGTCGCATTGTCGAGTCGCAGAAAGGTGCAAAGAGTACCGTAGATCCGGAAGTGACATTGCAGTTCCTCAAATCGGCCATTTACTATTTCCTCACTGACCCGGAAAACCATCAGGGACATTTGAACGCTATAGAAAATATTCTCGGCTTCACAGACGCCGAAAAGAGGAATATACACAAGGCCAGAGCAACGTAGGGACTGATGAGAATTTGTGATAAATGTGTTTCTACTTTAGACAGATTTAATTTTGCATGTCTTAGAGACAAATAGGTTTAAACCTAAGGGTTAAATTTCAATGCACGTTTATTATAAGTTGTACCGGCTCATGTTTAGAATGTCCATTCTGCCGTAATGACCTTTATGGCAAATGTTCCAAGTCTCAAAACTTCTAGTGTTTAATAAGGATGTCTGGTATCAAAACGTCCCATAATTATTGAAATATCAAAATGTTAAGTTTATTTAAAAAGTTAGTTCCATTCTTCTTTGGTTTTTTTTTTATAATGGAGTGTGGGAAAATAATTATATTATAATTTCCACATTCCAAGTAAAATTTCTGGCTTTACTTTTTATAGTAAATGATGTTCAATTTAAAAATCAAACGGTAGCTCTTATCTGATTGTTTGGAATCATTAAGGCTGAACCTGAGCGAATACCTCAAATAGATACTTAAGATATTATATTAATGTAAAATTATTCTAAAAAAAAAGTCTTACACTTGGTTATTTAAAATTCAATATATCAATGGTTTTATACAGCCCATTATATAGTCGAAATTTAATAATCAAGATTAGACCAATTGACACACTGGTCCTTATGGTATACTGTATGTACAATTGTACATTCTAGACCTGAGCTGTTAGGGCATAATTTAGTTAGACAAATGTCTACCTATGGCTCGTCCTATTCGCAAACGCGATAAATTGTCACTCGACTGATAAGGGTCGACGCTGACTTCCGACATGTCACGGCACAGCAAAGAATTTTTCCTAAACATATTATTTTCAACCTTATTGCAATGATCTTAGCACTCACACTAATTTATTTCAATACCAAGAGGTTAGTGTTCCGCGTTATGCCACGTGATACTTTGGCACGTCGCGGCATGCAAAGGAGTGCGAGTCCTAAAACCATGCAATAAGGTTGAAAATAATATGTTTAGGAAAAAATTCTTTGCTGTGCCGTGACGTCACAAGTTCTCAGTTTCAATAATTATTTATTTGAATTCTAATAAAAACTAATTTGAGTATTTTTTTCGCATTTGCGAATTCGACGTAACCAGTCTTTTATAAGTTACATATTAGATTTATTTCTCATGGTGATTTATTTTATACAATTATCCTTTGTGAAAGGTGTTTCAAATCGAATTTATTTTTCTCTCTACTTCTAAGTTCCAAAGAGTTGTGTTTCCTAAATTGTGCAATTTCTATATTATAATAAGTACTTAAGTATTGTGTGAGCCAAATCTACATTCCTTGTAGTTTATTTTTATTAGATAAGTGTTAATTTTTATTTGTAATTTTAATGAGGGTAATTAAATATTTTTTTTTTGTCTGCATGCACGAGAATAGTTATTTAAGTTCAAACTTGATTTTGAACTTATAGATACTAGACTAGATAATTAATTTTATAGTATATCAATTCAAATGAATGCTGCATGAATACAAATAAAGAAATCTTATAAATTTATTCAAGTGCTACGTCCATTAGTAAAAAAATTATTTAAATCAAAATATATTTGGTATAGATTCATCATATATCGTCGACATTCGTCTTGCCGTCATAAAAATTGTATCTGTGATTTGGTACTACCTTTTATTGCATAATATATTATACAAAATGTCCAAATATTAGAAGCATAGCATCGCTAGTGACATTGACTTGATTGATTGCAAAAACTTTTTTTTATTTTCTGCCTACATCAAGTTGATCGCGATATGCAGCTGAATATACAAGTAAGATATTTTAATACATATGTAAATGTAATATTATGTATTGAGTAAGACGGTTACCTATTAGATATTATTTTGAAAAATATTCATTTCTTCATGACATCGCGCTTGCCTATTTTTGTTAATAAAATTATTGTCAATGATTTCGAGTTTTGTTTTATTTCTATAATTGTTTGCTCTACATATCTAGAAAGCGCGGAGAATCGGATTGTTACAGAATTTGACAGATTCGTAATTGGTAATATTCTTAATTTGCCAGAAAAGTACAAGTGGTAAGGGAGACCAAACTCTATACAAGTGAATGTTGGTCACTTGTATAGAGTTGCAAGTAGGCTCGACTGCTGCTGGCTTATGTAGCCTTACTCTGTCAAAATAGAGGACAAATAAAACAAATACATTATTTTCGTATGTACTTCCAATTGGAAGTATTTATTTGATTTATTGTGGTATAAAACTTATTCTACAAAAATTGATTGTAAAAATACACACATACAAAATATTAAAATTAAAGCTACGCCGACTAAATGCTATTCGAAGCATAATGGGTACTTATTACAATATATAACATTACTTGTGCACTTTCCACTTTGTATCTCTCTCATTTTGCTATATATACAACGGAGTTCAATAATTAGTAATCAGACCATGTTGGATATATATACAAAATAAACTTACAATAAGGGAGATCGCATATTGGCTACTATCGCTTAAGCGAATAGCTCAGCGTCAGTTGATGAATCTACCATCCATACACAGTCTTAGTCTAGACTGTAATCTAGACTAAACGCGTCGCACGCGCGATAGTAGACAATGTACGTCCTTCCTAAAATACAAAAAACTGTTTCAGGATTGGTTTGTATATTTTCAAATTCACAAACATGGCGTGGACTAAAAAGTTAATTTCAAAATTATTAATAAAATCCTGTTTTATATTTAATAAACCACGCCTTATATTTAGTTAAAAACCACTAATATATTCAAATAATAGTTCACATTATAGCAAATTAAATTTCAATTTAATTTATGACAATCTCTAAAGAATAGCCTCACTTCGTATCGCCTAAGCCTAGGATTTATCACAACCGTTGCCCTTTGTACAATCAGTTTCTAAACGTGTGGTTGCGATATTAAATTAATTGTGCACTTTAAATACAAGTTTTTTTTTTATTCTATACAGATGGAACATTTCACTCGCCCGATGATGCGGTCGCAGGTGGCGACACTGTTACAGAATTACATTTTCAATAATAAATTATTTGCTTACATCTTCTCGTCCAAAATTCTTTAGTCTCAAAACAAAAGTTTTTGACAATTTGACGTGCTCTCTAATTGTGAGCCTCATAAGAAAGTTCAATGTCGTTCAAAGTGTTTGTGGGCAGGACACAGTAAGAGTAGTTTTGGGTTTACATTATTTTTTTAATTTTACATAATTAGTACATATAATAATTCTGTAACAGTAACGCCCTCTGTTAAAGAGCAGTGGGTATCATATCGGGCAAGCGAAACGAACCGTTACAAACTAAAACTATACAATACTTTCATTACATTATTGTACAATCAAATATACACTTAATAAAAACTTATATGTAAAATTCAGTCGATTCCTATGTATTCTTGCAAAAAATGGCACTGGATTTTCGTATTTTGTCATGTTCAATTTGAGGTTAGAGTTATCACAAATGTTTATTAAATGGATTTTTATCAATAATAAATAAACTAGTAGGTACGCTTAAGAGATTCCAATCAGTCTTATGTGCGTTTTAATATCGTAATTTATCCTTAAACATACACAAGAAAATTGCTTTCATTATATATAAAAAAAAACGAGTACTATAAAAGAGACGATTGTAGAAAATTGGTACTTAAAATACACTTAACGCAATTCGGTTACACATAAAAATAATATGACTACAAAACAACACAAAATTCACTCGTATGTTGGTATGAATGAGAAAAGTGTTCATAAAAAAATAAGATATTCGATCAGGGCTTATAAATAAAATTAATTATATTTAGGAATTCAAAGAATACTGCGTATTATCGACTCCGTTTAAATATTAATTAACGTAGCTTTTTGGCATTCACTCCTGACTTGACATGCATGTCATAATTACATACATAGAAAAAGGTTTATAATATTTAAATCAATAAGAGTAAAGCATTTCAAGATAATTGAAAAACACGAATTATTACATACTTTAAGGTCAAGTATCTTGGACGGAGTTATGAGAAATTCTCTCTCTATTTAGCGCTCAAACTTGATGTTGGCCAAAGTCGATCACAATCAAGTTGCATCATTTATACTTGCTTTTGTAACATCATTTTTAACATTAGGATAACTTAAAAATCTTTAAATTTGGATATATTTTTTTCAGTATTTTTCGTAATTATTAATTAGAGGCACATCTAAATAAGATGCACAATTACAAAATATAGTGTTACAGATTTTATTAAAAATTACTTTATTTCATCTACTACAACAATTTGTATTGCTTAAAAGATTACGCATGAAAGATCAAATAAAGTTAATTCAATTTTACATGCAAAGAAATCGATCTTACTAAGTATGCAATCAAATGAGTGGACAGGGCACTCATTTGATGATTAGCTCAAGAAAACCAGTTACAAACAGTCAGTCTACTGAAATTTAAAATAAGTAGACGTAACTCGTAGACGACGTGTCTTTCTTGTGATCATCAGACATCGATCTAAACATTTAAAATCTTAAGTGCTTTAATCCCACTTCATATATAGCGTTTAATAAGAGATATAGCCTTAGGTTAGCCCTCATTTTTAAATATCATCTCCAATCAATCGAAACTGAACTTGACCTCCTCTCTCTCGTGGTCGTTGTTAGCTGCTACCGCTTGGAGCCAATACCTGCTTATTTGGCTCTCTATCGAGGGAGTGCTCTCTTTGCGCTGAGCGCGCGGCTTCCTTTTACCCTTTGCGTGTTTCGCGCGCCGTCTGCCCACTTTTGTCTTCATCTCGGCTATCTTCACTGAGAGCTGACTGTCTAGGGAATTCCTGCGCGACTCTACCGAAACGTGACGTAAACTTATACTTATCTGAGAGTCCTGCGAGTTGCGACGGTCCGGCGTAGAGCTGAGCGAGTGGTGCGCGTGCGGTGGTACTACGAGTGCGTCCCGCCTGCGAACGAACCGCGGCAAGTTGGCCGCCCAGGAGGACGACAACTCGCCGCTCTCGTGCTTGTTGTCGTCGGGGTAGCACCGCGACGTGCGCTCGGGGTCGAGACAGAGGCCGACCGGGTCCTGACGCGACCCGCCCAGCGAGATCGAGAGTCGTCCGCGCGCCAGAAACTCGCCGCGGCGACGGTACGCCCGCGCGATAAGCTCGTGCTTGTGCGCTCGTCGTCGCGATTCGCTCTCCACTGAACATCCGCACTTTCTGCGCACACAAATAAAAGCATCTCTAGTATTAGCTAGCCATACACGCACTGATTTACCTAAACGAGTGAAAGGCACAGATATGTCTGCCTGTTGCCTGTCCGCTGCCCGTGCTCAAAACCAACAGACAGTGTACCTGGCCAGATAGCGCCTCCAGGCGGCCGCGGCAGCCGGCGTCCAGGTCCAAGAGGCCATAAGTGCCCCAGCCGCGAAGCAACACAGCAGTCGAAGCTGCACCACCGACACGGAGGGACGCGCACCCGCCACGCACTCGCGCGCAGCACCCCGGGCCGCCTCGAGCCGACAACTGCACCACAAAACACATGTTTTATACTAAACACTTCTATTATAACTGAGGTAGGCGTGGTGTACTCTACCAATTGACATTTAAAAGAATTAAACGAGCTATGGAGAAAGCTATGCTCGGGGTTACACTGCGAGTTTGGTTCGGAAATGAGGAGATCCATAGACGTACGAAAGTTACCGACATAAGCCGGCGAATTAGTAAGTTAAAATGGCACATAGTTCGGAGAGCCTTGGGCCGGAGAGTTTTTACCAATACTTTGGGTCAAAGTTAAATGAACTTGAATGCAGATGTATTTGTTGCGAAAAAGAGAAAAGTATAATAGACTCACATGATGGTTGCGTGGAAGTGGGTCGCCCAGAGGTCGGCGTTGCGAAACTCGTAAACGTGACAGGCGACGGTGACGCATATGAAGACTGCCACCAGCGCGGCCGTCAGCGAGCAGCGAGTGATGGTCTGACGGATTTTGGTGGACGCGCGGGCGGATAGCACGCCTCGACTCGACACGCGCACCGCCACCAGCGAGAACACACCTGCAAACACACGATACGCATTAAGGCCCTTCGCACATTACTAAGTCTCCTCAGAGTATCTCACATCCAATCGCACACTACACGACTAGCCGTCTGCAGTTCAAAGACACCACGGTTGTGCGACCGTGACCTAATAGTGCTGTTTTATGGGAAAAACCAGCACACAACAGCAGACTGAAACATATCAGGAGACTATCCAGTTTGTGACAGCAGAACAGACCACACAAACTTACTATAAATCAATCGATAAATACTTAAGAGTAATCACCTCTTAGGAGAAAGTATCCGCCGAGTAGCAGCACTAGCGAGAGAGGTACTAAAAGCAATCCAGCGCGCACAGGGTGGTTGACATAACCCACAAAACAGATGCCGGTGACACTGCTGCCATCTACCTCGCCAAAGGCCATGGTCGCGATGGTCAGCACCAGTGGAAGCGACCACGCCACTAGGTGGAAGTACGCCGCCTTCTTGTCTATCCGCTCTTGGATTTTACCTGCTCACAATTGTATCAACCATCATTCCCCTTCTCACTGTCAAGTTTAGAATCGTCTAAAATATCTCAAAAATCTCGAAAAGAAGAATGAACAACATTAGATGACGTGCGGGGCCATCAATGTACTACAACTACTGTTTTGTATGGCGTACAAAACACGCCATACAAAACACTACGAACTTTATGGAACATTTAAAAGTGACACATGCATAGAGCATGAACTCTGTACTCTGTCATTTAAAACCAACCAAACATCTGTCATTTAAAGAAAATGTGACTTTACTTCAACACATTGTGGAGTTTAAAATCAATAGTAGAAGTTGGTCGTTACTACCTTTTACCATCGACGCGCGAAGGCAAGACTCCGCCATGATTTCGTTTTAGGCGTACTTTTTATGTGCCGCTTTGCCATAAGTGACGCAAATTTCATAGTTGTAGAACTACGATATGCGGGGCCCTCACTTTATTCTCCATGATAAGCACTTAGCTTCTCTGGGATATAGTTTGACCGAAACTGCTGTGCAACTTCTTAGGAAGGAGCACAAGAGTTTCGGTGAGTGATTTTTGGCATCCTTTACTCACTCATTCCGGAAACCGTAATGACATGGTTCAATATTATAAACCGCTTTACTTAAAAGATAAACTGTCAATTGGCAACCCAATCTGTCACATCACTTCGCTTAGTTTAGTGGACATATGAGCGAAACGAAACGAACTTAACTTTTACTTAACTCCCAGTGCGCTTAACAGTTACAAGATAACACTCACCTAGAGCGCGGAAGCTCATGTGCCACGCGTATGTGAATATAACAAACCAAACGCAAGCAGCTATCATGAAGTAATACACCTGAAATGTCATATCTTAGTTAAGTAACTAAATTCTTTAAAACACTTTATTCTCTCTCTCTCTATCAGTCACAGAAAAGCTAGGTTACGGTAACAGAGAAGGAACAGCAAATAATGTTAGATTAAGAACGAATGATCTTATTTTAAGAATTAACGATGGGTCAATTCAAAAACTCGTAGAAGAAATAATAATTCAGAAAAAATTTGCAATAAGACTTTTAACGTTTTATGACAAACTTTTTATTTATTTTTTTAAAAACGCTATATGTTACATAATATACTAGTTACAGTTTAGTTACAGAAGGATCGTACCAACACAAAAACGACCACGCAAGAGAGGTTCTCTTCAGCTGAAGGTTCGCCCTGACGTCTGGTGCCGTCTTTAGAGCAAACAATATCATCCCTGGAGCCCACACCGAATTGCACCAGCCAACTGTAAATTACAACGACACAACATCTGCAATCCGCAAAATCTGCAAAGCCCAGAATTCACATTCGATTTTATAGTGAGTTGTCCAGAAATTCAATAACACCTGTCTGTCCACTTTGTTCTTTTAAATTATTTTTAATCAGGTCTTTCTGGTATTGCTTGTATTTAACTAGGCAACTTCGTCCGCGTTGAAAAAGAATATAATCATAATACGTTCAAGTATTACGTAAGGCAATTTTTTTCTTGTAAAACGTTACGATGCTTTATGGGGGGGAATCCCTCGAGTGTATTGTACGTCATTTTAATTTTGTTCTCCCAAGTTGGCAACCCTTTTCTTTGGTAAAAATGGTCAATTATTGGTCCTAAACGTAACGTTTAGTGAGGTACAGAAAACGCCCCCATATTTACATATTTATATTTTTATAATGCCTTACATCTTTATCGCTGTTGCAACGGTGACGCCTCCATGGCGACAATGGCACCCAATTTCTTATATTTTTAGACGATCCCTCGGGAACCTAACATTTTTCCAGAATAAAAAGTATTCTTTATGTTAATCCAAGCAATGCACTACTTATCTGTTTAGCCGCCGTTTTTGCATTATTTAAGAAAAAATATCCAAATAAGTATACAAAATTTTGAAGATTTTATGAAGCCGCACTTGTTGTAATGGCTGCCAGTGGTAACATGAAAATACTAGTAGTTTAATAGGATAACATACCCCATGGAAGCGACTGCAAAGCACACGTTGATATAGAAAATGACCAGCGCTGGGTATTTGTTGGCGCTGCGCCAGTCCACGAGGAAGGTTGCGACTGTTAACAGGTTTAGAGCCAGACACACGCCCGCTCCCCACGCCACCAGCCGGTGGATCTGATGGTGCTCGTCTTCGGTGTAGAGGGGATCTCGACACGGCAACCCACACCCGGATATACCTATCATTACATACATATTGTATTTCTCAGACAACAATTAATTAAGTGTATATGTGACGAGCACCTTGGATGAGGGGTTAGAATGCTTGTCTTAACACTCGCGTTCCTGTCTTAAACTTTAAAAATGAACTTATCATACTTTCCAGATCTGGAAAGTAATGGTAAAAATTAACTTTTTAAAGTTGGCTTTGGTCTAGATCTGGAAAATAGTGGCATGGAACACTGCGCTTCAGTCATTTGAGCAGCCCATCTGGCGACAGTAACCACCCCCATGCAGAAGACCATCAAGTAATAATAACATTTTTGCTGTTGTGTATAGATGAGCGAGTAAGAGATGCCTGAGCCCCCCAATCCCTATCCCTTTTAAACCAACTATATGGTCGGCAGCGCACTTGCAGCACCTGCGGTATTACTTGTGTTCTAGGCTGTCAACCTGTTCAACCTGTCTGTCAAGCTTAATATTAAAAAATATATAATTTGCTTCAATATTGATGGAAAAAAAAACTGTCAAAAAGCTGTTTGAAATAATTAACAAAAAGAATTCTTGATATAAAATAGAAATAAAAAACTTTAAAAAAAGAAACTCACCATCATAAAAATGTAGAGGTTTATCAGTGCGTATTAGGGGCGGCAAACATTTCCCGCTTGTATTAAACTTCATCTCCCTTCCATAGTTGTCGCACCTTGGAGGGAACAGAGTCCCATTGCACTTCAGAAATGAGGGGAAGTACGACGTGTTGTAGAGTATCGCACACGGTTCCATTGTAACTTTACACATTTCATACGACGGCAAATAAACCATGTCGTTGCCGAGAATCCTTTCGCATTTTGGCATGAACGTCGCGCAAAGGAACGGCTGTATAACCGCCCAACACTTTGGCACATTTATCAGTTCTCTATATAGTTCCAATTGGGTTTGTATCTGGTTTTGATTGTCGTAAAATGTTAAGTGTACACTGGTGCTATCGTAGGGCAGTTTGACACCTAGACATGTGGTTCTGTTGAGAGGTTCGCAACGTGCCCTCCGCACGCAACTGTCCAATTTTATTTCCCGTTCTGGAAACCATTGCGTTCCCTTTTCCATTTTGATCAATCTAAAGTTGGGCGTACCGTTGATCGCTTCAAGGCGTTCGGTAGCATTGTCGCTCATATCTGTTATAGAGTTTTTGTCGGCAGCATTGTCGTGGCTCGCTAAACATATTGAGGCAGTCAGCAATCCGGACATCAGACACGCAAGATACATCTGTAACAAGAGACAAAGAAATTGGCCTTCCGTGTTTTGTTATACACATGGGAATATAATATGTCATAAATACATATTATACTTATATATAGTAAATAAATGAAAACTACACTTTATTTTTCAATGGTTCTTTATTGATTGTATAGGTTACGTGGGTGAGCAAATGAAACCTCTGAAAATTTTATCATTTTATTTTATCCACAGAATGTAAATAAATAACTCTTATTTATAATTATTTAACTAAAAATTTTCAAAATATTAAACCAAGGTGGTAAAGAGGTAGGATACTTATTTCGCCAATACAATCTTTATTATTTCTTATAAAAAACAGCAAAATATTTTTTTTATCGAACAGAGATTTTAAAACATAGCTGAATTGAAATAAAAAATATATAAATCAATGATTGATATTTATTTATTTTAGCCACAATTGCCGACTATTTCTTTATTTTTTACAATCAAAGACATGTGAAATCCGCTTAAATCTGCAGAAGACCAGAGGCAGAGAGACAAGCCATGAAGAAGTCTGTTCTCAGCTGTTGGGAACTGTATACGATTATGAAGAAATTACAATCTTATGTATTATCATAAAATGAGCCCCAAGAGTGTAGTTGTATATAAAAACTATTTATTTTAAAAACCAATATAATTTAAATTATGTTATACATGTGAGCCAGTATTGCGAGGTCATGTATGGCGAAAAAATGGATAGGATAGAGGTACTCCTTGGTCATTTATTATTTATAAGTATATTATTTCATTTTTATTCAAATTCACCCCTAAAATATATTTACAAATTTAGCAGAGGATTGTAGTATTTTTTATAAAATATTTATTTATTGTTAACAAAACAAATTCAAGAAATACCAAGCTCTTACTATATAATGCTGGCGGACTTTTGATTGCTGTGAAGGTCGACCCGAGTGATGTTTGATGCTGTCTTAGCCCATTTTGGTGGAGTGATGCCGTACATTGTTGAGAATGCGCCAAACTTCTTCATAGTCGTAGTAATAGTATTACCTGACATAACAGCAAAAAATAGCAATCAATAAGAGTGCATTTCCATATATAGCAAGAATATAGAATTCAACTCACCAATTAACAGCTTCAAGGTAAACCTGCAAAGATCTTAAAACATTTTTTTGACTTAACGTGTTTATTATGTTTTCAGTTGACAAATAAAGTAGTAAGATTATATACAACCATACACAACTTCAACGCTTTTTCTTTTACACTTGAAAACACAAAAAATATATATATTTAAATGTTACTTTTAAGGATAAAATATAAAGTTCATTTGATTGTCCTATACTAATTTTGAATTGATTTTCCACCTCTTCTAAAGTTCCAATTGGCAGAACCCCTACGGCGGTTCCAGTTCCCCCGTGGCCCACTATTACCTCTCCAATTACTGCGGTTACCGTGTCCATTCATTCCGCGTCCCCTACCTCGATCCTGATTTCTACCTCTGTCGTTTCTCCCTCTATGTCCACTCCATCTTTGATTCCTTGAGAAACCATTACCTTCGCCACCATCACCATCCTCCTCGTTATTGTAACCATCTTCTTCATAGTTATTGTGGTCATAGCTATCACCTTCATTGTATTCCTCATTATTATAAGATTGGTTATTATCAAAGTTACTATCATAATGAGGTTTGTTGTACCCATTGTCAGGAAAAGGTGGATGTGGTGGAGGCATATTTCCCATTGGTGGTGCATTAGGCATATTACCCATAGATTGCATATGAGGTGGCAAATGCATAGGGGGACCCATGCCTATCGGAGGACCCATAGACGGTCGTATTGGAGGACCCATGTTACTAACGGGATAGTTATCTTCATAATTATCTCCATAGCTATCTTCATAATTATCTTCATAGCTATCTTCATTACCTTGCTCTTCAGTAGGCTCTGTGTCAACTTCCGGTTCAGGGTATTCAAATAGTTGGTAACTATCTTCATCAGCATCCTCTTCTAAATGAGGCATTACATCATGAAGTTCTTCAATTTCACCTGATGCGATAAATTTTTTTATAGCTGCAGGTCCTTCGACAATTGCTTTTTCAAGATTAGATCCAGATTCCACAGGTATAAGTTTACCATAAATAAATATAGCAGATGGGGTTATCTGTTGTAAGGGTACTGCACCAGGTACAGAGTCCACAAGAGCTTGTGTTAAAGCCTCAGCAGTGTCATCCCCAATGCCTGAGGTACCATGGTTCCATTGTGCTTGAAAATTTCTAGGAATAGGTTTACTATATGGAACTTTCTTTATTTTCTTTTCAAATTCCATTGGAACAAATGTCATGTCCAAGTCTAGACCAGGAATAACCTTATCTGTATCTGAGGAAAATATTTCTACCTTATCTTCAGGACCCATACCGGGTATAGCTGCTGGTTCCTCCATGTCATGGTCATCTTGTACACCAGGTGGTAAAGTATTCAAGTTGTATTTATCCCTCATTTGATCACCTGGTCTATTACGAGTCCAAAACTTTGAAGTATGGTCATTTGATCCTGAACATAAAATATGCCCGAGCGGATGCCATGCCATTGTCCAAACTATTGATTCATGAGCACCTTCAATACATCCAACCTCCTTATCAGTGCCAACATTCCAAAACAAAATTGCCCCATCAGAGCCACCCGAACAAAACAATCCCTCATGATGAGGATGCCATGCAACACTTGATGCTTCTTTTTTGTGTCCTCTGAACACCTGCAGTTCAGTACCAAGCTTTCGAATATCAAATAGTTTAAGTAAATGGTCACGAGAAGCAGTAATAAGCCAATTTCCATTTTCATTCCATTTCAGATCCATTACAGTTGATTTATGAGCATGAAGGGTGGACAAAGCAGTTCCTGATTTAGGATCCCATAATTTAATTGGTTGTTGATTGTCTTTACTTCCTGATACAATGAGAGCTTTTGTAGGATGCCACTGGACACATTTCACATCAGCTCCATGGCCCCTTAATATTCTCTCCTCCTGACATCGATAAAAATCGAAAATTCTCAGAGTACCATCATCTGAGCAAGTTACAATTTTAGCATCACTGGGACTAAAGCTAATGCCTCTTACTGCCTCCTTGTGAGCTTGATACATTTTTACATTGTTCATATTACTTTGCCAATATTTTACAAAACCAGAATGATCACCCGTAACCATCCAACCTTCTCCATGAGACCATACCATAGATCTCACGGGTGAATCGTGAGCTTGAAGAATAGTTTCAAAATTAAAAGTTAGCCCGTTCCACAGTGTAAATTCACCGGATGATGCTCCTGTTATTAACCTCCGACCTTCTGGCGTCCACGCAACAGCGAAAATAGGACATCTCATTTTATTAGTAGCTGTTTTAACAAAACGTGTCGTGACAGCGTTAATTGGATTATCAGGATACGAGGGGGGAGGTAGCAATTCAGGAGTGTACATGGCGTCAGGTTGAAGAGCATGCCTGTCTCGCCAATCCCGTTGCCAAACGCGACATTCTAAAGCTTTTATAATTGCGGCATTATAATCTACGGTTTTACGCATAACTGATTTACGCAAACGTTTACCATCGAAGTCATCTTGTGTCATAGTCAGCGGACCCTGTGCTGGAAAGCGCATCTGGTAGTTGTGTTGCCTAAAGTTATGTCGAATGTTGTTTCGAAAGGGTGGACCACCACCCATGCCGGGTGGAGGCATCGACATATTCGGTGGAGGATGTCCAAACTCCATTGTTAATAACTTCGATACCTAATTAGAGAAATGTTGGTATTACAAAAACGACTAAGAAAGTGAAATTATTTATAAACAAATAATGCCTATACAATAATTAGTACGTTTCTCACCTTGTGTATCTAAAACGCGCTATAACATTATACACAATCACTTCTAAATAAACAAACACATTATTTTTATAAATACACTTATAAATATAACACTTGTTTAATTACATTTAATATTGAAATAAACTCCAAGTAAATGCTAACCTAATTTTATGAGCGAGAATGTTAGCCAACGCCATAGAACGAAAGCGAAGATAGAGATAGACAAAAGTCGGCCATATTGTTACTTAGTGCTGTGCCAACGATACATGCGATGCGTCCCTCAGAACACTATATGTATATTTACAAGGAGATGCGCCCATAGAGCACTTTAGAAAATTTTTATTTAGAAAAAAGACAATTTAACATTGACAATTTACAATTTTCCACACAAATACTTTACGCTCTCGCTAGTGAATGCGAGCTTTATACTAGAGCCACCGACACCTTCTGTTTACTCTGTGACTCTGTGTGTCAAAGCTACTGACCATGGAGAATAGAGGTAAGGAGACCCAACTCTATAGACGAAAAAGGGTCCATCGAATACGCTCAATTAGGCGGCTCAATTAGCATTGGTGTGTGACGCACTAGTTCATGTACTACGCAACCAACCAATCATATCAAACACCAATGCTACACTAGCGCCATTCTGGTCAATTTATGAACCACTATTTAATGCTTTTAGCTAGCTCCTTTTTCAGTTTAACACCCATGTAATGTAAGTTGGTCCTCCTTATCTCCATGCCACGATATTCCATGCGAAATGACAGTTCTTTCTTGTGCTGAATTAAAGCACCTCACAAGCTCGTACGAGCGACCCAGGTACTAAATTTGACATTGTAAATGGCCGCCGTGTTGTTTTAGGGTTGTGAATGTCCCATGGTTCCATATTATCGATAACGTGTCGATGATTATTTTCCGATAGTAAGTAATTTACGCCTTTCAAATAAAGCTTTAGAGCAGTCAGATATAATTCTATTAGATAAGATAAATTTTCAAATACTAATTTGTAAGTTAAAAAATTACAAATTAACTAAGTAGGTGCAATTTTTTTATTATTATAATTTTTTTATTTCAAAGAAATATTGAATCGAAATAATAAATAATTTAAGCCCAATAATGTACATACAACAAAATGTATTAAGTACTTATATATCTATTCGTACTCCATACACCAGAGTGACAAATCACTAGAGTAAAAGTAACCGATTTGTTTATTTTTATGAATATCTTTTACAAAGCAAATGACCTTTTTTATCGTCTAATACGGTTTGAACGCTTTGAACATTCTCATCTCTAAAATTAGTTCCATGGACGCTCACGCTGCTATCAGCGCCAAAATTAAATATGTATTTCATTTTCACATCGTTCTGCAAAAGGAATTATACAAGCAATACCTTTTTGCATCGCTCCTGTAAATTTTATAATGAACACTTGCTAGATCTGGATATTTTCAGTTGTCCTATAGGAGCCTATAAACGAAGCCTTAAACAAGCTCTCGAAAATATAGTTGTGAAAATATAGTTGTGTAGTCTCCATTTTGTTGCGGCCAGTTTATTTGTTTATTTTGTATATTATATGTTATTTGTTAACTGGTTTATTTATTTGTTTTTCTCTTTCTTTTTTTTATGTGATTCTTACCTTTTTGTATGTTTTCTACCAGCTCCAATATTCTGCAGTGACTTGTAATTTATAATATGTTTTAGTAATTTAGTGGTAACTTTGCTGATTTATGTTTTTCTTGTATGCATATTTATAATGTGTAGCGAGATATTGTATGTTTCCCTAATATAAATAAAATAAAATAAAATCGGTACGGACGGTACGGTAATATTCTGTCTAGCGAACTTGAATTATACACGTCAGTGGCTCAGTGGTCAAAGCCAGTCAAAGCTGAGATATTATGCACTCTAACCTAACGTAACACTCTCTAGCTAGACATTTATGCTAAATAGGCCAATTTCGCCTGTTTTATTAAGCTTTTTGTTGATATTCGCAGGGCAAACTGTTATACTTATGTAAAATAAAAGCAATTTCAATTAAATCTTTTAAGAAAGTAATTGGTACCATATCCAATTCTTCATTATAGGTAATATAACAAAATTCTTATAGATAATAAAATAAAATAATATTATAATGCTTTTTACAATAACAATTTTATGAATAACCAAAAAAAACCGTAAGCAGTGAAGAGCGTCGCCAGGCATGTCGGTCCGAACACAGCAGTGACTCATCGCTGCAATTATCTAAAAATGGCTTTAATTTTACCTAAGGACATAAAAATTTAAATTTTTAATATTAATATATTTACCTATATCTGCATTTCCGGATGGAAATTTATTCTTTATTTACACGATAGGGAAAATGTCAACCTTCGTACACTTTTTACATATTTGTTATTTAGTTTACTTCTAACTGACTAAATGATCTAGTTTTTGTATGTACCTAAATATAAATAATCCAATCTTGTAAATAATTACAAAAAAATCTATAGCTATTATCTAAGTTAAAATGTTAATTTTCCTTTACTTAATTCCTTATTTAAAAATTAATTCCTTACTTAATTATTTATTAATTAAATTACCTACACTTTTTTAAAATAAATATTGGAATTTCATTCACCACAAATATACTTAACACAAAAAACTCGATTATCGATTATCCGGACTACCAACCGCGACCAATTATGTAAGTATATTAAATACATAGCCCGAGAGATGGTAGACATTTTCGGGTAGGTATTTCCATCCATCTAGCGAGAGACTTATGAATGATGTTGGTCAAGGCTCTTCGCTATAAGACCGTTCGCCGACACGACTATCGGGACTATGATTGTCGAATCGACATTCCACATGGCGGTCACCTCGTGAGCCAAGTCTATGTACTTGGTAAGTTTGTCTTTCTCGGCTTTCACGAGGTTTTCGTCATGTGGGATAGTATTGTCAACAAGCATCGTTCGGCGGCGTCAACAAGCACGATGTCATTATCAACTTAAAATATACTTATTGGCGACAATAGGGAGCGATCCCAATAGAGCGTGGCATGACCATTTTGTAATATGGTACTTAATATTCAACAAGGTTACTGTAAACAAAAACATAAACATTTGTCTTTAAAAGTAAATTTATGTAGCTCCCTATCAGACATAAGTTTACATTTTTTATATAGTTCCTTTGTACTTGTAAATTCATTTCGGCCAATGCGTTTAAGGCAAGAAAAATAAAGGATAGAAATATCGTTCTGGTTTATGTTTTGACAAAGAAACTGAAATTATATTTTGGTTGAATATAAATTCAGGGTTCTGGAACTTAATAGAATATATAATTAGATATAATTTCAATCAATATAATATATAACTAATATTATAAAAAGAAAAGATTTGCTTGTTTTGAATAGGCTCCGAAACTACTGGACCAATTTGAAAAATTCTTTCACTGTTGGGAAGCTACATTATCACAGAGTAACATAGGCTATATTTTATAAAGTTACGCGGACGAAGTCGCGTGCAACAGCTAATATTTCATACAGTTACGCGGACGAAGTTGCGTGCAACAGCTAGTATATAATAAAAAATAGATAATATTAATAGGTATGTAATATATAACCCAAAAGGTAAATCAAAACCATAAGAGTCCTAAGAATATAAAAATATGTTCTTAGGACCTAAAGTGCGTTTCATAATTCGAACGAGTAATTTGACTGGTCCTAATATCAAATTTAAAATAATGTTACCAGGGTCTTCTTAGTTATGCTGTACCTATGTACTAATAGCGGTTTTATTTGAATATTTTACGGTAAAAATATTTTTCATCTTGTTTTATTGATTTAACATTTGTATTATGGTTATTTTAAGGTTTGAATTTCATTTAAAGTAGGATTACTAATGACCAAGTCGATTTGGAGTGATTAAAAAAACAATTCTCAATTTATACGTGAACTCAAATAAATAAAAAATATGATAATGCATTCCATAGCTATTTATATTTTGTGATAATTTTGTGATATTATTTTGAGATAATTTTATGTCAGCTATGAAAATATTCTCATCAATAAAAATTATAATAATCGAAAATAATTGCGACTTATATATCGGACTTTGCAAAAAATATAAATTAAACAATTACATAATAATTAATATTAATTCTAAACTAATTAATCTGTACTAATCAGTACTAATATTATAAATTCGAAAGTATGTTTGGATGTATGGATGTATGGATGTTTGTAAATCAGTTAAGGATTTAGGCATTTTACTTGACACTTATTTTACTTTAAAAAGGCAGTGTTTAAGAATCAACACACACACCATCACCACACTACACCACGCACACGCACACAAGCGTCTATTCCTTTGAAATTGTAATTGTTGTTTATTTATTTGGTTTTTTGTTTGTTTGTTTTTTTATATTTATCTTTATTTAGTATTGTAGCTTTATCTTTATGGTAAAAAAAGTAGTCCGTTATTAGCAGTAAGTTTTAAGTATTCATATATATTTATTATTATATTATTGTCGTATTGAGTGCTGTGTGACTGTGACAATAAAAAAATAAATAAAAAAAAATATAAAGATATTTAAAACTTATATTTCCAAGTACTCAGATATGAGTAAAGCAATTTTTTTATTGCGGCTATTAAGTAATTAACACCTCGACAAAGCGTCTCGATGCTTCTGACTTTTTTGTATATTATTTTCCTTTTAAACCGACCAAAACGAAAAAATAAAAACGGGGGAGGTTCTCAATTCGACGTGTATGATGATGATGTATTTTTTGTATGATCACGCATAACTTTTAGAGAGTAGACGCATAGTAGAGAGGGGACGTTTTTAGTGAGTAAAAACTTCACACTATCGGTCACCTGACTGATGTCTTTTAGAAGATTTTCCTCATCTCATTTAAAAAAAGAACTTTTTACAGAGTAATCCGATTTTTATCATTAAAATGGTCGTAGTTATAAATAAATAAAATAAAATAAGCCTTACTGTATCACTGTCAGGTAAATAATATATGTATAGTTATTTATCATGCTAACATACTAATATAATTTGAATATAATAAAAAAACAAGACTACATAATATCGGCAATCAGTCTTTGAACTGTAACAGCTTGTCTTGCGACGAAGGCCTCCTCTAAAGATTTACAATTTCTTCGATCTTTGGTTAATTTGGTCCACAAGGGACCTGCTACTTGTTTTTGTACAAAATATTTTTATTATAAAGATTACAAAAATAATTTTACAATATTTACCCAAATATCTAAAGTAAATAAAAAAGGAAGTATAAAGTTAATTTATGTACAGTATAAATAAATGAATAAGGTTAAAAAAAATAGTAGCTGTACCCGGCTCTGTGGTCAAATCCAAGCAGTTTCGCTGCAGGCTTGAATCGGTGGCGCGTTCCTCGAATACACATACTGGAGGCACGAATTATTTCAGTACTTATTTTTGTACTAAGCCAACCTAGTATGGTACCTAATTGTTTATTCCAGCGGTCTGCAAATGCTTCTCGGATATGATTAACGAAGGAAACCGTCTACTAATGTCACGAGAGATGTGAAAGTAGCGTGTTTCATTTCACAGGAGGCAGAGTATTTTCTTTGTTTTCGTCTTCTGTTGACTTTAGAACGTACATTAGATTTTAGAGGAACCTTCTACTTGTCTTATTTCATCCTCCCAACGTTTAAACTATCTCCCCTTACTTGTCTTGGCACTCCTGGGGTAGGTACTACGAGAACCAAAAAGAAAGATGGACTAAAAACTAATACTAACTATAATATTTTTATAATAGAAAAAGAAATTCCAAAAAAGAGTGGAATATTCAATAAGTATTTATTATGGCCATTATGGGTACAATAAATTTATAAAAACTTTGAAAGAATGGTTACTAAGCTGTTGCCTGTTGCTATTATAAAACACTTTAATTCATTTATTTATTAGCTATTTAAAAAATATATATCAGATATATCTATTTACTATTGGATAAGTTTAAAATATCATCAATAATATTAAATATTAGCTCGATTAACTATTCTTCATAAAAAAAACGAATGTTACATAAATCGACCCGGTAACTCATTAAAACTATGTTGTCATACATAATTAAATTATTTAGAACAAGTTTAACTTAGTAACTTTATCACTTAAAGTTATTATGTTTAATTTGTTTTCTTGTCGACCATAGTTTAATGACTTCACTAACAAATTATTGTAATGGTTGTAGTTACTACTCTTAAGTAGGTAATTACTTAATGAGTTATGTTAAAACACTATATGACCTATATAAGACCGAACTTTATATTAGAACTGATTATTATTTGTGAATATGATTTGTGAATAGTAATTCTCAAAACCATTAATTATAAAGTTAATCTTTTTAGATAGAACCTAAGTACCTATACAATAACCCAGATAATAACTACGAATTCTTTTTTTTTAATTTAAAAATACCATAACAACTTTAACAAAGACAGTTTTATTAGGGCGCCGAAGACAATAGGCTCTGTTTCAGAGAACTTTGGGGTTAAATTGTAACGAAACTTTCACCTGAATTCAGGATTTTTTGGATACGACGACTGAATTTAAAATCGTAGCATCAGTCAGCACTTCGAATTCTCGCCGTGAACACGCGTACCTCTGTTGTGAAAGTGATAACGAAGACGAAGCATCGGTTCTCGATTTGTTTGCAAGTGACAAGTGATAACAAGACTACATAAGTGAGTATACAATATAAATTTAATACTAAATATAAAATTCAGTGGTCTAAATATACATGTTATAGGTATTTCTTTTTTAATATATAATTTTAAAATTGATATCTATTGACTGATTGATTACAATTGTATTATTACCTATTGTGTTTTTCGAACAATGTTTGTAAGTTATCGACATGATGAGCACGTGAGCTCATCCGTGCATGTCGATTTCCCCCTTTTGGAGAATAATTCTTTTAGTAATTTGGAAAATTGTTATATAATTATAATTTTCTGGAAAATTCAATTATTATAGTACCTACACATATATTTAACTTGTTAGTTTTTTCATCTAGTTCACAATATTGGTAGGTATCTACATCTAGGAAAATGCGCAAAAGTTTCAAACCCGCAGATTACAATTACAAAAGTTCCAAATTATTGAAGATTATAAAAGAAAGTGTTAATTTTTTGCGAATAATTAAAAAGTTATTAATGTTGAAGAAATTACTTAAAGGTTTTTAAAGATAAGAAAAATTCCTCAACTAATGTTTACTCCTGGAAATTATTTTCTATTATTGAACCTTTTTATTAACGTAGAGTTAAAACCGACAGTTATTATAAAAAACAATAATCCATGAAAAGCTAATTTTAATAATTTAAAAAATATATCAAGACATATTGTAATCACTCACTACTTATAAAATGAATCTATTGTCGGTTAATTCGGATTTTTTTTTGGAGTTCTCATCAAATTCATGCATTTTTAATTCCTATAATTTACTAATTATTACTTATATTAACAAAAAATAGAAAAATAAAAAATGCAGGGAAAACAATTTTTTAAACAAATTGAAATAATTACATTTTTTTTAAAATATACTTTTTCTTTTTATTAGGTACTAAATATTAAAAAAAAAAAAAAAAAAATCTAGGGAGTTTAAGTTTTAAGATTTTTTTCTTGATAAGTCTTTAAGGACCTATTTCATCAACTACAAGTAATGTGTTGACTAGTTACTTTTAGAAATAATTTTATGTTTTATTAAATTATGCAGTCAGTTTACTGCAAACTTCGATGGGCGAATTTTTATTATTATTTTCTTTTTAATCTTTGGTACTTTTACCCATACAAACAAAGGTATATCAGCTCCATCATTCCCGGTTACCGTTGCCTACTTGACACATGGTGAAAGAGGCCCTGACACTAATAATTTTTAAGTTATTTCTAAGAACCTGAAACTATTTTTTTGTTTATAAATTTTGTAAAAACCTATTTAATTTGGTTTGTGTCTGATAGGGAGCTACATAAATTTACTTATTTAGACGAATTTTCATGTTTATGTTTACAGTATCTGACAATGCATCCTAAATTAATTATGACGAAAAAAATTGCGGAAGGCTTGTGGAATTACGATTGGGATAACGAGGTAAATAAATACAAAAAGTCATACTTTTTAAGTCAATATGTGTGTATACGTATTCTATATACTAATATTAGAAAGCGGAAAGATTTGTTTATTTGTTTGAATTGAATAGGCTCCGAAACTACGGGATCGATTTGAAAAATTCTTTCATCTATAGACAGCTACGTTATCAGGGAGTAACATAGCCTATATTTTATAAAGTTACGAGGACGAAGTCGCGTGCAACAACTAGTATTTTATAAATTAATAGTTAGGTACACTGACACTTCAGATAATGCAAGAATGTGCGAGTAATAATAATTATAGTTTTCACATTTATAAGCTAATTCTTAAAATTTGAATCTTTTTAATAAAGGCTACAATAATTAATTTTTTACGAGATTTTGTTTCGTCTGTTTCAATACCTACATTTTTTTAAATTCTAATTGTGAATACACTAAATTAAATCTAATAATTGTACCTAACTAATAAGATAGTAATGTATATTATGAACTGACTTGTTTCACCATGAAAGCGCGTCTGATCATGTAGAAAATAAAAAGCCATATGCCAAATTATTTTATACTGGCTGATGTTTTAATTTTTCAGTCTATGAATACTGTTATTGAAGAGCCAAAAGCCGAAAATAGAATCGGAACACTGAATAATTTGAAAAATGAAAATAAATCAATTGACACCATTACACCTAGTACCGACAGACAAGCAGAATCCCATGTTTGTATCAATAATACTCCGAACTTTTCAAATCCACTGAAGCGAAAATACACCGCAGAAAATAAACCAGTTCAGTCTAATGGCAATTCAGTTCTTGAATCCCAGCAAGGAGTTTCCATCGAAAAACAGATTTCCTCGGATAAGACAAACACTAAGCCTAGCACAAGTGGCATTGGTAAAGCACGAATAATTTCAAAACAGAAATCGGAAAGCAAGAAGTTGGAAATATCAGAAACGACACTCAATCCTAAAAGTAAATATTTATCCAGTTATTTTTTTTATTTAAAGCTCTTTTTTATTATTTTTGAACTATATAGCAATGACCTTAGCACTCATACTCCTTTGTATGCCCCAGTATGCAGCAGCGTGCCGCAGCATCAATTGACCTTACGCGGAACGCTACAGCCTCTTGCAATAAGCTTAAAAATAATATGTTTAGAAAAAAATCTTTTGCTGTGCCGTGCCTTGTCGTGCCGTACCGTATTGTGCCGTATCAGTCCGTATCGTCAGTCCGCGCGGGCCCTTCAGTGTAAGGGATTAAGAAGGTATAGGGAAATGGGCTCAGGATCTCTAAATCACTCACCGAACACAACAGTACCTACACTAACTGTTATTTCATGGTGGTTTTTGTAAACGGGTGCATACTGTCTCCAAACGTGGTGCTCTATTTAATTATGACTGGGAAACGCCGTATGCCCTAAAAAACCAAGACCAAAGCAAACTTTGTAACGTTCACTCACAAAATTGGAATCAAACCCGGCATCATTGAGTCAAAGCGCAAACTCCTTCGACAAGTGATCTCGTCAAATAGTTAGGAGAGTAAATTTATTATATATTTTTATTTCACAGTCGACTATAAGATAGAGCCGAACACATATAAAAGTAGACTAAGAAATGGCAACAATAACAAAAGTTATGTCGAAGTCAATGACAATAATGGAGATTTCTCCGATAGTTCGGCTTCATGGGCACCAACTGAATGCGATTCGGATTCTGATTCCCAGGTAACTACTTATGTAACACTTTTACTTACCTAATTATTTTATAAATGTAAAAATAACTCTGTCTGTTAACTTTTTAAGCCTTAACTACCCAACCGATCGTCATGACAGATGATCCCTTGGGAACACTAATTTTTTTCTGGATGAAAGGTACCCTATGTCCTTTCCTGTATCCTTGACAACGTGTATGCAAAATTTCATGATGATTAGTTGAGTAACTACTCAGGCGTGAAAAGGTAAGAGACAGACAGACAGAGTTACTTTCACATTTATAATATTAGTATGGATGAGTATATGCATAACAAATACTTGCATATGTACCTATATTAAAACACAAAATTATATGTTTTAAGATTAGTACAAAAGAATATTTGTTAATTATTTTAAAATTACATTTTTTTACTAATTAAATCAAATATAAACTATCCAGTTTTATATAGTTAGCTTAAATGTATTAAGTGAACCTTTAAATAAATAAACTAATGCAGAGAATTAACGGATTGTCCGTTTAGATATATTGTATTTACATGATCTTTTTTTTTTCAGGCCAAAATAAAAAAGATGAAAATGACTCCAAGGAAACAATATACAAACTCAAACAAAGATACAAGGGCTAGGCCAGTTGTGCCACAAATGAAAGCGCCGGACATAAGTTTAAGTACAGTGAATAAAATTTTGCCTATTGTACTTCAAAATGACATATTAAATAGAAGAAACGACGTTAAAATAGAAAACTGTAAAGTGTATGAGTCATTTAAAACCGCAAAGTGTTATTTGAAAACAGAATCTAATTTTTATATAAACAAATGCCAAGAAATAACGAATATTTTGAACACAATGAAAGGACACAAAAGGAAGCCAGATTTAAAAGGAATCAGAAACCCTATTGAAGTTTCGAAAAAATATGGAAACAGTTCTTCTACTTTCAAGGACGATAAAGATGAAAATGTTCCTAGTGATGGCTCCTCCAAATCTGATGACCACAACGTTTTAATAACAAATAAATATAGGAACATTAAAGACATTGAGAAATCATCAAATGAAAGGAAGGACCTTAAACGAACGAAATGTGAAAATATAAATGGGTCACAAATGGTAACTTTCTTGTTTGTTTTATTTTTTTATGTAAAGGTCGTCAGACAGGCTATAGCGGTCCACCTGATGGTAGGTAGCTCCGTCGCCTTTAGCACAAGCATCCGCACAGGTGTTGCAAATGCTCTACCGACTATAGTATTATTAAAGATAAGAGATTGGGAAGTTATAGAGAAATAATGGGCTCTGGCACCCTTTACTCCTCGAAACACAACAGCACACATGCTGTTATTCGCAGTGGTCTTCTGTAACGGCACCCATTTACTAACGCTAGACGAGCTACCCAAACGACTTGCTAGGTCCAGACCAGAGCTTTAGTTCATTTACATAATTTGCCGGGACTTGAACCAGAGGTCCCCTGCGATAGAGTGAAAAAGCTCATAGAAAAAATAACGGGCTCGTCAAACGATTTCTTGGTAGTTACTATAACTGAATCTTTTGCTTAGATATGTTAAATTAATATGTTAATATAATATTAGATTTATATTTCAGGTAGCACTTGGAAATGGTACTACTTTAATCCATAGAGCAATATATGATAAAATAAATTGGACATCTTATTCAAAGGCTACTCGATGCCTTCTAAAAGCCGTTTTTCCGCGAAGGTATGTTTCCGCATTTTCTTTAAGTATATCTGACCTAACTGTGGTGCGTGGAATGTTTATCAAAAATTTAACCAACGCATGATCTTGTTCGCAGTTGCATATAATTTTGTCAACGCAAAATAATGAGTAAACTGCAATAGGGCGGATAGTTGGCAGTAAAATATCTCTAAAATTTATAACAAATCAAAAATATCAAAAATTTAGATTATATCAATGAAATATTAATTTTGTAGTTGATTTGTCTTGGAACTCAATGTTTTTACAGGATACAAATTTTGTTATGCACTATTTATATCACTATAGAGGTGCGCCAATTCAACTGACAGTAAAAGATCCATTGCATATCCCTCCAAAACCAATACTATCTATAATATATTCATAATAAGTTAATAAGTGTATAAATAAAGACCCACATTATATAAACCAATTATTTTACATTTATTATAATAAAATACATACCATTTGCACATTCTTCGCATTATATAAGAGATACCTATTACACTTTCTCTCAAATTGAAATATATTTAATTTCACATTTTAAAAATTTGTTTCCACTTTGTTAAAAAAGATAAATTACCCGTTTAATGTGGTTAAATTTTATTGCAGTGTGTTGGCAACTCATTCCTTAACTGGAAAACCATCACCAGCGTTTAGGAATAAACAGGCGAAAATGTGTTTAGATCGTAAAAAAGTTTTGGACATACTAAATGAAGTACGAGATAAATTTCTCGTCCAGGAAAATTGTGTCAGGTGAGTTTTTTTTATTATTACCTGCCTTATTCCTACGCTTAGGTATATTTGTGTGGGTTGACAGTCCTAAGATTTAACTTTTTTCAATTTGTGTTACAAAGTACATACCTATTCCGATTTTCATCGCCACAATTTTTGACCGGAAAACTTCTTTAAGCGCGCCCTGGCCACTAAAAAGTGGAGAAAAAAACAGTGAATTCGCGCCGCCATCCTCAATGACCTTTAATTGTTTGAAATAATTAGTACGTAATTACCTACTTCTTGGTTCCTAATAAGCATAACTTCGTCAATAGTTAGTTAACATGTTAACACATGGCAGACAAACAGACAATTCGGAATACAAAGTGATTCGTTCCAAAAGTGATATTGACTCTCTTAAATAATTTAAATCATTTAAACTTGTATTAATTTTGGTGTATATCTTAGGTTAAGTAGTTATATTAGATTGTTAAGTTTAGTGTGTTTCATTGCGTTGTTATTGATTGTGATGGCTTCGAAGAATTTAAATCTATATTATCAGAATATGCGCGGTAGGAGAACTAAAACACAAAAGATACTTAAAAATATACTGAGTAGCGACTATGACGTCATTGTATTGGTTGAAACCTGGCTTCACGACGGTGTAATGGATGGAGAGTTTATTGATGATAGATATCGGGTCTTCAGAGGGGATCGTGACATTTCCGCATCAAATGGAAAAATCGACGGGGGTGGTGTCCTTATAGCAGTGCACAAACGACTCAAATGCAACCGTATAGATATATCCTCACTAGCACATGCTACTGGTTTTGAGCAGGTGTGGGTGAATGTCGTACTGGGAGACAGCCTAAATAGTGATGACATTGCAATCTGCGGAGTATATTTACCCTCCCCCTTAAAGATTGAAACCCTACAATCCTTTACAGAGATCGCGAGTGACTTATTGCGTGGACATCCTGATGCAATCATAGTAGGAGACTTCAACCTTGCATCTATTGACTGGTGTTGCAGTAGCGATAACACCTCAGGGGACTATGTGGTGCCAATTAGATATGATAATAAATTCCGTAATTGCATTATAGACTGGATGTACGAATCAAATCTGCTTCAGCTTAACGGTAATCGCAACGTGTATGGGCGACTATTGGATCTGGTATTTTACAGCAATACTAAGGACGTGAATGTGACCGTCTGTGGAGATCCGTTGAGCGTTGTTGATAACCATCACCCGCCTTTGGAAATCTTGCTGAAACGCTCATGGAAGAAACAATTTCAGCCGTTTCCGAACATCCGGCCTAGCTGGTTTAAGGCTGATTATGACGTAATTTGTGATGCACTCGACAATATTGATTGGATGCAGGAATTCGAGGTATGCAGCGACGTTAATGACATGGTACAGTACTTCTATCAAAAACTTCACAATATTATAGATAATTTGATACCCAAAACAAGAGCAAAAAGGAGGATTTATCCTCTGTGGTATTCAACCAAACTTATAAAGAAACTTAAGACTAAAAACAAATATAGACTTCTTTTTAAAAAATATAAGAATCCAATGGACGAATATATGTATAACTCAATAAGAGACGACTGTGCTAAACTAATAAATGTTTGTTATAAAAAATATTTAAATTCGATTGAAAATAGTGTCCGCACCAATCCTAAATTTTTCTGGACTTACATAAAGCAGATTCGCGATAATAGGCCTGACTACCCAGCTATTATGACTTTTGACGGTAAACTATTTGCTGATGGTGAGATCTGCAATGGATTCGCAGAATACTTTGAGAGTATATATGGAAAAACTTCGACCTCATCGAATATGATCGAAGCTGCTTGCGCATTGCCTACTGCTGTTACAATTTCACTCAACGAAAAACAGATAGAATCTAGCTTAAAACACATCGAGATTAACAAGGGTGCTGGCCCTGACAACATTCATCCGATATTTGTAAATAAGTGTGCCTCGAGACTAGCTGCCCCATTGACCTTAATTTTTAACAGATCATTTATGGAAGGCATAGTCCCAACCTGTTGGAAGGAATCCAGAATTGTACCGGTGTTTAAAGATGGTGATAGAAACAATATAGCCAAATACAGACCCATTTGTATACTCTCGGTGTTTGCAAAGGTCTTTGAGTCTGTGATCTGCCCAGTTATTGTTTGGCATATGAAGCAAAAATTTGTTCCCAACCAACATGGATTTCTGGCAAAGAGGTCTACAGTGACGAACTTGGCTTTATACATTAACGATTTATCTGAAAGTGTTGACAATAAGAAACAAGTAGACACCATTTATACAGATTTTTCTAAAGCGTTCGACCTGGTTGATCATTCTTTGCTTCTTGTAAAACTACAAAGATATGGTCTTGACATTGGTCTCCTAAACTGGTTAAAATCTTACTTAAAAAATAGAAAACTAAAAGTGGTGGTTGGTGGTTATGAATCTCGTGAGTTTACTGCAGGGACTGGTGTTCCTCAGGGCTCTCGACTTGGCCCTATCCTTTTTGACATGTTTATAAATGACATAGCGGACTGCTTTCACTATAGTAATTTCTTGTTGTATGCGGATGATTTAAAGATATATCGAATTATTGATAAGAACGAGGACTCCCTTCAGTTACAAGGGGATCTTGATAGGTTGGTGCATTGGTGTCACTTAAATAGGATGTCATTAAATATCGACAAATGTTTTGCTGTCTCATTCACTAGAAAAAGTCAAACAAACACTATAGCTATCACATCGATGGTAGTATTTTGACTAAAAAAGCTATAATTAGAGACTTGGGGGTAACAATTGACAGTAGACTTACGTTTTTTGAACATTTCGATAACATCATTAGGAGCGCATACAGGACAAACAGTCTCATACTGCGTACTACTAAAGGCTTTAGGAAACACAAAAGTTTGTTGACCCTATACTACTCACTCACTAGAAGTATTCTTGAATATGGTGTCACAGCATGGAATCCTCACTATAGAGTTCACTCGGACCGCATTGAGAGAGTGCAAAAAAGGTTTCTTCGTAACGTAAGCTTCCGAGAAAACACGCTAAAGGAGCACAAGTCCTACTGTCAACAGCTTAAAAGATACAAAACCCTCACACTTTCTGATCGTAGAAATATGTTGGACTTGTGCTTCCTATATAAAATTATAAATAACGAAATAGATTCAAAGGACCTCGTTAGCAAGATTAATTTCGCGATTCCTAGACATAACTTTAGGCCAAAAAACTATGTGCCTTTTAAGCCAAACATGATACACTCCAATTTGGGTGTTTCTGCACCGATCAATAGAATTACAAGATTATATAACGAAGTAGCCAAAGACATGGCACTTGATGTCTTTAATGATAGTTTGCCGAGATTCAAAAACAAAATTAAAACTTTTTATCTCTCTAAATACCTACATATAAGGTGATACTTTCTTACTGCTTTGATTTAATTGTGTGTATTGAAATTTTATTGAATGTTAACTATTTTTGGAAGCCGTCCCAACTTTTTTCAATTTTTGTTCGTTTTTCTTTTTATTCTTATTTCATGATAATGTTTCCTTTTTTTTTTTTTTGCATACTTAACTAATGACCCAATGATTTGTGTATTTATATTTGGATTAAATATTGACGTGTGATGTTTGACTGAGTTGGATTTTGAATATGTGCGAGTGATTATTTAAATTGAATATGTGCCTAAGAAGCAATGAATATGCATGCTGTGGTAGCCTGTAAGTGTGACTTGTGCAAGCTGAACTATATTATGCGATTTTTTTTTTTTTTTTTTTTGTAATTTGTATGTACATTGTTGCGTTGGCTATCCATATTGTAATAAAATAAAAAAAAAAAAAAAAAAAAAATGGCGATAAAGTTTTCGAAAGTTTCGGTAATGTTCCATAGTTTTTACTTCTGAGAGCCGATAGAAGACATAAATAGAGGCTTACGTCCATATCCATACTAATATTATAAATATAAAAGTAACTCTGTATGTTACCTGTTCACACCTTAACTACTCAACTGATCATCATGAAATTTTGCATACACGTTGTCAAGGATACGAGCCAACAAGAGGTCTAGCATTATATTGCTTAGAATATTAATATGTATGTATATTTTTTATTTTTTAACGAGGACAATGTCGCGTGCATTATCTAGTATTTTATTATAACTAAAATTGTAATGAAATAGAAAGACAGGAATAAGATTACTAATAAGTAAGGTTTACAATGAAACGAGTCATGTATTGAAAAAAAAAAACAATTGACGAATTAGGATTTTTTGGAATTTTTGTCAGTGCGTTTGTGCACGTTAATCACAGAAACGACTATAAGGATTTGTATGAAAAACAGCACACAGATTGTTTATTGCCTGGATTAATATATACCTAGGATACTTCTATCCTGGAAAAATATTAGGTTCCTCTAGGATTTTCAAAAAACGAACTACAGCGCCTACGACGTCGCAGGCACAGGTAGCACAGACTCCGGGATTAAAATAGACGAGTTCTTCTTCAGTGAAAGAGTCGGAGTACCTTTTCATGAATTATAATTTATATCTTTGTATTTTAATTACAATCATTAATAACTTCATCTTTGAATTTCAGGGCTGTAATTACAAAAACTTGCGCAGACGAGAGCAAGGTGCACAGAACTAGGCAGATTAACAAAAAAGAAAATGTTCCACCCACCAAGAAAGACTCGGTCAATAAGCCCAATGCTGAGTCATAGTTTAACATATCTGCGAATTTGTACTGATTTTGAAATTAAAATAAACATGAAAATGACATACTTACCTTCATTAGCTTTTAATAAATTCAGGACCTGACTGTAGTCCTGTGGAGACGTTCGCTTATGGAGAACTTTTTTATTCAGGAAAGTTTGGTAGGAGTCTTACCAGGTGACGGATTTATATTTTACCAAGTCTAGGCTTTAAATCGAAATTTTGAGGTTAGTACAGGAATTTTTTCGGATTTTCTTCTTTGAAATATTTTAAAAAACTTTTTTAAAATTCCAATTTAAAGCCTTATTTAATTGGACTATAAAATGCTTACTAAGATTCCTACTAGTCTTTCCTAAAAAAATCTCCATACGCGACCTTCCCCACAGGACTACAGTCTGGTCCATAACTATAATATATTTTAACTAGTAAAGTAATTTATTTGCTGTGTTAAAAGATGTGATAAGAATTGATTAAAGTGTGCTGCATTTGGAAGGAGTAAATTGCCAGGTCCTAATGTCAAATTTTAAAATAATGCTACCAGGGTCTTCTTCGTAATGCTGTACTAATAGCGGTTTTATTTGAATAGTTATAATATTTTACGGCTTAGATTAATGATTGGTCTCGCTGCACTCGACTAGATACCGCGCTATCTAAAAATAATAGCTCCATGAATGTAGCAACTTTTTATTGTAGTGTGTGTAAAATATCGTCACTATTTATCACTTTTTACACAGTTTAATTATATTTTTACACAGTTTCACTACGCAAATTGGCATTTTATTATGCCCAAAATTTAATAAAACATTCAACACGTTTACATCACAGACAGCTCTCAGTGTGACTGGCTCGGGTACGGGTTGACAAGTACGACGGCGGTATCTAGTCGAGCGCAGCAAGACCAATTATTCATCTAAGTTTTACGATAAAAATATTTTTTATGTTGTTTAATTGTTTTAACATTGGTATTGTTGTTATATTAAGGTTTTAATTTCGTTTAAAGCAGGATTACCAATTACAAAGATCTATTTAGAATAAATAAATAAATCAAAAAAAAAAGGATAATATAAAGCTTTTATTTTGTGGTAGTAATTTTATGTCACCTGTGAAAATATTCTTATCAGAAAAGTTATAAGAATCGAATAGTATTGCAACTTGTAAAGAACAGGCTTTGCAAAAAATATAATTTGTACAATTAAATATATTAATTCTTAACTAATTATTGTTATATAGAGCATTAATTGTTGTTTTATAAAACCGAAAGTTTTTTTTAATAAAATACGACTGTTTGGTATGTTTAAAAACTTGCAACTGTCAAAACTGTCAAATCACTCCTTCGAACACACTTTAGTTTTGTAAAATATCATTCGTTCAGTTAATATCATTTTCATCTACTACCAAAATATTTGAATATTATTTTATTATTGTTTTTTTTTTTCCCTTCTTTATTATCTTTCAAGAAACGAATACGTGCTGTTCGTTGGTAAAATTATATACAATCATGAGTAGTACATAGTTACCCATATTAAGAAACATTGAAGCAATAAATAAATAATATTCGATCTCACCCACTAATTTTTTGAGAATATTTGTATATCAAAATAAATTGTTTTACTATTAGTTAAGAAGATACCTTTGTTAATAGTGTTTGATTTTATTGTATTATTAAAATATATGAAGGAAAGTTATACACTAAACGCAACAATTAAAGGATATTGAAAAAAAATTGTATCTGCATTATTTGCATTGTTGTTGCAAGTTATCCAAATATCCTTAAATTTGCAGTTTTTACCTTTTTTTCGGTCAATATTTTCAGTTCGAAAATTTTTTTTATCAAAATCCAATTTAAACACCTTGTAGGGAATGTTTTTCAGTTTATATAACCCTACTTTAATTTCCTGTACGACAATTATTGCCGGAGTAATCAATTATCAAAGTCAAAAATGACTTTTTTCGCTTTGATCGACGATAACTCAGTGACAAATCATTGTAAGCTCATGAAGGGGTCAAATTGTAGGGAATTCAATTTTCTAAAAGAGCTTTATAGTGCCATTACAAAAAAAAATATTACGGCTTTTACACCAATTTCAAGACGAGCAAAAATTTTGACAAATTTTTTCGTTGGTTTTCTGACGATTACTCATAAACCGCTAACGAGAAAAGTATTTAAAGCTCGGATTCAAAATCTAGAGACTTGAAGCTACAATTTCCTTTTTTAATAAGCACCGTACGACCATTTTCTTCGAAGTTACAACCTGTTGAAAATCACCTAATAATTTGGAATTTTTTTATATCCTTTAATTGTTGCGTTTAGTTTATATGTACTTATATACTTTATACAAATAAATATAATACTATGTTATTATAATATGTAATTCCTTTAAACCCCCATAACCAAAGACAAACACGTTAAGATTTTGTGTCGACATTTTTTGTCGAAACTCTTGAAGTTTTCTGAATTTGAAAAATTTTAATCATAATAAATCTATCAAAATAGATCAAAACTTTCAGGGATTCACTAAAGGAAAATTCATTTTGAACAGAAAACTTAAGGCAACATTGATCTACTATTTTTCCATTGAAAAGTTTGTATTCGAAAGTGTAATTTAAAAAAAAATCTGCAACTTACAAAACAAATTACTTACAAATTCGGTTAATTTCATGCGGATATTCAGTAATCCACATAGTAGGTATTAACAACTTGTTGTTTGTATGGCTTTTAGTCAAGTCAAGTAAGGTTGTCGACAAAGTCCTCAGAGATGGGGTAGAAAAGTTTTCGAATGGAGGCCATGCATTGGAAAGCGCAGGGTGGGACGACCTTTATTTAACTTTGGGAAATCGTCTTGGGTACCCGGCAGTGTAGGGGACAATGCGGGGTTATGCAGGGCAAAAACCCAACGATTGTTTTCTGCTTCGATCGATGGGCGGGGCCGCGGGGACGTTATGTATGACATGACTTCGGTGCCCAGAGCGTGGGACGCCCTGCGGCCAGATGGACAGACGACCTAAAAGGCTTCGGAGCACCGTTCACAGGTTGGATGCAAGAAACAGAAGATCTTGGTGGTGGCGAGCCTTGGTAGAGGCCTACATCCAACAGTGGAGAGATACAGGCTGGTGATGGTGATGATGATGTCTTTTAGGTATCATAATGACGATTTTTGAGGAGGCAACCCGATGACCAAATTTTAAACAGCAAAATAATGCGATAGGTTAAAACAACCTACTTGAATTATTATTATTATATTATCTAAGTACCTACTTATAGTGTATTTATTAACTTTGTATGTACCTACAATCATGTGTACACAATAATTTTTCATGTCAAAATTTTTTTTAGTAATCACATTTAAGTAATTATAAACTTAGTAGGTCAGAAACCAAAAATTTGTTTAAATTCAACAAAAGACTTAAATAGGAACAGGAATAACCTAATAATTATTTAGGAAATTACTGTAGGGCGAGTTTTTTAATTTTATATATAATAAATATAAATAGTTTTCTAATTTATCAATAGATAAAATGTAGAAATGTCGCCCGGACGAAGTCCTGGGCACCAGCTAATATAAAATAAGAAATGAAATTTAAAAACACCAATAAAATAAATTACATGAATATTAAATGTTTGTAGATATTTGAATTTAAATACCTAATAACGTTCATATCATTAGCCACATGCATGGGGCCGCGCTGTGTAGGTATAATTATTTTGATGCCTTTAGTGCGGAGTGAGATAGGCCTGGTCGTGTGGAGTCGCCATAACTCTAGCGGTAAACGGAATGTGGAGGGGATCAGCACCAATCAGCGCTAACGATCGGAGCCAATCGGCGAACGATAAGCAAGCCCGACCTCCTGCGTCCGGCTACTCCCTCCTGAAACCTTATTTTTTTATTTCCGCCCAATAATGGCCACCGCTACAATCGATTTAAAAATAAATCCATTTTAATCCGTACTTAATGTTATAAATGCGAAAGTATGTTTGGATGTATGGATGTATGTGCCTGAACTTCTTAACCGATAATCGTGAAATTCACGCCTCAGGGGAATTTTTAAAGCCGGTCTCGATTTTTGCGCTTAGCATCACTTAAAAATTCATTTTTATTTATATTGAATTAAATTGCAAGGTTATATTAATAAGTTATATTTATTTATTTGAAGTGCTTCTACTGTGTTTGCAGAGGGACGTACCTACCGATAGTTTCCATGCGATAATGCGCAAAAGAACTGCCTCTTTGCTAAAGCGCTTACGGGGCTTTAGCAACGGCTTACAGTATCCTAATTTCAATACTTTTAACACAGGACAGCCACAGCCACATGACTTAATGATTTAAAATAACAAGCTTAATATGTAATGTATTAGGTAGGTATTAAAAAAACACATGGACGAATAGTTTGTAATGTCGTTTATTAATATTATAACTGCACAAATTTGTAAAAAATTCGCAACCAAAAATACAAACAGAAATCGTAAAACGCACTTTATATACACTGGTCAAAAGAATGATTTAAAATAGGTAAGCAAATTAAGAGAATTATAAAAATTAATTATACGAATTATTATACATTTTAAAATATCTATAAGTATAATCACTTTGTACAAAACTATAAAGAAACCGCAAAATACTCACATAAATAATAAAACGCACTAGATTGAATATAGACATGGTCAAAAATACTAATTTCAATCCTTACATTTTTAAATATCTAGGTAGGTATAGGAATTATTATTATAATTATAACAATACAAGTTTGTAAAGGATTCGCTACTAAAAATACACATAGGTAAGTAGAAATCGTAAAATACACTTAAATATAGCCATTCGTCAAAATAATTATATAAAATAAGAAAATTATAAATTATAGCAATTACACTTATAAATTACATTTTTATATCATCTATAGGTCACCTCTTATAAATCAGTATCTTAAGGAAGGAACCGTAACGTTATTTTATTAAAAATTAAATCTCAATATCAATAAACTACTTACAGATACAGTCTGTGGCTAATATTAGGACTAAGGCTGGACTTACTTCGTAGATTTTAAGGATTATTTGTTACATTCTAAGGCATTTTGGGTGGACTCAATGATTTTAAGATTTTTTTTCACTTTTCCTCTCCCTCATTCTATACATTTTGGATTCATCGGCGCATGCTACCGTTATCGTAGCCCTGAAATTTAAAGATAATTTTAAAATAGTAATTATTAATTAAATTGCCAAGGATAGCATATAATAATAGTAATCTTGAAAATTGTAAAATTGTTTCATATAATAGTCAAGTCTCACTGGTTCGTTTGTATGTTAAAATGGTATTTTCAATTTTATATGAACAATGCTGACTTCCAAAATTAATAATGTCTCTGACAAACACAAAGTGAAATTTGGAATGAACATTCAAAGTGGAAAGTTTAGAATGAGGCTTTAATCTTCTGCGTGTTAACCCGCAAATGTATTTAACTATGTGCATTGCAATGTTCCTACATATTTTATTAAGTTATTAAGAATCTCACCTTACAAAATTCTCTTTTATGAGAAATTTTTTCCGTACTTCCTCCACGATGTCTATAACTTTTTTGGGATCCAAACTCATTTTCTGCTTTTTTTCTTTAAAAGCAGGCGACGGCTTACCCGTTAGGCAATGTGTTGCCAAAATTCTGAAATAAAAAGACAAAAATTTTAGAATTTCCAAAAAACGAACCGCAGCGCGTACCGTACAGCTACGAGATTACATATAGGTATTAATTCATTAGATTAAGGGCCTACAAGTTTCACCAACTACAAGTTACTTTTAGAAATAATTTTATGTTTTATTAAATTATGCACAGATAGGCGATTTTTTTATTATTATTTTCTTTTTAATGTTTGGGACTTTTACCGTACAAACAAAGGTATATCATCTCCATCATTGCCGGTTACCGGTGACTTTAAATGGCGGTTAGCCTACTTGACACATGATGAAAGACAGCGTATTAAACCTATAACATATTAATATGAATCTGAGTTATAAAATAGATATTAATACCTATACGTACCTATACAGACCTATATATTTTGATAGATGTTCCACGGATTTGATTTGGTCTGAAAACAAACCTACATAGTAAATAAAATACAGAAACATACCTTCGAGGAAACACGGCCCTTAAAAGACATCTCGTGGCCTTGGTGTAACTAGACCAATTAACTTTGTTGTAAAGTTCTTTAGGTATGGAAGTTTCTCCGCTTCCAATTGGTACCTGAAGTATAGATTGAACACATTTAACAATATGTACCTAAACAGAACATTCACTCACGACTTAATTACGACCACCAACTTACCATTTCTGTTCCATTTATTGTTTTTGAGCTAGGCTCGGATTCTGCACTCGGCTCTTCAATCGTAGTATTCACAGACTGTAAAATTAAAACAAGCATTATAAGGCAGTTTTTTTTTCTATGTGATTCTAGTCCGCGTAGCTTTGTAAATTATATACTAAAACCTTCCTCGAGGACCATTTTATACATTGGTGAAAATAGCATGAAAATCGGTGCAGTAGTTTTTGAGTTTATCGCGAACAGAGAGACAGACGCGGCGGAGGACTTTGTTTTATAATATGTAGTGATGATTAGATTTCATTTAGTGTAGGTATCACAGTTACAATTAAAAAAAATGTATTGATAACAGACCATTAAAAAATTTAAAATCAAAACATGAAAATTTCACCAACTACAAGTAAAGTGTTGATTAGTTACTTTTAAAAATAATTTTATGTTTTATTAAACTATGACTCGGTTTAGTGCATCCTTTGATAGGCGATTTTTTTTTATTATTTTCTTTTTAATGTTCGGGACTTTTTCCATCATCCTCGATGACCGGTGATTTTAAATGACGGTTAGCTTACTTGACAGATGGTGAAAGAGGCCCTAAATATAATATATTTTGTATTTATTTACCTCCATATCATAATCAAACGACCACGAGCCATCCGCAATTTTTTTCAGCATGATCAATTTAGGATGCATTGTTCTGTAAACATAAACATAAATATTTGTTTTTAAAAGCTTCCCTATCAGACACAAACCAAATTAAATATAAGGTTTTACAAAATTTATAAATTAAAAAAAAAAATTCAGATTCTTAGAAATAACTCAAAAATTATTAGTCTTAAGACAAGACTAGAAAAAAATCTTATATTTAAATTTTTTGAATTTTTTAAATACCTAATTAGTACATAATAAAAATAATTTTATAAAAATGTAATTCTCCTGTTGTTTTTTTGTTTATAATATAAGTTATAATTAGAAAATTGTAGAAATTAAAAATGCATGAATTTGATAATCTCATTTAGTTTATATGTCAAAAGGTCTCTACGAAGTGAAATAATTTTAGAAGCTTTTTTTTAACATTTATCCGATTTGAAGTTTTCACTAGAACTCAAAAAAATCCGAATTAACCGACAACATTTTCATTTTATAAAAAGTGAGTGATTAAAACTGGTTCCATCAGGATATTAATTAATATTAAATTAGTACTTGATGGGTTATTATTTTTTATAATAACTGTCGGTTTTTAGTTTTACTCTACTTAGAGGCGGAGCGCTTGCTGCGTGCCTAGTTATTTTCAAGATTAAATAAAAAGGTTCAATAATAGAAATGAATTTCCAGGAGTAAACATTAGTTGAGGAATTTTTCTTATCTTTAAGAACCTTTTTAGGAATGTCTCTAACATTAATAGCTTTTTAATTATTTGCAAAGAATGAATACCTTTCTTTTGAAATCTTCAATAATATGTAACTTTTGTAATTGTAATTGTCTGCTGTTTTGAAATTTTTGCAAAAAAAATGCAATAAAATGAGTTAGTAGCAGAAGCAAAATTTTCATCTTCTGAACTAGATGAAAAAACTAACAACAAGTAAAATATACGTGTAGGTAGGTACTATATCTAATAAATTAATTTTCCAGAAAATTATATAATGTAAACTATAACAATTTTTCAAATTACTAAAATAATAATTCTCCAAAAGCGGGAAATCGACATGCACGATGCACGGTTGAGCTCACAAGTTCATCATATCGATGAATTACAAAAATTTAGCTATCACTTCGGCAACGTTCGAAAAACACAATAGGTGGTAATATTAATATAATAATTAGTAATTATAATCAATGAGTCAATAGATATCAATTAAAAATTATATATTAAAAAGGGGCCTCTTTCACCAACTACAAGTAAAGTGTTGATTAGTTACTTTTAGAAATAATGTTATGTTTTATTAAATTATGCACTCGGTTTAGTGCATCCTTGGATAGGCGAATTTTTCTTATTATTTTCTTTTTAATGTTTGGGACTTTTACCGCACAAACAAAAGTATATCTAAGCTCCATCTTCCCCGGTGACCGGTGACTTTAAATGACGGTTAGCCTATTTGACAGATGGTGAAAAAGGCCCTAAGAATTTTATATTTACTATTAGTTTTATATTGTATACTCACTTAAGTCTTGTTAGAATCACTTGTCACTTGCAAACAAATCGAGAACCGATGCTTCGTCTTTGTTATCACTTTCACAACAGAGGTACGTGTGTTCACGGCGAGAGTTCAAAGTGCTGACTGATGCTACGATTTTGAAGTCAGTCGTCGTATCCAAAAAATCCCGAATTCAGGTGAAAGTTTCGTTACAATTCAAACCCACAGTTCTCTGAAATAGAATCTATTGTCTTCGGCGCCCTAATAAAATTGTCTTTGTTAAAGTTGTTGTGATGTTTTTAAATAAAAAAAAGAATTTGTAGAATCACTTGTCACTTGCAAACAAATCGAGAAACGCTGCTTCGTCTTCGTTATCACTTTCACAACAGAGATACGTGCGTTCACGGCGAGAGTTCGAAGTGGACTGATGCTACGATTTTAAATTCAGTCGTCGTATCCAAAAAATCCTGAATTCAGGTGAAAGTTTCGTTACAATTCAAACCCACAGTTCTCTGAAACGGAGCCTATTGTCTTCGGCGCTCTAATAAAACTGTCTTTGTTAAAGTTGTTATGATATTTTTAAATAAAAAAAAGAATTTGTAGGTATTGTCTTGGTTATTGGATAAGTACTTAGGTACTATCTATAATAAAAATATTTACTTTATAATTAATGGTATTTTAAATAAAATTTTGAGTTTTGAGAATTATTGTTAGAGAGTTTAGAGATCCATAAAAAACGTTCTATTCACAAATCATATCCACAAATAATATTCAGTTCTATTATAAAGTTCGGTCTTATATAGTGGAATAACTCAAAACTCATTAAGTAATTACTTACTTAAGAATAGTAACTATAACCATTACAATAACTTAATAACTTTAATTGATAAAGTTAATAAGTTAAATTTGTTGTAAAAGAAAACTGGACTAGGACTGAAAACCTATTTTCCCTTTATAAATTGTGAATGATAAAATAAATGGTATAATTTAAATTATTTATTTTACTTTTTACGCTTGCATAGTTTTAATGAGTTACCAGGTCGATTTAACTATATAAAATTCGTTTTCTCTTATGAAGAATTGTTAATAGAGTTAATATTTGGTATATTGTATAGCTGGTGCCCGCAACTTCGTCCGCGTTCTGGATAAAAGGTACGCATTTATAATATTAGTACGGATAGTACGGAAGTACGGATTTAAATTATATTAGTATGTAGGCATAATAACTATAGATATATTGGTTACCTGACAGTAATAAAGGCTTAATTTATTTTATTTATTTATAACTACGCCCATTTTAATGAAAAGTAAAATAATATACAAAAAAAAGTCACAAGCCGCAATAAAAAAATTGTTTACTCATGTCTGAGCACTTGAAAATAAAAGTTTTAATTATCTGCAAAAATTAAAATGTATTTTGAAAAATGTACACAAAATGCACGGCAAAAGAAAGCCAAATGAAATAAATTCTAATAACACAAATTGTAGGTACTAACTTTTACGAAAGGCAAATTAGAGATTTGGAAGTCTTCTTCCCAAGGCTGAAGTCTCCGTGACGTGACATACATATGCATATAAATGACTTTTTAAAAAAAATAATCCATTGTTATGTAATGAACTGATATGATACGGTTTTTAGCTCAGTATCTAAAACGTAAGATGCCACTACTACCATACATTTTCCCCTATATACAAAGTCCATAGTAAAATTTACAAGTTCATTATACAAAGTTTTATAGTAAAATTTACTCCTTACTCCGGGTTCGATCATTGGTTGCGTACGAGCGTCATTTAAAAAGTTAGAATGATTTAGGTCCTACGAACATATTTTCATAACTATTATGGTTTTAGATTTAACTTTTGGGTCGATTATAATGTATACTATTCTATTAGGTTCGAGATCCCTGATTTTTTATTTAACCAAAATATTTATATCTTCAGTTTCATTGTCAAAACATAACCCAAAACGATATTTCCATCCTATAATTTTCTTACCTTAACTTTATACTTGTGAAATGATTCACAAATATAAAGAAACTTATGTAAAAAAAATAAGACTTATGAACTTTTACTTTTGAAAACCTAATATATAAAACTATTAATAAATTTGACGGTTAGCTCCTTAAAATTTTTCGCTTTTTATTTCAGTGCTTCGGTAACACATTGTCTCTTAATTCGCCTGATTTTAAAGACAAAAAACAGAAAATGGTTTTAGATCCCAAAGAAGTTATGGACGTTGTGGAAGAAGACCGAAATAAATTTCCTTAATAATAAGGAGAATTTTGTAAGATGTATTTCTTACTAATTTAATAATAGATGTAGAAACATTGCATACCTAATGCACATACTTAGTTAAATTTGCGGGTTAACACGCAGAAGAAGTACGCAAGAAATTTCATAACTACTGTTAGTAAATTTGTCGGTTGGACCCTTACACTTTACTATTTTTCTTTCAGCGTATTGGCAACGCGTTGTCTTAAAGGAAAACAATCTCCGGCATTTAAAGACAAACCAGCAAAGCAAAGGCGTTTGAACATGGAACGCGCTGAAGAAGGTACATTACAAAATATGTTTGAATGTCCAAATGGAACAGAAACATCGCAGATGTGGGATCGCAGATAATGGAAAATGGGTAATTGAGAGGGAAATATGGAGAAAATGGACTCTGGCATCCCTTATTCACTCACCGAAACACAACAGTACCACATGCTGTTATTTCACGGTGGTCTTCTGTAAGGGGGTGGTTACTTCCGCCAGACGGGCTACCCAAATTACTGCGACGAAATGCAGTGTGTGTGCCCTGCCACTACTTTCCAAATCCAGACCAGAGCCAACTTTGAAAAGTTCGTTTCCAAAGTTGACCCTGCCGGGAATCGAACCCGGGAACCCTGAGTGTTAAGGCAAACGCACTATACACTCATCCAACGGGCTCGCCAAACTATCTACTGAAATAATGTTATCTACTGTTATTTTCTTTAGCCACTCATCAAATTTGGCCTAATGGCTTCGTAACATGTTTTGCCATCCCCTAATTTGAGATGCGGTTATACATTTGTCTTTCCTGTAATGAATTTTTCTAGTACAGTTTAGAATATTTTTTGATTTTTTCTATTTAATATGATTGTTTGTTCTCTATTTTTTTTTTTGCTAAGACACTTAATAATAAACTTAATGTTAAACTAATTGACCTTTTATTCTTCCTATACTTAAAATAATAACTTATTTTTTTTAGAATAAGTTATTAAAACATATTTATACCTAATAAATAAAACACGGCCATGCTATAATTTATCGGTGCACGAACGGCACTGATACTTAGTGGGTATAATTTTATATGGTGTACTACCTACTCTTTACCATCAAATTGAAACATTATGTCTGACATTAGTTTATGAATCACATTATAATAATATATTATTTAAAACATTTTGTCTATTGTTGTGTTTAAACATCTGTAAATTATTATTATTTAAAATGTGATATCAATAAACAAAAAGTAGATCATTCCAGTGACGTAATTATTTTAAAAATAAATAGCATAAAAAACGATCGTCCAATATGCAATAATACTTAAAGGAAAAGGAGGTATGTATATAAATATAAGTGTGTTCATTAATTTTACAAGCATGTACAAAATTTGTATGCATGAAATATTAAGTTAATATTTCTCAAAACCAATTTTACTTGAGTAATGATTCTTAAATAATGATTTTAACACACAGGTACTTACAAACTCAGTAAGTAATGTTCATTAAAATAAAGCCATTTAAAAGTAGGTAGCTCGTTTTTGGTAATTATACCTATCCAATACCAGAGAAACTTTTATCTTTAAATTCTTAATTTCTTATTCTTATTTTCTATAATGATATATTAATTGAAAAATAATTTCCATTTTCAGAAAATAATAAAAATTGACAGCTCACATTGACAGAAAATAATAAAAAAATATGATGAGCCTCGCAAGCAACGAGACGCTCTTTTCGCTGCAATAAAAAAAAATTGTTTTACCTATGTCTGTGAATTAGAAAAAGTATTTTTTTAAAACATCACTGCGGCTGTTAAAGTGGCGTACCTATTTGGGAAAATTTATTGTCTCAACTTACTATAATGCGAATCTATAAAACCTTTTATAGATGATAACTATTGACATCCCAATTTTATATGTACCTACTTTACAGATAGGATGTTTTTACCTATAATGAGTTTTCATCTAATGACCCTTTTTTTTTTTTAACGTTGTGAAATCCTCTTGGATACCCGGCAGTGTAGGGGACACTGCCGGGTTATGCCGGATTCCTACCGGCTAAAACCCAACGACTTTCTATCAGCGCGGCCGTTCATTGGCGGGGTCGCGGGGACATTGTGACACGACTTCGGTGCCCCGCCACGGCTATTCAACGCGGGGAGGCCTTGCTCCCTGTCAGAACCTCGGCGTACCCGAAAGTGAAGGTACGCCGGCCATCTCGAGGGACCATACGACGGGCGGAAGTCTCCCCCAAGACCACCGCCCCGGTCCCGGTCAGGGTGGAAGGCGGCGGATATAGGTAATCCGCCTGCGTCCGAGCCTTCTCCGGCGGATTAGCTGGGAGAGGGGATCCTCTTCCCGCTGCCTTTCCGCCGCTTCCTTGCGCGACATAACGTGCTCACAGAACGTGAGCATCGCCTGCCACGCAAGGTCACTGCCAACCATCGATTTCACGACGGTCGGCAACGGGAGATCGGCGCCCACGACGAGAGACAGAGCGACGCGCTGCTCTGCCCATTCGGGGCATTCAGCCAAAGCCAAAGTAGGCATCTCATGACCCTAACTAATGAGTAATCATGGAATTACGTAGTATTGAATTTATTTATTTTCGAACGGTTCTTTTAATGTACAGTACTTTTACCTATTTGAATTATAATATCATAAATACTAGTTCATGTAGTAAACACAGGGACAAACAAATGAAACTTACTATATTCATAGATACCTACATAATTGTTCCTATTAAGGAGTAAATCAGAGTTAGTAATCAGAGTTTTAATTATAAAATTAAAAAGTACATATACAATTAATATTTATTAATATATGGGGATATTCATTAAATTATGGGGTAAGCATAATTATGTCCAGAAGTGGACGTATGGATGTTTGTTACTCTTTCACGCAAAAACTACTGAACCGATCAAAATGAAATTTTACATACACATTGTCTGTCACACCATAAGGGACATAGGGTACCTTTCATCCAGAAAAAAGTAGTGTTTCCGGCGGTTTTTTTTATTTTTTAACGCGGACGTGGTGTCTGGGTACCAAACTATTTATAAAGGTTATTCTATAGGTTATAAGGTTTAACCGAGTATACATATGTACAGCTTAGAAGTTGTTAAGACATGTATTTTATTAATCGTATAGTTCATAAATAAAAAGATTTCAAATATATATTTTTAGTTTTTCTTTTGTTTAAAATCCATTGGACAGTATGTATTACTTTTAATTATGAATTAACCCATATCGTTTTGTGCCCATATAGACATACTTAAGTAATGGGATCTATTACTTACCTAATCATTTATGATTTATGTCTACTGATTTAGAAAATCACTTAATAGTAGCCACTTATACCAATAAGCGTATAGCATCAGCCTATATAATATACCTATCAACCTTAACATTAAAATAAAAAATAATAACTTCTAAGTTCTCAGGAATAAGTAAATCAATTAGGATAATGCAGTGATGAGTCATCTCTGTACCTAATCGATTCTCAGATATTATGGTCAAAAAAATTTTTTAATTGCAGCCAATTTTTAAATCATTGCATTTGTTCACATTTATCAATATAGATTTAATTTATTTTGCAGGTATTTAAAATTTTTATTTACAAATTCTCAAAGATAAGAAAACAATTTTTTTTTATTGCAGTCATTAAGACGTCGACAAAGCGTCCCGATGCCTGTGACTAATTTTTTTTTATATTATTTTGCTTTCATTAAAATTGATATTGTTAAACCCATAATAATATTTTAAATAGAAAAAGAAATTCCAAAAAATGAGTGCAATATTCAATAGGTCAGGAATGTTATTTATAATGGCCATTAAAGCGTACAAGAAACTCATACCTAATAATATAAAAGAACTTTGACCGAATAATTTAAAAAAAGTCATATAATAAAACACATTAATTCATGCATAGGTATTTTAAAAAAAATTAAGCTATAAGATAACACCAAGGCGGTTTTAGTAGGTAGGAGTCCGACATAACCCCCGGCCACCCCAGGCCCGTTGGTATCCATGATGGATTTCTCCTTGTACAAAAAACGGTTTAAAAAATGTTGTCTTACAGTTTTATGAATAGTTTAGTTATGTATATGTAATAAATTATAACCAATAATTTAACATACTTAAACAGCTTTAAACGCCAGAATGTAAATGAGACAATACTAAGTATTACTTTATCAATCTGACGACGGTGGCGGCGTCACTTCTCGTACCTTTTTTTTAACGTTACGGAAAATCCTTGCGGATACCCTACCGGCTAAAAGGCCGGTCGCCAACGACTTAGCGCGGCCGTAGATGGGCGAGGTCGCGGGGACGTTATACGAGTATGACACGACATCGGTGCCCCGCCACATCGTCCGTCGATCGGCGCGTTATGCTTGCAAAGATATATTATTTCGATGGCGCGTTAACATTTCTGTTTATGCGTTATTGAGGAACCAACATCCAAATACACAAACTTTCGCATTTAGGTATAATATTACTAAGGATTAGGCTTATGATTAAGAACTAATTTTGTATTTATATTTTAAGAAAATACTTATATTTCTTTCTTTTTTTCTTTCTTTCTTTCTTCAGGCAGTGTTATCGCCTAAATATTTTTTTTTTTTTTTCATTAACTAAGAGTACAAATTTAACTTAATAACTATATCAATTTATTAATTTGTTTTCTTGTCGACCATAATTTAACGAGCAAAAACTTCACTAACAAATTATTCTAATGGTTGTAGGTAGTAAGTAATTACTTAATGAGATATGAAGAATCTCTAAACTCTCTAACATTAATTTTCAAAATGCAAAATTTTATTTAAAATATTTACCATTAATTATGAAGTAAATTTATCTTTTTACTTAGAACCTAAGTACCTATACAATACCTACCCCAGAGAATACCTGAAAATTCTTTTTCTGTTTCCTTCGACACCGAAGACAATATGCTCTATTTCAGAGGGTTGAATAGTAACGAAACTTTCACCTGAATTCGGGATTTTTTGGATACGACGACTGACTTCAAAATCGTAGCATCAGTCAGCACTTTGAACTCTCGCCGTGAACACACGTATCTCTGTTGTGAAAGTGATAACGAAGACGAAGCATCGGTTCTCGATTTGTTTGCAAGTGACAAGTGATTCTACAAATTCTTTTTTTTATTTAAAAACATCACAACAACTTTAACAAAGACAATTTTATTAGGGCGCCGAAGACAATAGACTCTGTTTCAGAGAACTGTGGGTTTGAATTGTAACGAAACTTTCACCTGAATTCGGGATTTTTTGGATACGACGACTGACTTCAAAATCGTAGCATCAGTCAGCACTTTGAACTCTCGCCGTGAACACACGTACCTCTGTTGTGAAAGTGATAACGAAGACGAAGCATCGGTTCTCGATTTGTTTGCAAGTGACAAGTGATTCTAACAAGACTTAAGTGAGTATACAATATAAAACTAATAGTAAATATAAAATTCTTAGGGCCTTTTTCACCATCTGTCAAATAGGCTAACCGTCATTTAAAGTCACCGGTCACCGGGGAAGATGGAGCTTAGATATACTTTTGTTTGTGCGGTAAAAGTCCCAAACATTAAAAAGAAAATAATGAAAAAAAATTCGCCTATCGAAGGATGCACTAAACCGAGTGCATAATTTAATAATTTAATAAATAAAACTATTTCTAAAAGTAACTAATCAACACTTTACTTGTAGTTGGTGAAAGAGGCCCCTTTTTAATATATAATTTTTAATTGATATCTATTGACTCATTGATTATAATTAATATTACCACCTATTGTGTTTTTCGAACGTTGCCGAAGTGATAGCTAAATTTTTGTAATTCATCGATATGATGAACTTGTGAGCTCAACCGTGCATCGTGCATGTCGATTTCCCGCTTTTGGAGAATTATTATTTTAGTAATTTGAAAAATTGTTATAGTTTACATTATATAATTTTCTGGAAAATTAATTTATTAGATATAGTACCTACCTACACGTATATTTTACTTGTTGTTAGTTTTTTCATCTAGTTCAGAAGATGAAAATTTTGCTTCTGCTACTAACTCATTTTGTTGCATTTTTTTTGCAAAAATTTCAAAACAGCAGACAATTACAATTACAAAAGTTACATATTATTGAAGATTTCAAAAGAAAGGTATTCATTCTTTGCAAATAATTAAAAAGCTATTAATGTTAGAGACATTCCTAAAAAGGTTCTTAAAAATAAGAAAAATCCCTCAACTAATGTTTACTCCTGGAAATTCATTTCTATTATTGAACCTTTTTATTTAATCTTGAAAATAACTAGGCACGCAGCAAGCGCTCCGCCTCTAAGTACAGTAAAACTAAAAACCGACATTTATTATAAAAAATAATAACCCATCAAGTACTAATTTAATATTAATTAATATCCTGATGGAACCAGTTTTAATCACTCACTTTTTATAAAATGAAAATGTTGTCGGTTAATTCGGATTTTTTTGAGTTCTAGTGAAAACTTCAAATCGGATAAATGTTAAAAAAAAGCTTCTAAAATTATTTCACTTCGTAGAGACCTTTTGACATATAAACTAAATGAGATTATCAAATTCATGCATTTTTAATTTCTACAATTTTCTAATTATAACTTATATTATAAACAAAAAAACAACAGGAGAATTACATTTTTATAAAATTATTTTTATTATGTACTAATTAGGTATTTAAAAAATTTAAAAAATCTAAATATAAAATTTTTTTCTAGTTATGTCAATTTTTGAGTTATTTCTAAGAATCTGATTTTTTTTTTAATTTATAAATTTTGTAAAACAGACACAAACCAAATTAAACATATTAATTTGGTTTGTGTCTGATAGGGAAGCTCATAAATTTACTTTTAAAAACAAATATTTATGTTTATGTTTACAGAACAATGCATCCTAAATTGATCATGCTGAAAAAAATTGCGGATGGCTCGTGGTCGTTTGATTATGATATGGAGGTAAATAAATACAAAATATATTATATTTAGGGCCTCTTTCACCATCTGTCAAGTAGGCTAACCGTCATTTAAAGTCACCGGTCATCGGGGATGATGGAAAAAGTCCCAAACATTAAACAGAAAATAATAAAAAAAATCGCCTATCAAAGGATGCACTAAACCGAGTGCATAGTTTAATAAAACATAAAATTATTTTTAAAAGTAACTAATCAACACTTTACTTGTAGTTGGTGAAATTTTCATGTTTTGATTTTAAATTTTTTAATGGTCTATTATCAATACATTTTTTTTAATTGTAACTGTGATACCTACACTAAATGAAATCTAATCATCACTACATATTATAAAACAAAGTCCTCCGCCGCGCTGTCTCTCTGTTCGCGATAAACTCAAAAACTACTGCACCGATTTTCATGCTGTTTTCACCAATGTATAAAGTGGTCCTCGAGGAAGGTTTTAGTATATAATTTACAAAGTTACGCGGACTAGAATCACATAGAAAAAAAAACTGCCTTATAATGCTTGTTTTAATTTTACAGTCTGTGAATACTACGATTGAAGAGCCGAGTGCAGAATCCGAGCCTAGCTCAAAAACAATAAATGGAACAGAAATGGTAAGTTGGTGGTCGTAATTAAGTCGTGAGTGAATGTTCTGTTTAGGTACATATTGTTAAATGTGTTCAATCTATACTTCAGGTACCAATTGGAAGCGGAGAAACTTCCATACCTAAAGAACTTTACAACAAAGTTAATTGGTCTAGTTACACCAAGGCCACGAGATGTCTTTTAAGGGCAGTGTTTCCTCGAAGGTATGTTTCTGTATTTTATTTACTATGTAGGTTTGTTTTCAGACCAAATCAAATCCGTGGAACATCTATCAAAACATATAGGTCTGTATAGGTACGTATAGGTATTAATATCTGTTTTATAACTTAGATTCATATTAATATGTTATAGGTTTAATACACTGTCTTTCATCATGTGTCAAGTAGGCTAACCGCCATTTAAAGTCACCGGTAACCGGCAATGATGGAGATGATATACCTTTGTTTGTACGGTAAAAGTCCCAAACATTAAAAAGAAAATAATAATAAAAAAAATCGCCTATCTGTGCATAATTTAATAAAACATAAAATTATTTCTAAAAGTAACTTGTAGTTGGTGAAACTTGTAGGCCCTTAATCTAATATATTAATCTAATGAATTAATACCTATATGTAATCTCGTAGCTGTACGGTACGCGCTGCGGTTCGTTTTTTGGAAATTCTAAAATTTTTGTCTTTTTATTTCAGAATTTTGGCAACACATTGCCTAACGGGTAAGCCGTCGCCTGCTTTTAAAGAAAAAAAGCAGAAAATGGGTTTGGATCCGAAAAAAGTTAATGACGTCGTGGAGGAAGTACGGAAAAAATTTCTCATAAAAGAGAATTTTGTAAGGTGAGATTCTTAATAACTTAATAAAATATGTAGGAACATTGCAATGCACATAGTTAAATACATTTGCGGGTTAACACGCAGAAGATTAAAGCCTCATTCTAAACTTTCCACTTTGAATGTTCATTCCAAATTTCACTTTGTGTTTGTCACAGACATTATTAATTTTGGAAGTCAGCATTGTTCATATAAAATTGAAAATACCATTTTAACATACAAACGAACCAGTGAGACTTGACTATTATATGAAACAATTTTACAATTTTCAAGATTACTATTATTATATGCTATCCTTGGCAATTTAATTAATAATTACTATTTTAAAATTATCTTTAAATTTCAGGTCTACGATAACGATAGCATGCGCTGATGAATCCAAAATGTATAGAATGAGGGAGAGGAAAAGTGAAAAAAAATCTTAAAATCATTGAGTCCACCCAAAATGCCTTAGAATGTAACAAATAATCCTTAAAATCTACGAAGCAAGTCCAGCCTTAGTCCTAATATTAGCCACAGACTGTATCTGTAAGTAGTTTATTGATATTGAGATTTAATTTTTAATAAAATAACGTTACGGTTCCTTCCTTAAGATACTGATTTATAAGAGGTGACCTATAGATGATATAAAAATGTAATTTATTAGTGTGATTGCTATAATTTATAATTTTCTTATTTTAATTAATTATTTTTGACGAATGGCTATATTTAAGTGTATTTTACGATTTCTACTTACCTATGTGTATTTTTAGTAGCGAATCCTTTACAAACTTGTATTGTTATAATTATAATAATAATACATATACCTACCTAGATATTTAAAAATGTAAGGATTGAAATTAGTTTTATGATTCTTAATTTGCTTATTATAGGTAAATAGTTATTTTTGACCATGTCTATATTCAATCTAGTGCGTTTTATTATTTATGTGAGTATTTTGGGTTGCGGTTTCTTTACAGTTTTGTACAAAGTGATTATACTTATAGATATTTTAAAATGTATAATAATTCGTATAATTAATTTTTATAATTCTCTTAATTTGCTTACCTATTTTAAATCATTCTTTTGACCAGTGTATATAAAGTGCGTTTTACGATTTCTGTTTGTATTTTTGGTTGCGAATTTTTTACAAATTTGTGCAGTTATAATATTAATAAACGACATTACAAACTATTCGTCCATGTGTTTTTTTAATACCTACCTAATACATTACATATTAAGCTTGTTATTTTAAATCATTAAGTCATGTGGCTGTCTGTGGCTGTCCTGTGTAAAAAGTATTGAAATTAGGATACTGTAAGCCGTTGCTAAAGCCCCGTAAGCGTTTTAGCAAAGAGGCAGTTCTTTTGCACATTATCGCATGGAAACTATCGGTAGGTACGTGCCTCTGCAAACACAGTAGAAGCACTTCAAATAAATAAATATAACTTATTAATATAACCTTGCAATTTAAATCAATATAAATAAAAAATTTTAAGTGATGCTAAGCGCAAAAATCGAGACCGGCTTTAAAAATTCCCCTGAGGCGTGAATTTCACGATTATCGGTTAAGAAGTTCAGGCACATACATCCATATATCCAAACATACTTTCGCATTTATAACATTAAGTACGGATTAAAATGGATTTATTTTTAAAACGATTGTAGCGGTGGCCATTATTGGGCAGAAATAAAAAAATAAGGTTTCAGGAGGGAGTAGCCGGAGGCAGGAGGTCGGGCTTGCTTATCGTTCGCCGATTGGCTCCGATCGTTAGCGCTGATTGGTGCTGATCCCCTCCACATTCCGTTTACCGCTAGAGTTATGGCGACTCCACACGACCAGGGGCCGTACCATGAACTTTTAGTAAACTATCATGTTTTAAGGAAGTTTTGTTTTAAGCTTAAAGTAACATTACTCAAATTCGTACCATGACGTCCACAAAACAATATTGTTTTATTCCTGCCGTGAACGAATGATATTTGCATGATTGTCTATTCCCTGCTAAATAATGCCACAGAGTTCTAAATATGACGCCATATCGTATTTGGTATGTTCTGAAACATATTTTATTTCTACGCTACAAAACCAAGATATCATAATTTCTTTCTATTTACAATTGTTTCCTATAGCTATAACTAAGAATTGTTGTTGAAACACTGGAATAAAGTTCCAAGTTAATATTGTTAATGTAAAAATTGACCAAAAATGCCATATCTTCTCGCGACTTCTATGTTCATTGTTCAGTTTTAGAACGTATCTACACTTGTCAGTGACTTGCGTTTTTTAAAACGAAATAAGGAAATAAGTGATTCGGTTTATTTATTTACTTACTTATATATTTATAATTTAAATTACAAAATGTCAAATATAAAGTAAGTGAACATTTTATTTTTGTGATTTTGTTTAATAAATAAGAGTGTAAAACAATTTGATTAAAGTGTTAAATGTATTTTCTTTTCAGTTATAGGTCTCGCCGGGTGTCACTGCACCAATTGCACGTTCTCCGGGAATATCTGTATTTAAATAGATATCGCATCGGCCTACAACCCAAAGACTATTTCTCTCTCAGTTGCGAGCTGAGTCTGCCTTTAGGAGCAGTGCAGTTCTCGAAAGTATATCTCAAACCATGGAGCAAATATATAACACACTGAAAAGGATTGAAAGGTACTGCAGTATTTTATAATATTAAAATTATTTTTATTTATTAATACAATATTTCTATTGATATTCTATAAAACAATTTAAAAAAATACATTTATTTTTCAGAATCGCAAGTTTTGGCTTTCCCACAGCAGATTAACGAGGGCATTCCGGGCAGCAGAACCTTGTTGCAGTGCCCTATTATTCCCACGAGGCTGCTCATCGATGTTATTCAGCTGAAATTATAACAATTTCAAATGTTTACAACAGTTGGAAAATATATTGAAAAATTGATTAAAAATAATCTGTTTATTTATTTACCAAGTATTTTCTGTGTTGCTTAGAACATTTTTTTTTCTCTGTATTTAGTAAAGTGATATAATTTGAAAATTGTGGAAAGTTTTATTTATTATTTATTTTTATTTATTTATATTTATAGTATATTACTTTGGGCGTTATCTTTTTCCAAAAATTCAAAAATTTCGTACTCACTAGCCATCTACAAACACATTTTTTATTACTACAATGCAGTTAATAAGGAAAAATACTTTATTTACTTAAAGATCGATATAACAATAACATTTACTCACTTTTTAACACAGTAATATTATTAATTTCGTCGAAATCACTTTATTTCACTTTAGCAGTTTTGTATCCGTCTTGAAAAGGCAACTTTTTTAAGATTGCTAAATTTGACATTAAAACAATAATGCTTACTGTCAAATGGAACGTCATGGTACGAATTGATTGAACGAAATAGCGAATGACGTCACAAAACTTCTTAATAGAAACAATATTAAAGTAAGCTTACTTTTAAGGGGTTATGGTACGAAATTTGAAAGTAAGATTACAATAATACTGCTATAAGAGGTGGTGGTAAGGCCCCAGGCCTATCTCACTCCGCACTGAAGGCATCAAAATAATTATACCTACACAGCGCGGCCCCATGCATGTGGCTAATGATATGAACGTTATTAGGTATTTAAATTCAAATATCTACAAACATTTAATATTCATGTAATTTATTTTATTGGTGTTTTTAAATTTCATTTCTTATTTTATACTAGCTGGTGCCCAGGACTTTGTCCTGGCGACATTTCTACATTTTACTATTGATAAATTAGAAAACTATTTATATTATTATTTATTATTTAATATATAAAATTAGAAAAGTTGCCCTACAGTAATTTCCTAAATAAGAAATCTTATTCGGTAATTCCTGTTCGTGTTCAAGTCTTTTGTTGGATTGAAAAACACATTTTTGGTTTCCGTCGATGGTTTTTACCTACTAAGTTCATAAGTAGGTAGGTATTACAGTAATTACTTAAATGTCATTACTGAAAAAAAAATTTTGATTTGAAAATATTGTATACACATGATTTTACAAAGTTAATAAAGAGACTATAAGTAGGTACTTAGATAATATCACATTTTTTGCTGTTCAAAACTTGGTTATCGGGTTGGCTCCTCAAAAATCGTCATTTTAATGCCTAAAAGACATCATCATCACCATCATCAGCAGGCTGATGATGGTGATGATGATCTCTCCACTGTTGGATGTAGGCCTCTACCAAGGCTCGCCACCAAGCACGGTCTTCTGTTTTTCGCATCCAACTTGCGAACGGTCCTCCGAAGCCTTTTAGGTCGTCTGTCCATCTGGCCGCAGGGCGTCCCACGCTCGGGGCACCGAAGTCATGTCATTCATAACGTCCCCGCGGCCCCGCCCATCGATCGAAGCAGAAAACAATCGTTGGGTTTTTGCCCTGCATAACCCCGCATTGTCCCCTACACTGCCGGGTACCCAAGACGATTTCCCAACGTTAAAAAAACGGCGTCCCACGCCGCGCTTTCAAATGCGTGGCCTCCATTCGAAAACTTTTCTACCCCATCGGTTGCACTCGACTTTAATACCTACAAACTTTTCAATGGAAAAATAGTAGAGCAATGTTGCCTTAAGTTTTCTGTTGAAAATTAATTTTCCTTTAGTGAATCCCTGAAGTTTTGATCTATTTCGATAGATCTATTATGATTAAAATTCGACCTTCAAGTTTCGAAAAAAAATGTCGAAACAAAATCTTAACGTTTTTGTCTTTAGTTATGAGGGTTTAAAAGAATTACATATTATAATAACATAGTATTATGTTTATTTGTATAAAGTAAGTATATACCTACATATGATGTAACTTTAATATCATATATTTTAAAAATACAATACAATCAAACACTATTAACAAAGGTATCTTCTTAACAAAGAGTAAATCAATTTATTTTGATATACAAATATTCTCAAAAAATAAGTGGGTGAGATCGAATAATATTGTTTCAATGTTTCTTAATATAGGTAATTATGTACCTACTCATGACTACATAAATTTACAAACGAACAGCACGTACCTAGGTATTCGTTTCTTGAAAGATAATAAAGAAAAGAAAAAAAGCGTTTATTTTGCGCTTCAAACAATAATAAAATAATATTCAAATATTTTGATAGTAAATGGGAGTGATATTAACTGAAATGATATTTCACAAAACTAAAGTGTGTTCCGTAGTACGAAGGAGTAATTTGACATTTCCTGGATTGCAAGTTTTTAACCATACCAAAATAGTGATGTGACCTAATCGGCCTTTATTAAAAAAACTTTCGGTTTTATAAAACAGTAATTAATGCTTTATATTGCAATAATTAGTTTAGAATTAATATTAATATATTTAATTCTACAATTTATATATTTTGCAAAGCCTGTTCTTTACAAGTTGCAATCCTATTCGATTCTTATAACTTTTCTGATAACAATATTTTCACAGGTGACATAAAATTATCACAAAATAACAGCTTTATATTATCCTTTTTTTTGCTTTTTTATTCATTCTATCCTGCTTTAAACGAAATTAAAACTTTAAAATATCACAATACGAATGTTAAAACATTTAAACAACATAAAAAATATTTTTACCGTATAATATTATAACTATTCAAATAAAACCGCTATTGGTACAGCATTACGAAGGAGATCCTGGTAACATTGTTTTAAAATTGGACATTAGGACCTGTCAATTTACTCCTTCCAATTATGGAGCACACTTTATTCAATTCTTTTCACACCTTTTAACACAGGAAATAAATTACTTTACCTACTAGTTAAAGATATATTATAGTCCTGGACCTGACTATAGTCCTGTGGGGAAGGTCGCGTATGGAGATTTTTTTTAGGAAAGAGTAGTAAGAATCTTAGTAATTATTTTATAGTTCAATTAAATAAAATAAGGCTATAAATAGAAATTTTGAAAAAAGTTTTTTAAATACTTCAAAGAAGAACATAATTATCAAAAATTCCTGTACTAACCTCAAAATTTCGATTTAAAGCCTTATTTAATTGGGCTATTAGACTTGGTAAGGTTTAAATCCGTCACCTGGTAAGACTCCTACTAAACTTCCCTGAAAAAAAAAAAAAAGTTCTCTACACGCGAACGTCTCCACAGGGCTACAGTCAGGTCCTGAATTTATTAGAGGCTAATGAAAATAATTATGTCATTTTCCTGAATATTATAATTTCAAAATCAATTCAAAATTACAGATAAGTTATACTATGACTCAGTATTGGGCTTATTGACCGAGTCTTTCTTGGTGGGTGGAACATTTTCTTTTTTCTTAATCTGCCTAGTTCTGCGCATTTTGCTCTCGTCTGCGCAAGTTGTTGTTATTACACCCCTGAAATTCAAAGATGAGGTTAATAATAATTGTATTTAAAATATAAAGATAGAAATTAAAATTCATGAAAAGGTACACCAACTCTTTTATTGAAGAAGAAATCCCGGAGTCCGTACTACAAAATGTAACTAAAAATATACAAAATGAGAAATATGGGAGCCTGGCTACCATCGTGTGGACAATTGGTCAGACAACACCCTTTCAGATTATCGCCAGACTGCAAAATTTATCGCTATCTATTAACATTAACATGTTTGACTAACTATTGACGCAGTTATGCTTATTATGAAACAATAAGTAATTCACTACTAATTCGAGCAGATAGCGCTTATTTCATACAATTAAACGTCAATGAGGGTGACGGCGCGAGTTTACAGTTTTTTCCCCATTTTTTAGTGGCCAACGCGCCTAAAGAAGTTATCGCTTCAAAAATTGTGTCTATCAAAATCCGAATATGCACTTTGTAACACAAATTGAAAATAGTTAAATCTTAGGACTGCATCCCGCATTAATAAGCGTAGGAATAAGGTAGGTAATAGTAAAAAACTCACCTGACGCAATTTTCCTGGACGACAAATTTATCTCGTACTTCATTTAGTATGTCCAAAACTTTTTTACGATCTAAACACATTTTCGCCTGTTTATTCCTAAACGCTGGTGATGGTTTTCCAGTTAAGGAATGAGTTGCCAACACACTGCAATAAAATTTAACCACATTAAACGGGTAATTTATCTTTTTTAACATAGTGTAAGCCAATTTTTAAAATGTTATTTCAATTTGGGAAAAAGTGTAAAAGGTATCTTTTTTATAGTGCGAAGAACGTGCAAATGGTATGTATTATTTTATAATAAATATAAAATGATTGGTTTATATAATGTGGGATCCTTAAACACTAATTATGAATAGGTAGTAGTGATTTTGGAGGGATATGCAATGTATCTCTCCAAAACACATCTGCGAAAAAGATCATTCGTTGGATAAATTTTTGATAGACATTCCACGCACCACAGGTATGTCAGATATACTTAAATAAAATGCGGAAACATACCGTCGTGGAAAAACCGCCCTTAGAAGGCCTCGAGTAGCCTTTGCATAAGATGTCCAATTTATTTTATCATATATTACTCTATGGATTAAAGTAGTACCATTTCCAAGTGCTACCTGAAATATACATCCAATATTTTACTTCAACATATCTAAGCAAAAGATTCATTGGTAGTAACTACCAAGAAATCGTTTGACGAGCCCGTTATTTTTTCTGTGGGCTTTTTCGCTCTGTAGCAGGGGATCTCTGGTTCGAGTCCAGCCAAATTTTATAAATGAATATACAAAGAAAGCTCGTCGTTTGGGTAGCTCGTCTGGCGTTAGTAAATGGATGGCCGTTATAGAAGACCACGTGCGAAATAGCAGCACGTGTACTGTTGTGTTTCGAGGAGTAAAGGGTGCCAGAACCCATTATTTCTCTATAACTTCCTAGTCCCTTATCCTTAATACTAATATACTATAGTCAGTAAAGCATTTGCAACACCTGTGCTGATGCTTGTGTTAAAGGCGACGGAGCCACCTACCATCAGGTGGACAAACAAGAAAGTTACCATTTGTGACCCATTTATATTTTCACATTTCGTTCGTTTAAGCTCCTTCCTTTCATTTGATGTTTTCTCAATGTCTTTAATGTTCCTATATTTATTAGTTATTAAAACGTTGTGGTCATCAGATTTGGAGGAGCCATCACTAGGAACATTTTCATCTTTATCGTCCTTGATAGTAGAACTGTTTCCACATTTTTTCGAAACTTCAATAGGTTTTCTGATACCTTTTAAATCTGACTTCTTTTTGTGTCCTTTCATTGTGTTCAAAATATTTTTTATTTCTTGAAATTTGTTTATATTAGAATTAGATTCTGTTTTCAAATAAAACATTGCGGTTTTAAATGACTCATACACTTTACAGTTTTTTCTTTTGTCGTCGTTTCTTCTATTTAATATGTCATTTTGTAGTACAATAGGCAAATTTTTATTCGCTGTATTTAATATGTCATTTTGTAGTACAATAGGCAAATTTTTATTCGCTGTATTTAATATGTCATTTTGTAGTACAATAGGCAAATTTTTATTTGTACTTAAACTTATGTCGGGCGCTTTCATTTGTGGCACAACTGGCCTAGCCCTTGTATCTTTGTTTGAGTTTGTATATTGTTTCATTGGAGTCATTTTCATCTTTTTTATTTTGCCCTGAAAAAAAAAAAGTACTGATCAAGTAAATTCAATATAACTAAACGGACAATCCGTTAATTCTGTGCATTAGTTTGTTTATTCTTGTTGTCAACAAGGATGCGCTTATATGAGTTAGATGCATGTTAGAGTGGGACAAGCAGGTTCGTCGTATTAAAGAGTTGTATTAAAATTGTATCTACCTACGAATATGTACTTTTTTCTTTTGTTTGTGTTTTTGTTATTATGTTTGTAATTCTGTAAATTTCTGTAATTGTAGACAACTCAAGTAGGTGTACGGTACAAACTTAATTGAGTTTATAGTACACCTAAACTGTGTACCACCAATTGTTTTTTTTTTTTACCAATTTAAAAAATTTAAAAAATATTTAAAGGTTCACTTAATACATTTAAACTTTTAAGTTAACCACATATACTGGATAGTTTATATTTAATTAATTAGTAAAAAATATATAATTTTAAAATAATTAACAAATATACTTACTTGTGTAATAATCTTAAAACATATAAATTTGTGTTTTAATATAGGTTCATATGCAACTATATATTATGCATATACTCATCCATACTAATATTATATAAATGTGAAAGTAATTGTCTGTCTCTTACCTTTTCACGCCTGAGTAGTTACTCAACTAATCTTCATGAAATTTTGTATACATTTTCTCATAGGGTACCTTTCATCCAGAAAAAAATTAGTGTTCCCAAGGGATCCACTGTCATGACGATCGGTTGGGTAGTTAAAAGGCTTGAAAAGGTAACAGACAGACATACTTATAGTTATTTTTATATTTTATATATAGATAAATAAAATAATTAGGTAAGTAAAATTATTACATAAGCAGTTACCTGGGAATCAGAATCCGAATCGCATTCACTTGGTGCCCATGAAGCCGAACTATTAGAGAAATCTCCATTATCGTCATTGACTTCGACATAACTTTTGTTATTATTGGCATTCCTTTGTCTATTTTTATATGTATTCGGTTCAATCTTATGGTCGGCTGTAAAATAAATAATCATAATAATTTTACTTTTATAATTAGTTGACGAGATCATATGTCGAAGGAGTTTTTCCTTTTCCCCTTGACTCAAGGATGCCGGGTTCGATTCCAATTTTTGTGAGTAAACTTTTCAAAGTTTGCTCTAGTCTTGGTTTTTAGGGCATACGGCGTTTCCCAGTCATAAATAGAGCAGCATGTCAGGAGACAGTATATGCACCCGTTTACACAAGACCACCATGAAATAACAATTAGTGTACTGTTGTGTTTCGGCGAGTGAGTTAGGGATGCCTGAGCTCAATTATTCCCTATACATTCTTAATACATTATCCTAAAGGGCCGCCGCGGACTGACAATATGGTACGTCACGGAACGGCGCAGCAAAAGACTTTTTTCTAAACATATTATTTTTAAGCTTACCTATTGCAATGATCTTAGCACTCACACTCCTTCGGCAGGCCGTAACTTGCAAAGAGTGTGAGTGCTAAAATCATTACAATAAGGTTAAAAATAATACTTATGTTTAGGAAAAATCCTTTCCTGTGTCATGCCATGCCATACCGCAGCGAACTTGAATATAAGATATGTTATTTCGATACCATACCGTCAGTCGGCCTCGCCCTAATTCTGCTTACGTAAGCAGCGCATTTTCAGCTATTGTGGCGTTGCTTGTGACAATAGGCGACAGTAGCCTACCATCAGGTGGACCCTCAGCCTATCTGAAGAGCTTTTAATAAAAAAATAACTGGATAAATATTTACTTTTAGAATTTAGTGTTGTTTCTGAAATTTCCAACTTCTTGCTTTCCGATTTCTGTTTTGAAATTACTCGTGCCTTACCAATGCCACTTGTGCTAGGCTTAGTGTTTGTCTTATCCGAGGAAATCTGTTTTTCGTTGGAAACTCCTTGCTGGGTTTCAAGAACTGGATTGCCATTAGACTGAACTGGTTTATTTTCTGCGGTGTATTTTCGCTTCAGTGTATTTGAAGAGTTCGAAGTATTATTAATAGAAACATGGGATTCTGCTTGTCTGTCGGTCCAAGCTGTAATGGTATCAATTGGTTTATTTTTATCATTAGTAATCGATTCATCATTTTTGTCATTGCAAAGAGTACCCATGAGATTGTTTCTGTTATCTACATTTGATTTTAACATTGCCGTTTTATTATTACGGCTTGTATTTAAGCAGGTAACATTACTTCCATTATAGGTTGGATAATCATATCCAACACTCGAAAGGCTTTCTTCCTTAACAATTGCGATAGTATATGTCGAACCTTCTTTGTGTTTAACATTTAATCCAACATTTTCTCTATTAACAGTTGAATTTGCCAGGGACTTATTAATATACAAATTACAATTTTGTTTATCATTGTTACGAATCAAATTGAGATCGTTTGCATAATTTATATCTGCCTCAGAAGTTGGATGAGATTCAGTGGTATTATCTTTCTGAACAATACTTGACCTCTCTTGCTTTTCATTTGAAGATGATGAGTTGGTCGATTTATCTTCATTGACAACGTTTTCTTTATCCTTATTAGCTGAATTCGAGCTGTTCAGACCGTATTTATGCACATATTGATCGATTTTGTGATCATTAATATTCAAAGTCAATTCGTCTTGCTTATTTTCGTCAACAATTCTTTCGGCTTGAATATTTGAGTTCGTCTGTTTAGTACCCGTTACCTTGTCATCTATAGTTTTCATACCTTTCAACTTTATTAAAGATAATTTTTTCTTTGTGGTTAACTTAGGAGGCATTTTACCTGTAAATAAAAGTTAAACTTATGTAATATATATTTTTATTTTCTATATTAATACTAACCTATGAGACATTAACACAGTTATGTTATAGTTTAGATTGTAGATGTAAATATGGAAATAAATAAATAAGTATTTTTCTTTATCATAACTAAGTAATGTTATAAAGGCGAAAATGAGTTTGTTGTTTTTAATATAATATATTAACTTGACTGATCATCATGAAATTTTGCATACCTACACGTCTATACCAATACTTACTGATTATCATGATCCCAATATCGTCCCCGGGACGTAATTAGGAGCCCAAAAAAAAATAATCTTATATTTTCAACTTTTGATGAAGTTGTTTTTGTAGAAAAAGTAAGAAAGATAATTTTAGTTTTTGACTATTTAAAATAATAAAGGAATGTTTACCTAAACTTTGATGTTTTATTTATTACTCTACTCGTGATATTTTGTTCAATTTTTAATTTTTACAAAAAGGGGACGTTATTTGGCGACTGTACCTTACTGTTTCCGAGGGATCACTTTAAAATTTTAAAATAACAAAATTTAGCCTGACAAAAAAAGAATAACGAATTGGTTTATTTTGGTAAATTTTTTTATTTTTATTTTTTTATCCTAAGGTCGACAGACAGGCTGACGATCCACTTGATGGTAGGTGGCTACCGTCGCCTATAACACAAGCAACGCCATAAGTGCTACAAGTGCGCTGCCGACCATAGAAGGATTAAGGATAACGGATAGGGGAAATGGGCTCTGGCATCCCTTACTCACTCACCGACACACAACAGCACGTATATGCTGTTATTTCACGGTGGTATTCTGTAAGGTGGTGGTTACTGCCGCCAGACGGGCTGCCCAAATGACTGCGAAACGCAGTGTGCCCAGTAGGGCACTCTAGTGGTAACTAGGTACTACTACGTACCTGCTAGTTTATTTTATTGTTATTATATATTTTTTCATTCTCCTGTGTTTTTAAGCCATTTTTTATTTGGGTGTTATGATATGATACCAATATAAATTCTAGAAAAACCTTCTCATACTTCCGCCAAAGAACAAATAAAAAAGATTTTTGCTGATAGTTTCATCACCAATACGCTTATATTACTTAATTGGTGTATGAATGAAATACTATGAAATAAGTACTAGCTGGTGCCCGAGTCTTCGTCCGCGGTAAAGAATAAAAAATATATAAACAATAAAACGCCTGACTACATTGCTATTACCTACACTGTCTTTGGCCAGTGATTTTGATTTAAAAAAAAATTCAATATTTTGTACTCACATCAGAAACTATCCTGAACCATTGAGCTATTATTACGTACGTTAGTACATTATACTTCAATGTCCTGAACCGATGGTATGTGATATTGTGATGTCACTTATATTACACAGATAGTCTATGCTTGTATACAACCGTTACACATTTGTTCACGAGTTCACCAACAAAAGTTTCAAACGGGGGATAAATGAATGACCGAAGCCAGAAACCGATATAAATGAGAAATAATAATACAAGAAATAATTAATAAACTTATATAAAACAAATCCTTGATATAAAATTGACAAATACTTATTTTAAGACGTATCCAAGAACCTAAATGAATGTTCAATGACGATACAATGAAGATTTTGCAAGTTTGTGCCCCGCAAGCAAGACTCGAAAGCAGGTAGAAGTATATTACAAAGGACCCTCATTGCACCCTCGAACAACATTTAGTCCCAAGCAACGGTCGAAGACAAATCCATATTAAAAATGCGAAAAAAAGAGTTTGTTTTTTCACAATTACTTCATTACTTAACTACTAGACCGATCATTATGATATTTTGGTAATATTTAAATAAAAACTTTTACATCTTAATTAACTTAATTAATATAATTATAGTTAATACTAAACATGACTAAACCGAACATTATGAAATTTTGGTTAAACATGTTAGTAGTTGATTTAAAAAAATGAAATGTTCCCAAGGTATGGTTCCAAAAAATAGAAATCAAACGCCTGGAAAAGTATAATAAAATACGTCAGGCGTTATATCGCTCATATATGTCAGTTATATATTTTTATTTTTTAACGTGGACGAAGGCGCGGACAGCAGGTAGTATAAAAGTAAATTCTTAAACAAGACTGATTTTTACTAAGATTAGTTTTACTAATCTGAGGATTTTTAATGACTCGAAATCAAATCAAATAACTATTTCAATCTTCATTCAATTACAATTCAGCCTTTGATTAGGTACCTATATACTGTATAATAGTATAATATAATAATATATAGTATGTAAGTATAATATATAATCAGTATATAATAAAAGAATTTAATCTTCACTAACGAAGCTATACTTATTATAAGTTACTCATAAAAGTAGGAATAAAATAACATTCAGGGCCTCTTTCACCATGTGTCAAGTAGGCTAACCGCCATTTAAAGTCACCGGTAACCGGGAATGATGGAGATGATATATCTTTTTTAATAAAACATAAAATTATTTCTAAAAGTAACTAATCAACACCTTACTTGTAGTTGGTGAAAGAGGGTATTAAAAAATTTACTATAAATATAAATAACCCAACAAAAATTTCTAAGGTCCAATAGATGGCGCTGCTAGTATACGTTAAATCGCAAATATTTACCTACAAATGTTTTGTTTTCTCTCTGGTTCTGTAATCGAGTAGGTATTATATTTACAATAGATTATATTTTAAAAAAAATTATATTTTAAAAAAATTAGTAGGTATTATATTTAAAAAATAAATAAAAAATAAATAAAAAAATAAAATAAAAAATAAATAGATTAATACGCACTCGCTTGTCTTTATTCTGAACTTTGCGCCTAATGTAATAACAATTCGTAGGCAGTTTAAATTAAAAGTAAAAGTTATAAAAATCAACTAAATCAACAACAATAATTACTAAAAAATACTTATATAAAATATAAATTATTATAACCTTGCCGTGTGTTTTACGTAAAATCCTTACATATTATAAAACAAAGTCCCCCCCCCCCGCGTCTATCTGTCTGTCTGTTCGCGATAAACTCAAAAACTACTGCACCGATTTTCATGCTGTTTTCACCAATGGATGGTTCTCGAGGAACCACCAGCTAGTTACGTATAAGTACATTACGAGTGCCTAATATTTTGATTGAACGTACCAAAGAATTATATCTAAGTATAAAAAAATCTTTGATCATTTAGCTATCGAGTGGTGCGATTACATTTTGGATGTAAATGATATACTTATAATTATGTAACTACAGCATCGAACTAGGTATATAGTCATAAATTTTTTGAAATATGGAAACAAATTGACGTCAAAATCATTAGTACCCAAGAACCAATGATTATGGCAAAAAAACACATTCCCGTAGGGTACTCTAGTAAACATAAATAGATACATATGCACAGATAGTAATTGCCAATCATTCCGGAACCAAATACACGCTTCCTTGGGCGACCCTACTTTGATTTGAGTTTTTTCAATAGGGGACAATAAGACTTTCTTTACCTGCTAGCATTGAGGGTGCAATACAGTTTTGAGTTTCATTATTATTGTACTTTGTCCTATAGTCTCATAGTAGTTGGATATTGGCTTCGTCGAAAAGCGCGTGTTTGTGTGTGTGTGTAGTGAAAATTATAAAATTATAAAAATGTGGATGCTAGTTGAGTGGCAAACAGAAAAACCGATAACAACTTATGACGTAGTGAGATTATCTTCGGTGATAGGTGAAAAGGATGATATACAGGAAGGCAAAATAGTTTTTGTTCTTACCAAGAACGATTACAGCGCCACGAGGGCGCGCGTCTTAATGATATCTGACGGTAAGTACAGATTGTTGATTTTTGATTTGATGAAAGTTTTGCTTTTGGTTACAAACTCAACTATAATAAAATCTTTACAATCTTTACTATTAGAGAATACAGCTGAATAGTTAACAAGTTATAACAATTGCTACAAAATAGATACAAAAAAATTTAAAAAAAAAAAGTATTTATTGGTGAATAATTATTTGTATATTTACATAGACGAAAATATAACGGACAAGACAAACGGTTTTTCGGCCTAAGTAAAAGTTTTGGGTGGAACATTAGTCAACATTATATTTAATAATCACTTTTAATAATATGTAAGTAATTGTAATTAATAAATTAACAACTAATCTATATCTAAAACAAGTTATATATATTTACAAATTATATATAGTTAGTATAATTAGTTAATTTAGTATCTAGGTATCTACTATTATGGTAGGTATTCCATGGTGGAATCAACTATAATAATGTTTCACTTTATATTCTACTAATTTCTATTATAAGTATTTATAATTATCTAATATTTGAAATATTATCTTTTTAATTTACTAAAATATAAATAAAAATTTACTAAAATAAAAGATAAATACCTATTTGTAACTCAGATACTTGTGTTCAAAAAAGGTAGACATATAAGCTAGCTGATCACATGGTAGGAATGTCACATTTTTCTCGACCTGCAGCCAGGTGAACAGGCGACCTGAAAGGTATCGCGTGAAGTAACTGGATACGAAGCGCAGAGGATCCTGGGTGGTGACGAGCCTTGTATTGGGTGCCGGATCGTTAAAAATGTAGATCCGCGGATACGGATACGGATCTTAACTTTCTTACTGAATCGGTGTCGGTGCGCGTGACCTTGAAACGATAGTTGACGCTCGCCACTTGACGCTTGCATTATAAAGGTGCCAAATGTTTGATTTTAAGAAATAAAAAATAATCTGAATGGAATTTAATAGTTTTTCATTGCTACCTAATCACCTAAGTATATGTAGAATTTCAGCTATGAATTAAAAATTAATAAGGTAAAAGATCCGTAAAAAGATCCGCCAAAAAGTAACGGATACGGATACGGATACGGATCTTTCTTCTCCCTTGGATATCCGCAGATACCGATACGGATATCCAGCACACCACTAATATTTACATCCAGCAGTGGAGAGACACAGGTTGATGATGAAATAAACGATCACAAAAATTAACATAAATACAACTATAAATTCCTAAACTTTAGATAATTTCAAAATGATTTTAATATTATATTGTAACGGACAAGTTAATTTGTAGTTCATTTCCTCGGCATGAAGTACAAATTAGAGAAAGGGTGCTTATAATAAAGAAACAGGTACCAACTCATACAAATTTAATTTATCTGTAAATTAAATTTGTATGAGTTGGTACCAATCGGTGCAGGTAAAATATTGCCATTTTCTTAGAACATAGCAAATAGATTGATACTTGTACGCACCGTAACCCTGAACCGGATCAAGCCCGGTGTATTATTAATTTCATCATCTTCCCACTCTACCCTTGTTTTGAATGACTAATTTGACGATTATTGTGACTAACATATAAGGATCTATTAATAACTATAAGAACTTCATGAGAACCTTCCTCAGATTCAACGAATATTTAAATAATAAAAAAAATAATGGAATCGGTCCAGGCGTTTTTAATTTTTAGCAGCGCTTAGAAACACATTTAGCAATTCATTTCTTATTTATTATATAGATCTGTAATAAAGATTTTAATAAAACGTTAACATATGTTGATACTACGGAAATTATATTTCGACATTAATATATTATATAGCTATAAATTAATGGTACATAAGTAAGGCATTGAAACTTACCCTTACTCAACTCATTAAAGCATTTGTTAATGAGCAGTAACGATTTCATTAAGTACCTCATTATTGTTTTTTTTTATTTGCTTGCTGTTATTTATTACTAAATTAGGCTTGTTTTACTCATACTTTGCTGAGAACATCACATCTAGTTCCACATCGAAGAATGTCTAAAGGAGAATAATAGGCTTCCTTTAAAAAAATATCTATAAAGGAATGTTCTCTGTAGCCTAATTTATATTGTATCTATGTATAAATGTAAAGTAAAGTTTGTATGTTTGGATGTTTGTTATTCAATCATGCAAAAACGAATTTATAGGATTTAACACATAGGACTTTTTACTTTTTGTGTTGAAAAAAATATCTTAAAAAGTTAAATTTTAATTTTCATAAGTAAATCTCCAAGATACAGGTAACATTATTATGGAGTGACATACCTAAGCGTTGAGTTGAGAGCCCAAAGTAATTTCTCTACCTAACGTCCTTAGCGGCACAAAAAAATATTTATTTTAATAATAAAAAAATAAAAACTTTAAAACTTATTGTATTTCTGTTATTGTTTAATTACTTAACTACTAGAGAAATTTGTTAATGTGTTTCTTCTTTGTTATTTTCTTAATGGCTTTATAGTTATGGCTTCCTGGTAAAGATATAAAGAATTTGTGTGGCAAGAAACGCATTCTTTATTTTGAGTCTGAAATGTAATTTGTTATTTATAGAAATTCTTTTGCTTTTTTTAATAATAACTTTTTTTGTAGTAAAATGTTTAGCTTCAATTCAGACGTTCATCGGTTAGTTTCCCTAACGATATCTCTCGGTTCAGACATCTCCTAAGATGAACATTATTTAAAGTTCAAATTAAATAATTTATTATTTTTATCGAGAATAAATTTCGAGAATATATATTAGTAAATTTTGTTCGCTTCTAACCTAACTTCAGTGTTTTCGGGTTACTTAATTCGGAGTTATTTTTTAGATAAACGAAGGCTTAAGAAAGAAAAAGAGATTTTGGAAAAGAGAGAGCGCGAATTAAAAACTATTGTGTCGACATGCATGCAGTCTATTCGGAGGATGGATATGCAAAGGCCGGTAAGTTATTTTGCCAACTTTTTAATACATATTAAGTGTTGTACTTAATTAATGCATATTATGGTAACATGCAGAATCTATCTGAATATAGGTTAATTATGTTTATGAAACAAGTTTCTAGACATTAATAAGTAGACGGTAGACTTACTCAAATGAGTAAGTCTTTTTTACTTTTATAAATAAGTCACACTAGTGATCCGCCCCGGCTTCGTACGGAGTTGAAATTTTCAAAAATCCTTCTTAGCGGATGCTTACATTACAAAATAAACGTATGTACTTAATTTCAGCTTTCTAGACTTAGTATTTTGGACTATGCGTTGATTTGATAGTAAGGACAAACAATAATCTTTATTCTTACATACTTGGTATAATTTGAAGTTGCTTTAATCGTCTGTCTGTATGGCCACTCACCTATACCATGCAACGGATTTTGATGCGGTTTTCGCCATCAGTTAGATAATTTATCACGGATTTTTTATCTATTATATATCTTTACTAATATTATAAAGAGAGAATATTTGTATGTTTGTAATGAATAAACTCAAAAACTACTGGACCGATTTTAAAAATTCTTTCACCTATAGAAACCTACGTTATTAGCGAGTAACGTAGGCTATATTTATTTAAATATAGCCTATGTTTACCTAATAACCTAATAAAACCTAATTAAGTTTTTAACTGGGGGAAGCCGGAAGCGACTATTAGGTTATAAAATTAACAGCGATAATGCCAATAAGTATTATTTAGAAATTGTTCATACTCATGTAATGATTGTTTGAATGAAGAAGCTGCTTGGTTATCTTTTTTTATTTAGGACGGCAGATAGGCTGAGGTTTTTGGTCGGTGGCGCGTGGGCGCTGTCGACCTCAGAAGGATAAATGATTAGGAGGGAATAAGGAAATAGGATAAATCTATGTCATTTTACTCACTCACTTAATCACCGAAATACTTACAACAGCACATAAAATACGCTAAGTATTATTTCAAGGTGTCATTTAAAGAGCCCAAGCGGCCCAAATTATGACTGCAGTGTGTCCTTCTTTTATAAGATAAGACCCCTCTTTTGATGAAATTTTATTAAATTTGTATATTTGCATATATTCCCCTTCCTTCGCGCGCACTTACATCACCTATGTTATAGGCGACGGTAGACACCTAAAATGAATCGTCAGCCTGTCTGTCGACCTTAACATAAGCAAAAATTGCAGCCGGACGACAGTAACTACCCCTTATACCTAAAATTATAACCTTGTAGTTTGGTGCGTGAAGAGTCTTGGATTTGCATTCAAGTTCCAGCATTGCTTCTGAATGTGCTTGTGTTAGCGACAATACTCATCTTTATATAGTACTGGGTATTGCCCGCGACTTCGTCCGCATCTATTTTTCACGGGATCACCCGCTGGACTAATCTGAAGAATGTCTGAAAATTTCATCAAAATCGGTTCAGCGGTTTTGGAGTCCATACATACACACATTGCCTTTTATATATATAGATAAAACAAATATACAAAATTATTGTTTGTTATTTTTTTCTTTTTTCAAAATCGTTGAATCAATTTCGATAAAATTTATATGGGACCATCTGTGAACTAGGTATTATTATCCTACCAACCAAAAAAAAGAATAATCAAAATCAATTCATAATTGGCGGAGTAATCGCGTATCAGCTATACAAAAAAAACCATACAGTCGATTTGAGAACCTCCTCCTTTTTTGAAGTTGGTTGAATAAATTTGCTTCCAGCCGTCTGTCACTCTTAGATCTTTAAACGTAGGTACCTATGTTGTACGCTTAGATCTTTTAAACTGAGCAAGAAATTTTAATGCGGTTTTCACTAATAGTAAAGCTACAAACTACTTATTTAAAAGAAAATACTGTTTATTACAAAGAAGAGAAAACACAGTTGCGCCAATTAGCGATGTGTGGACGCCACTTAAGTAATAGGTAATATATAGCATGGAACTACTAATAATATTTTTTGTATTATTTTTAGCATAGCAGTGCGGGTGATTTAAAAGCAGGACCATCAGGGTGTGCCTTAAAATACGCTTCAAAGATAAAAAGCGACACTTCATCATCTTCCAGTGAAACATCATCCTCAACTGATCAGGTAAAAGATATGTATATACAAATTTATAAAAATTAATTAAAACGCCTTTTTAATCTTGTGGTACAATAAACATCTGAATAAAAATATGAATGTTGGTCTGTATGTGTAAAAATAAAAACTAAAGGTCTAGGGAAAAAAAATACGAAAAATGTAATAAAATTTTGTTACTATTAATTTGTTTACTATTGTTTATACTAACATTATGAAGAGTAAAAGTTAATGTTTGTTTATATGCATGTAGGCGGTAATCTTCCAAAAAAAATCTTTCACAAATAGATAGAATAGAATTTCAGGATGGACATTTGCTAAATATTGACATTGAAAAATATGTGCATAAATATTTAAATGTTAATAACAAAACTGATTCTGATAAGTTGATTGTTTCAGAATCAACTGCGTGACATCTTGTTGGCGAATAGAGAATTAATTTATTCTGGTGCTGATAGATCAGGGAGGGAAAGGCGGGAAAAACGTAAACGTCATCGTAGGCGACCCTACAAACCGAGCATTAGTCACCCCAGAACATGTAGTACACCTTTACATATCTCAACACTACCCCAAATATCACCAGTACCACATTTAATTTCACCATTGACGCCACCTCCTATAATGCACCCAGTAGCACAACCCGTTACACAATCGGTGTCTTCGACGGCACCGATACGTCCTTTATGTGTAGACCAAGGTATACAAACAGAAGTACCATATCCTGAACCGCAAGAAGAGAAAATAAAACAAATAGAAAGCCTAATTGATGAACTTATGGAAAGCCAGAGGACTATGATGGCCCGTTTTTATGAAACAGTGATTAAAGGGACAATACTTGAACCAATGTTCGAGCATTTCTCTGAAGTAGAAGGCAATATTTTTAGTGAACATAATGTTAACGGGCATGAGGAATATAATGGAAGTGAACATTTTGAGGAAAGTAGTGATAACGAGATAATTAGCGAAAATGAGGAAAATGCGCATAATGTGGCAAATGGCGAAAATTTTATTAATGGGGCAAATGGTCACAATGAGGACAGTGGTGAACATGAGGTAAACGGAGACCATAACACTAACGGTGAAGATGAAGATAACAGAATGCATTGTACAAATGGCCCTTCCAGCGAAAATATAACGGACAATAGCTACAAATCAAGCGAGAGTTCTCGGAAATTAGACTCACACTTCAGTTTTAATAACAGTAGTGACGATATGGTAATTTTTTTTTTTTTTTTCAAGTAAAGGTATTTACTCTTAATAATTTAACAACTAATCTAAGTATATCTAAAACTAAGTTATATAGTGCCTTTATCAATTGAGCGATAATTTTTAAAGGTCTCATAATATTATAATAAGATTTTACATTTTATTTGTAATGATGATTGTAATGATGATAAGGATCTCAGACAAAGACCTATTTTTAATGCAGTTATTTTTTTAGGAACCTATTGGGAATGGGAATGCTGAAGTTCCAAAACGGCTGCTCAGAGATATGAATTGGGCGGCGTACTCCGTTGCCACTAGACAACTTTTGCACGCAATCTTTCCTCGCAAGTAAGATATGTTTAATATAATACAATAACTGTGCGATTGAGGACAGGGATGTTAGGCCTAACTGCCAGTGGCAGGGGAATGGGCGTGTGTACATATACTTATTTTAAAACAATAAGTGAGCATGCAAGCAAGCCAGCAACCTAGGTATAATGCCTGAATTTTGTCATAAATCCTAAACATGTATTAATTTTTATCCTTTTTTAGGGTCCTTGCAACACATTCACTAACTGGGAGACCGTCTCCAGCATTCAACAACAAACCAGCAAAGCAGCGTTTGAACCAAGATATAGTTAATGATATCGTAAAAACTGTCACGCAAAAATGTAAAAATGTCACTAACTCCATGGTGAGGTAAGTACCAATCACATTAAATTATTTTCTTCTATCAATAGATATATCTTTTTCAAACTGTAGTTTCGACAGTTTTTTTTTCATGCACAAGCAACACCCGGGAAGTGCAGGCAGCCAAAAGGCAGCTAAGTGGAAATACCTCAGAAGGGAGATTGTTCCCAAATTCGCGCTTTTGTGAGATATGGTTTTTCTACTCAGCAGCGGCACCTTATCCAAGTAATGCGGCTGAACTCCGCTTTATATTATGCTCAGTGATGCTCAGTGACGCTCAGTGTGCTGAGTGAAGCTAAGTTTTCACTTCTAACTTGCAGTCCTACGACTGACAGTATTTTTATATTATTTTACGGTATAAAATAATACTTTATTTTAAAGTTTATTCAGCTCGCAATTTAATTACAATAACTATCTCAAAGGATTTTCAATGTTGGTGTTCCTGAATTCATTTCACAAAATGGTGTTGCCATAAAACGTAGGTATAAAATATACTAAAATATTTCATTGAATATCCGTTTTCATATTTCAGGAGCGTGATTACGATAACGTGCACAGACGAAGCGAAATTATATCGGAATCGTCAGAAATTGAGACAACAAAGAGAATTACAGCGCCGTAGTAAAGAAAATACTTCTAGATCCATATCAGAACAAACATTATCGTCAGATAAATCACATAAGAATGCGAATAATTCAGATAGCTCAAAGGAGAACGTTTCACCTCGTTCCATTCAAATCATTTCTTCGGACAATATTGTAGCGAATACTTCTGCAGGAAACTCAAGACCAAAAATTGGCCAATGGTTGTTAGAGACATCTTCTGAATAGTGTCGAATTCCATAATCTATTAACTTTGTGAATAATTAAACCCACATTCGTAATTAGCCATGTTTTGTAAGAGATTTCCTTATGCGTCTAAATATTAATAGTAAGTATCTAATAATAACACCCTTGAATATATATAGGGAATGAAACATTTACTACATATATCTATCTTTGTAATTTTGTATTCATTGAACTAAGGTATTACTTTTAATTATAAAAATAAATGGACTTATAAGATATTTTATTTAAATTTTATTATTTATTTTTTTAAATTTATTTAAAAAAATTTATTTAAGTTTTATTTTATTTAAATATTTTAATTAAAATCTGAATAAAACTTCACTAAGTTTTCCAAACAAATCAAATCGGAAAATTTCCAACAAACAAAGACGCCAGAATGTTGTTTGGAAACAAAGTTTTGCAAATAACATTCTGGCGTCTTTTTGGCAATAAGAATAAAGCTAAGCGTATGCTAAGACGCAGGCAACGCAGCGTAGCACAGATTTTGCAGGGTAGGGCAGTTGAGGCAGACATTATAAGTTATAAGCCACGTGCGCATATTGCGATGCAGGCTACACGGACACATCAGTTGATTTTCACCCATAATAACTCTTTAAATGTATTTTTTGAATTTTTTTGAACATGAACTAATTAAAGTTTCTGTCATTGCAACAAAATTATTTCCAATAATCACGTCTCGGCAGTCATGTATCGTGCAGAAATCTGTAGAACGAGGTGCAGAGCATATGCTATTTGACTTTGACGGTTTCTATATAAAACTGATACCACAAAACATACTTTTACATTTTGTGTCATCGAGAGACAGTTAAAACAAGTGAATTATCTGTATCTGTAGAAACGTTGACAAAGAGAACGTCATAAGTCCTGCTCAAGAATCATTTTAAGAATATTTTTATAATTTATAATCAACTTGCTGTTTTCACGCGACTTCGTCCGCGTAACTTTATAAAGTATAACCTATGTTACTCGCTGATTACGTAGCTTTCTATAGGTAAAAGAATTTTAAAAATCGGTCCAGTAGTTTTTGAGTTAATTAATTACAAACATACAATTCTCACTTTTTACTATGAACTTGCGTCTAGCAACAAGATTTGTGACGTCATCAACGGTCGCATGTAATATTGGTGTTATTTAAAAAAAAATCGATGGCGCGCATACTTTGAACGCTTATAACTCGGTCATTTTTTAAGATAGGTATCAAAAAAATAAAAACACTGCCGTATTTGTCTAGTGAGCTATATTTTGGGGATATCATTAACTAAAATCTATGGTCATAGACTCATTGTAGCAAAATATAGGTATCAGCGAGACGAAAGTGGGGAACGGCGGCAGGGCCCAACCGATTTCATCTACGTCGCACCGATTTCATCTGTATTTGTGCGCTAGTGTGCATTCAGTGTTCCACCGAATTGCACACACGCTTGTTTTTGCAGCGAAGTACAGTCACGCGCGTTGCCTTGCTTAATTAGTGTTGTTTTATTTTTGTTTTCAATATTATAATTTTACTGTCTTTTGTTGTTCCTTTGATGACAAAGGCTGAACGTGGCTAACCGGAATACGGTTTTACGTCGGCAATCAAGAAAAAATTATGTCTAAATGTTTCGCAATTTATGCAGAACCAAGCAGTGTAAAACCATTATAAAATAATACAGTAGGTACTGATTGTTATTATTTCATACCATGAAACATTGTGTTCACATTGTAAATTCTTTTATAATTAAGTACCTATGTTAATTGTGGCACTTTATGAGAAAATTGTGGTATATTCGCTGGGTGCGAAGTACTAGGTGGGGGTAATATAATCGATCGCAGCGCTCATAGTGGCCAAAAGTAAAAATAAAGTTGGAGCTATCATCTGTCATATCTCAAAGTAATCTGTTTAGACTTGGTTACCTAATTTTAATAATCGCAATCACATTTCACACTTGTGATTACTCGTGCTGCATTCACCAGCAATCAAATGAATATTTAAATATTACGTCTATTAAAACTCAATCAAACTGATTCTGACTTCAAACGGAGATTAATTGTTTTGTAAGGTGTAAAAACGTTTTGTAAGGTGTCAAAGTAATAGATGTTTGTCTTATGATGCGAGCTTGAATTATTGAAGTCTGTCCTTGTTTTGTTCTTAATTCCTCTACATCACGGACATGTCCAGCAGAAACTAACAATTTTCCTTTAAAGACGGTTTGTGGTTGAAATTTTATGTTGTGAGTGATACTCACAAACCCGGTCCTTAAAATAATTCTCATTTCGATCTGAAAACGATATTTAATTTATCACTAGCGATACAGAAACGATTATATATGTTTATTATTATTGAATGAAACCATTAAAGTAACTTTATCTTCTTGTTTTACAGTAAAACTACAACTAAAAATGAAGTAAACAAATCCTGACATATTCAAAATTAAACACACTTTTTGAATAAATTTTACTTACCTCATTTGATTTGAATGACCAAAAATGATTTCACAACCCTTTCCTCCACCCAAATCAAGGTATAAATTATATAATAAGAATATTTTGGAAATAAATTAATAGATAATTTTGGATTATAATAATATTTTGTCACAATGTCGCGATTAAATTTCAAAACGTGTGAACCAACAAAGTTGCGGACGCTAGGTGGCGCTAAAGTCGTGCACAGAGCCAATACCTATACCTAGTATATTATTGCTGTAAATTTAGAAAAAATATATATAAATAAGTAATAATATTAATAGTAATTAGTTTTATTTATATCCATATTACAAAATACTAAGTAAGTAATAGTTCGCAACATGAGCCATCGAAGCAGAGATAGGTACTTGTTCTTGTTGACTGCTTGTTCGGGAGGCTGGAAATCATCAAGTCAAGCTCCAGACGATTTGAAATAACCCTTGAAAACAACATGTAAACATGGCCCAGAAGCGTGATGGGTCTACATGAACCTACATTTTCTAGGTTCATGTGGGTAATGTAAATATTACTTAACCAGCTCTATGGTAATGGTCACACCGATGTTTTTTCTTATCAGCAAAAAAAAACTGTTTTTTTTCCTATCCTCAAAAATTACTGAGACATTAAACGTTAAAATTAAAATACGTTAAGTGTGAAGTCACGCCGAGTCGGCGCTTGCGTACCTACACTCGCGACGGTAGCTCGTGCGCTCGTGGACATGACTTGAACATAACACTCGCGGCGTGAAGTCATCGCAGTAGCGCGCGAATGAATGCAAATTAAAAAAAAGCAGTGAAAATGTACAAAGCTGTAACTTTGAAAATCCTAGCCCGATTTCGATGAAACAAAAACTTTTATTATTTGCACAAGGACACGCATTAAATGCAGTAACTTTTATAGTGTGCAATAACTTTTATTTTAAGATATTTTCGTAATTAATTATAGCAATTTCCTTCCTACTATTATAATTTTTAGCGCTTTTAAAAAAAAATACCCCAATGCTACTACAGCACCAGTTATTTAATGGTGGCCAACGGACACGCCTTTTTAATATAGAGTTTTCATGTACAGAGTTGATTAATAATATGCTTTGTGAAGACTGTATCAGTAATGACAGCTGTCATATCTTTCTTGTGCTGTGGGCCACAGCCTGTGGCCTGTGATGCGACTGATTTCTTAAGTTCTTAACCTCTAAATTAATTATGTATGTTTATTTTTTAATAATTTATAATTTTTTTAAATAAACGTCTGATGGTTGTATTTTCGTAATATAATTATTTTAATAATAGATCATTTTCTTTCATGTTTACTATTTGTTTCAAGTAAGCATACTTAAGTGATTTTAAAATCAAAACAGTTTTCTAAATCAGTATAAATGGAAGCACGTACTTTAAAAAACAAAAAGACTGGTCTGAAAGGAAAATTAAAAAATATTATAAGCAGACCCGATCCAACGTTTTGGTAATTACTATGAAATATTATAAAATTTATTGTATTATTAATAATAAAATGAAATCAATGAAAATATTGTTATGGAGTTGTTACATGTTTATGTTTTTGGTTTCAGGCCCTTAGTGTCTGATAGCAATGGAGAAATAATTAAATCCGCTTTGTTTAAACACAAGGTTGACATACCGATATTCAAAAAACCTCATTGGCAACAATTGAAATTGATAGAAAAGAATGAGCGACCGAAGCCACCTAAAATTAAGTATGCTTATCATCAAAACACAATTATATCTACATAAAGTTTGTGTCTATGGAAAAAGCTGTATTGCTAATGACAAAACTATCATTATTTTACATTTTACTGTTACTATTTTAATTTTTTTTAAATCTCCATTGGTTTATTTGAATCAATGTATATTCCAATGATTTGAATATATTTACAGTTTTCTCTCAAAATTACAATTTTATTTTCATAAGTGACTGCCAAGATATATTTAGATTTACACAATTGTAAATGCAAACTTCTGGCCCCTCCTGTTTTAGTTGACATATCATCAAGCAGACCAGTTTGTAATTACTGAGCTGTTCTGCTTCCTCTTGAAGGCTTGTGATATTCCTAGCCAGTTTTTTCGAAATATATTTTTTCTTGTTTTGTAAGATACTTGTTTGAAGAGCTGCTGGTATCTATTTTATATCAGATCACAAACAACAGGACTCAAAATGTTTTAAAACAAAGTTATAGTTGTTAATTCCTAATATTTATAGTAACTTTACTCTGTCATTTTCATATAAAATACTATTATTGTGACATCCTGTGGATTTTCTAAAAATACAACATACAAATCTCATGATGACTATTATGAACATAAAAAAAAAGAAATTATCAGCTAAATCTGTCGTATAGTTCTCAATTAATGCTTCATAGTACACATAGCAATTGATTTTTATTTAAATATATTGATATCCTTAGATTACTTCATTTGATTCCAGAAAAGTCGACGGCCTTTTGTTTGGTATAAATGAATGCACTTCATTCATGCAGTGCGATCAATGTTCAGCGGTTATTCTGGAAGGTTCTACCAATCCGCAATTGATTTTACAACCCATAATCGATACTTGTATTGACCGGAGAGTTCCAGTTGTGTGTTTAAATGGTTTGAAGGAAATAACTTCTAGTAATTTTGGAATTCGTACAAGTTGTTTGGGTATAAAGAAAGGTGTGCTTCAAGAGGTCGCAGAGTCGATATGTGAAATTGCCAAAATACACAAACTTCCAGAAGATACGGTCGAGATGAAAGTACAGTTTGATGAAAATTTTGATATTGAATCCAATGAAACACTTGATATAAGTGAAAAGAGTGAGAGTGGAAAAAGTTTGTTTTTGTTTAGGACTGATAAGTCAAGAGTTTTCATACCACCCAGTGAAAATGTGGAAACAGATAAAGAAGTTGCTCGAAGTTTCTTTTTAGGTGATGACAAAAAAAGAAGACAGAAGAAAAATAATAAAGATAAAAAGAAGTTATATAAACAAATGATCATCAAAAGTATAAAAAATAATAAAAATAGAAACTTAAAGATACAACATTAAATATAAATTAAACCACATTATTTTATGTTAAATAAAACTATATTTCTTTTTATAGCAAATGAATATTTTATTACAATATTATAATCTAATCACTAAAATGTCAAAAATGACATTTATTTCACATGTTATGTACTCCACAAGGAATAAATTTTCAACAGTAATCACAATGTAAGAAATAAAAATATTTCTATACAACTGAATACTGTAAATAAAACTTGTATCAACCTTTATTTGAAATATAAACAAAAGAACACTTGATGTGATAATGCTATGTTAGCTAATTTGACACTTTCCTTTCAAATAATCACCTATAAAGATTGATAAAACTTTTATAATTGAACTATATAACAAAATGCGATACTCCATGTTTTCATGAACTTAAGAATTTTGATTTCGCACAGTTACCAAGCAAAATGCAAATGTTTTGAATTGAATATATCAAGTAAATATTCGTAGATCAAGTTATGAATGGTTTTTTTAATAGTTTCACAACCTAAATATAATGCAAAAACTTTTTTCTAATAGGCCGCCTTAAAAAACTTATAAATTTCTGAGTACAAAGTAGGACAATTGTTTTTAATATACCTTAACATTTAACTCTTTCTGCAATCTTTAGTCATTTGCATTAGTATTTTCTTTATTAATGTATTCTTGGTGACTATTGTTACCATGAATAAAGCAAAAGTGTGGTAATGAGCGTCATGAACATTATGATGGTAGAATATAAAAAAAACATGAAGTATCGCATATAAAAATACAGATATATTTATCTTACTTTTCAATCCATGCATTGCATTTATAGTTTATAAAAGTTCAATTTCCATTGAATCAAACATTTCTCTTAAAACAATGACTAACTTATTGTGTACATAATTATTTTACATAAAATCTGGCCAAGCTCAAATAAGTCTACATTGTATTACATACTTACAATACATTTCTAAATGAAATTTTACATATTTATTTGTGTTTTTACATATATTATTTTTCATCAACATTAAATGTACCAGTGACTGTTACTGTCCAAAACTGGCAACACCGATTTCGTTTACAGTTATAATTATATCTATGTTCAACGTAGATGGAAGCAAAAAGAAGGATACGATACGTTTTTACATTATATAATAGACAAACGGAAAATTGTAAACTTAAATACCCATCCCCACAACTACAAATCCAATACCGAAAACGTATGATAGACAGTTGACAATTAAAATGTTTCCAAAATAACTTATTTTTATCGTATCGTATATTCAAGAAATATGCAAGTATATTCGTATATTCTTTGAGCGACTAATGATATGAGTTCATTGGACTCAGTAAATGAGGTCCATATGCATAGATCACTAATCTTTCGTTTTGCTTTCATCTACGATTTCCTACATAAAGAAGTTAACCTCGAGATGATTGAGAACAGTAAGTAGTATATAATTAATTAACCTATTGTACTTTATTTATAGTATATTGTAAGCACAATTTCTGCAATATATCAATAAACATTATATATTTGTCACAGAGTAAAAAAAAATACATAATAATAATATACCTATATACCGTTAAATCAATTATATTGATTTACAACCACTAATTGAAAAAACATATTTTTTTATCATTATCAAATAACAGCTAAGACATTATTCCTTTAGTAAGCTCCTAATTATGATCCATTAAAAGTTATACGTCCTTATTTATATAGATAATAAGTGGCTGTTAAACATTTAATGATTAATAAGGAGAAAGGATAAGAAACTAAGTTCCTTGAATTATTATAAAACAGCATACGGTAAACAATGTTAGAACCAATTTTATAATCTACGTCAGTGTAGTATATTTTGTACACCCTTTGACTTAACATTATATGAAATGCACTTCTTAGAAGAGCATTATTAAAAACTAATTAAATAAAAATTTACAAAAACAATTCAAATAATGGTCCACAAGTTTAGTACTATTTTTTATATACAGCAAAAAATTGTACTCTTAAAACAAGATTTTCGTGCGGTCATTTTACTCTGGCTAACAAACTCTATTTTGCTTGTGGCTCAGTGAATAGCGCTTGCACTATATATAGCGAAATAAAATATAGTTTATAATGTCTAATATAGACAAACGTGAAGATATTCTTTCTTAAGGCAATAACAATAGGAATCAATCCTTAGATTCTAAGGCGTGATTCACATATAACTGTTTGCTTTGAAGCTTTGAGTGATCAATCAACATTAAGGTGTATATTGCGCCCACAAACCTATAAAGAAAAGGAGACCTAAAAACACAGTGACATTTTAGATCTCTTTCGTTCAATCCATTCACTGTACGGGATTTTTTATAGCATTCTATTAAAATATTCAATAATCAGATAAGAAGATAATTTATAAGTAGAGTAGTTTTTGATAAATTCTAAGACCAGCCTATTCGCTCTTAGACAACTGGTTAAAATAGATAAGCTGGGATATGACAGCAAAATGCTCAGTAGGGGCCTTATTGTAACTTTTTTGCTGTGGCACTCCGGGTGAAAACTTGAACAATTACGTGTATTTTTTTTTTGAATCGTCAGGAAAGTACATACTTATATACAGAAGTGTCTGTTACGGTAACAGTGTCGCGAGTTCACTGGTTTTTTTCCCATCTCTAAAATGCCCAATGCGCCTAAAAAAGTTTTCACTTCAAAAAATTTATTTATTTATTTCGAAGTGCAGGTCTCGAACTTCTTTTGTGTACTGTTGTCTCCGACCATATCTTGGCCTGGTTGTTTGCTAATGTTGACATATCACTCTAATGTTTGTAGAAAAAATTGCTATCAACGTGTCGTTACAACGTTTAAGCCACATATAGCGCGAGTCAAATCCGAGTATATTGTCTCGATTTCCATTAGAAATCGAACATATAACAGATTTTATGATTAATATATTAACGTAAAATCAAATTCAATCTAGTTAATTTATTTCGTTTACAATTTACACTTTTAGGCTAGGGACATTCCGAGGGTTGAGCGCGGTAAATTAGGTTTAATTTTTTTTAGTAGAAACAGAGAAACACTAAGTGAATAATAAAATTTATTCAGCTTTTGTCCATAGAAAAATCAACAATAAAAATTTAATCAACAAAAAACAAAGCTGAAAATGTCAACATTTCCATACACTTTGGCTTTACTATAAGCAAAGAAATGCATATTCAATTCTTATAAATATTTACAAATTTCGCTGCGCTTTTACCGCTTAGATAATGTCCCTGGGGGCCTAGCCAAGATCCAAACCAATGCAAATGTTTCGTTGCGTACTTACGAAACGAAAGACAGAAATCTCGGTGATTGGTTGTTGTAACGCCCACATAAAATTTTGACCAATCACTAAGCTTTCTCTCAGCGTAGCGTTTGCGACTGTAGAAAGCACTGCGTTTGTATCTTGGCTAGCGCCCCTGGCCTACACATGAAAAACTAATGGGATTACATAATATGCGTTTTCAATGTGGCGGTGGACGCTCGCTGGGACGGTAACGCGCTAGTATTATCGCGCACATATTCTGAGCGTCCGTCTCATCGGGGTGAGCGTTCATCGCCTCCGTGACCTGCGCCTCCGGGAATATTCCGGTCAAGTGATAGTGCATGCGTCTGCGGGCCTCCCACTGTTGGAGTGCCGGTTCGGATCCGCAAGGGTCTCGCGCCGCGCCCGACCCCGCGACCCCTACCCCTGTGACCCCTGCGATCCCATACCCCGCGAGTCTTGGGTCGCACGCCGGATTAAGCGTGAGCTGCCTCACCAATTTCCTATGAGTGTTCGGCTCGCACTGGGACGACGGTCCTGCCATTTGCATCTGAGCGCGATCAAAGTGCGTTGTCAACGCCGCGTCCGACAACCTCGGCGTCGCAGAGTGCGCGCGGGCGACTGGCCTCTTGCAGTCGGTTGGACGTCCAACTGGCAAACTCAACGTGTGCAAATCCTTCGCCTTCTGTCGCGCCCGCTCTGAGAGACGTTCTGCGACCGATTTGTGCGGACGGCCGGCCCGCTCGGGGTGATGAAACTTACACTTGTTGCCGTACGTGCACTTGCGACCGTACGGGCAGGCAGGCGGCGGATCTACCCGAGTCGCCGGCGCTCGGAGGAAAGCGTCCAGCGTGGGACCAGATCTGCCCATCGGGTCGTCCGGTGGCATAAACCTGATAACAGATTATGATATTACTTCAGATAATGAATCACTCGATTCAAAACACACTTTATAAAAAGTTAAAAATTCAATTAAATCGAATATTGCAACAAGGCTGATAACGCTAAACATAATCATGTTATAAACTAGAGTTGTGCCCGTAACAAACACTAAATATTACGGGAAGCTTGCTGTTTTCACTAAGATAAAATTTAACTATTTCATTCACCTCGGTATTTTTTAAACGGCTTGTTTACGATTTTATTACATTATGTATTGATTAATTCAGTACATTCATAATCTAGCCGCAGGATGGCCACTGCTGGACGTAGGCCCCCTCATAATTTTTCAAAAGTCCAGTCCGAAGCAGCCTAAATCCACCGGCGGATTCTATACATTATTAGTGACAAATTAGCGAACAAATAATATCACTAGGAGTCATAAACAAAAATGAACCCACCTGTCATTGACGAAAGAATACATCAGCAAACGCTCCTCCACGACCTTCCTGAAGTTGGGATTTTCTGCTGCCAAATCCCTGTAGTTATCATTGGAGACCACTATCCCGTCCGTTTCGGCGGCCAATCGCAGGATGTACCGGTCGTCGTAGCAGATGAGTCGTTTGCCTCCCACGAGTCGACTGGGCGTGTAAACGAGTACTCGCTCCCTCTCGAGTCGATCGAGGGAATCCCTATCGGCAACGGGGTTGTCGGGTCTGAATGCTTCTTTGCGCCACTTCGGAATGAACACCGTGATGTCTTTGTGACCTCGCGCTCTGAACCAGTCCACGCAAATCTCGATACCCCGACACGAGAACACTTCTTTATTGCCGTGACTAAAAAGAACGATATCCATAATAAATAACAGTTTCTTACAAACGCGAAGACAAAGATTAGTACATTTGTTGTGTGAATGTGGACGTGTGAGTCTAATTTAGGCTTTAAGTCCCTTGTTACTCTTTCTCTTAACAGGGTCGCATTATTCAACTTAATTATCAACATGAATTTTATATATTTACATATTGTCAGGTTTCATCTAGAATCTAGAGAATAAGTACTGCTCCCAAGAGCAAAACTATAAAAGCAATAAAGATTGAATAAATTATTGCTCATATATTTTGTCAGGCGTTATATTATTATTTTTTAATTACTAGTAAATAACGAAGTATACCTCATCGCAACATTGCTGCCATCTATAACGATCTGCCTGAGCTTGGCTTGGTCGGCGGGCGGTTCGGGTTCGTTGAGCGGAGTCGGTGAGAGACTCCGCGGCGGTTGTTTTGCTGCCAACTTTATCAACTCCGCCAACAGTTCATTGCACGGCGGATCTGGTCCGAGTCTTTGGAGTGCGCTCCGTGCTAATCTCTCGGAGTAACCCAATTTCATGGCAAACTCTATCTTTGCCTGTAAATAACAATTATTCTCACTTTAAATTTCGAACGCGAGGAATTAAATGTCGCATTAAATAGGTAATGGTAATAGCTAACTGGTGTCCGCTACTTCGTCCCCGTTGAAAAATGAAAATTTAACACCTGAGAAAATATCCGACATCTTTATCACTGTGAAGACGGTGGCGCCGCCACGGCAATATTTTTATATGTTTTTTTATAATGATTTATCTATATTACTAATAATATATAAATCTGAGGAGTTTGTTTGTTTGGTTGAAAGCGTTAATCTCAGGAACTACTGGTTCGAATTGAAAAAATCTTTTTGTGTTGGATAGTCCATTAATCAAGGAAGGCTTTATCCAACACAAAAAGATTTTTTCAATTCGAACCAGTAGTTCCTGAGATTAACGCTTATATATATATATCGATTCGTAATTTAGTATAATTTCGATGTGTCAACTCTAGCGCCATCTATCGGTGTATAGTGACATTAAACATAATACTGGCAGACTGCGTGACAAAAAGTCTTATTTTCATCCCATCAGATGGCGCAAATACCAACTGATTTTTTAAATTTGTTTTTGCGATATCTCATCGTATAATAATTACTCATATATTTTCTTTATCAACGCGGATGAAGTCGCGGGCACCAGCTTGTCTTACAAATTATCTTTGTCATAATTAAATAACAGATGAGAATATAATTTTATTTCAAAACCAGGTTATTGTTTTTTTAACTTACAATTTGGAGAAATTATTTTACCAAAAAGAAAAAATATTGACAATTCAGATTCAGACTTTTTAAATACTTTCTAACTTAAATACCTATGAAACCCCATTACCACATTACACGATATTTTCCCAGTAAAACCGATATTTTCAGCCGTTAAAACGAAAATAATATTATTATAATATCTATATATAAAAAATTGATATCCTATATGCGAGGTACTTATGTTTACTTATTGCTATCAATCAGATATGAGATAAGCGAAACACATCACGCAGGTGATCTGTGTCACACTGAATAAATTTCCGGATAAAACCTGTTCATTTTCACAGCCGCGCGTTAATTAATTGGTAGCGAAATCGAATTGTGTTAGTACGGAGGCGTCAACTTACAGGATTCGGTTGCGGAGGTGGTGTGAGTGTTACATATTCTGCAAACTCGGCGGCCAGGGTGTCCGATGAGGTGCGGGAGGCAGCTCTGTGAGCCGATTCCTCCTCACACTCCGAGTCGTAGCTCGAATCCTCGCCGCGCTCGCCGGCCCAGCCCAGAGATGACTCCACATATTTCTGAAACGATAAAAAGGAAATCAATTCACTATACGTATACTTCACACACTGCTCGCCTCGAAGTAACCAATTTTAATGTAAAGGTCGACAGACAAGCTGACAGTTAACTTGACGGTAGGTGACAACCTATAATACAAGAACGCCACAGCACCTGCGGAGGTGCGCTGCCTACTATAGTGGGTTTGAGTAAAGGGATTGGGAAGAGATTGGAAAATGGGCCTGGCATCCCTAATACTCGAAGGAGTACCGAAACACGTTTATATAATAGAGAATACAATTTATTTGCCACCTATCACTGCATACTTATAATTAAATTATACAAGCAAACCGCTACGGCTTAGACAGGGATGCAATTTTTTTATATACATAAACCTTTCTATCCTATAGTTTATCGCTCTTTCCATTAGTGAAAACCGTATCAAAATACGTTGGATGGTTTAGATATAAGTAGTTAGCGGAGAAATAAACAGATACAGACATTTTCGCCGACTTTTTTGCAAAATATTTTTTTTTCTACTTACTTTTAATCTTTGTTATAATATTTACCTTCTGTAAAAAAATATCTAATTGATGCTGAAAACCGCATCAAAATCCGTTTCGTGGTTTAGGAGAACTTAGCGGATATACAGATAGACGACAGACGCAGAAAGCGACAACAATTGTGTGGATGTCTATCACCAGCAATAAAACAATATCAACCAGCAGACGACAAGAGAAGAAATATTAGATAATATCTCTCGTCATTAATTTATGGAGCGATAAATATTGAAATTCGATAATATTATTAGCGACACCAGCGCAAGCGCAGGACAGGGTCACGAGGCCGCCGAAGCGGATCTATAGATGATCATTGACCTTTAGCGTGTGCGCAACTGTCGAACACAATATACCGGTCGTCATTCATTATTTCACCAAATCGACAATAGCTCCAATTCAGACTTTATGACAAATTAAAAAAGCTCCTTATCCACTAAACATTCATTCACGAAACCTGTTTGCATTTTACTCGTGCGAAATTAAATATTTCTCAGCAACGTTAGTCATAGCATAGGCAACATCCGCGTTGAGCCCTAGTTGGCTGCCGATAACACGCAGATATGTATTGCTAATTGCTAGTGAGTTCGGTACCAAGTGGTTCATGTCTTATAATCAATTTTGAATCTCTCATAGGGTTTGATTGTATATAATCTACGAGATAAGTTAGTAGGTCTCGGAGGCCTACATCCGGCGTACCATACGGAAGCGGTCCGCCTGCCTACGCGAAGCCGGATGCGACTTTCTAAAAAAATATGGTGCGCGACAACCGCTGTCGACTGAACGAGACCGATCCGTGTTTCTCTTTACAACACAATAATAATATAAACGTTTTTAATATTACTTGGATTGTTTATTCTTTACATGTGATCATGCCATATTATTTTTTACTATAACTGTGCCCGTAACTTCGTACGCGCGGCTTTCGTGCGCTCGGTATTCGGTATAACTATTTAGTTTGCAAACAGATTAGAATGAAACAAACACTAAATGTTACGGGAAGATTATAGTTTTTGAATCGTTTTTAATTTAAAGTATACATTTTATGTAGTAAGAAAAATTTCTACTGTAAATTAAAATAGTTGTATTGAATTGATAGCAATTCTATTGATTTAATTTCAGTTAAAAAAAGTGAATTGAAATATTGAGACAGCTCATCTGAAATATTGATAATAATAATCATTTATTTGCTGAATATAAGTAATTACAATGGTTTTATAATGAATAAGGCTCGCTACATTATACCCTTCGGGGAGTGCAAATATTATGAAAATATTACATAACACTATAAGGGCTTCTTTCACCAACTACAAGTACAGTGTTGATTAGTTTCTTTTAGAAATTATTTTGGTTTTATTAAATTATGCACTCGGTTTTGTGCATCCTATAGGCGATTTTTTTTATTATTTTCTTTTTAGTGTTTGGGACTTTTAACGTACAAACAAAGGTACCTAGGTAATACCAGCTCCATTTATCCCGGTGACAGGTGACTTTAAATGAAGGTTAGCATACTTTACAGGTGGTGAAAGAGGCCCTAAGTATAATAATTAATCACTACTATCCACTAAGTTATCAGACATATAATCTTTTTCACCTCAAACACGCAGAAAATAGTTTTTTTTTTTGCGATCGTAATTCGAAATTCGAACACCACATTTTGCAATTATTCGACGCAGAAAAAGAAAAAGTGCGTTGAGAATCTATATAAATAAATGTTATGAAAACATTAAGTTTATTATGGAAACAAACAAGGCATTTTAAAATTTTTGATTTTCAATTTTCAAGTTTGAGATAGGGAAAGTAATAAAATTTTCATAATAATCAAAATTTAGAAATTAGTCAAAAGTCAGTTTCGTGTAAACGTTAAGTTCGAGAGAATTTGGTCTACGAAGTACATGCTACTAATACACAACCGAAATAAAAAGTAGGCGGTAAGCTAAAACAATGACATTTCCGCGAATGTACCAATTTCCTCATTACAAGCGCTCATTCTTAGCTTTGACAAAAAACCCATAGGATTCTCCCACTTTAGCCATGCTGATTGAGACATTTATTTGTTACCTGGTTGTTTATATTTTGTTACATTGTTTGTTTAAAATTTAAACAATTTTGTTTAAAATTAAAATCATAGTTTCATTAGTATAATTATGTTTAAAAATATATACATATTTTAACGAAATTCGCTTTTGAATGCAAGCTGAATTAGCCCTAGCAAGTTTAAAATAATATTTATTTTAAACATGCTTATTTATGCTTATTAATAGGTAATTATTTTAAATTTATTTAATTTAATTTTGAATACAAATTAATAAATATTAAAAATATACATATTATTGAAAATCTACTATAAAATATTGCTTTATTAAAATAAAATATCATCTTACTAGTTCGACAGGTGACTTGAACTGAAATCATCAATTTAATCATAATATAAATAAATTAAAAGAAAAACATCAGCCTGTCCCAATTAAGAGTTTTATTGTGAGGTGTAAGGCCGCGCGCCAAATCACTAAGATTAGCACAGTTAACTTGTTCTGTAGATATCTCTTAAACTAATTTAGAAGGTCTTATTACATCAGCTATGAACGTAGGACGTCAATCGACAGTTCCGCTTTCGGTTCAATTCGTTAACCGCTACTGTTAAATCAGGTTGGGACAAAATATATTTTATTTATATCTATACTATTATAAAAGGTAAAGATTTGAAGTTTTGTTTGTAATGAATAAACTAAAAAACTACTGGACCGTTTTTAAAATATCTGTCACATATAGGAAAACTATATTATCAGCGAGTTTATAAATTTACACGGACGAAGTCGCGTGCAACAACTAGTTGTATATAAATAGACAATAAATGGAATGTCTGATTCATAAGTAAACAATGCTCGTTCATTTAATACCTGAGTTGTATTTTAGCCTCGAACACTTTAAAAATATATTTTAAAAAAAACAATGATACATTGAAATCATGTGATTAGAATTATTTAATTAACGATTGTTAAGGCACGTACTCATGACGTGAGGTGTATGGAAGTTAAATAAGAGTAGGCAATTTGCATTTTTGTAGCAGACTGAATGTACCTTATACACATACTAGATACATTTATATATTTTTTCTTGTTGGAAGTCAAAGCCTAACCGCAGAATTAGTGATGATGTAGTTAAGTATTGATTCTGTACAGTTAAGTAAGTAGTGCTAGTGTTAAGTATTGTGGCGGGACTACTAGTAACTCGCCGTATGCAATAAAACAGACCCCCGTGTATGACCGAAAATTGATAGTTTTAGAGTTATTTGAGTTATATATAAATCGTAGTTGATACTTACACTTCGCTAATAATAATAATAAGAAGAAGAAATTGTGAAGAAACTACTTCACAATTTAAAATTACAAGTGAAAAAAATTACGAAAATGTACAGTTATGTACTATATAGGGTACATATATTGAATTAAACAGTTAAAATGACGTGTATTTCTGTTTATTTTTAGTATTTAAAATTACTTAATTATTCGCATAGTACCTATTCAGGGACGTGTACAAATAACGCGAGCAAAATCGTCGTTAGACTTGCTCCACCTCGTTCAAAGTGATGTAATATTATTAAGCAACGGTTTTCACATACGTGCGACCTGCATATCGTAATTTGGTCACACAAGTTACGAACAACATGTGTTTAATATGTACTTAATAATTCATGCAAAAATGTATAGGTAAAATTTAAGCGTGAAAAGATTTAGAAAATTCAATTATCTTAGCCTCAGAATACTGAAATGATGAAAAATATGACTTTTATTTCTAAATCTCAAATAAAAACTAACATAATCTTCAAATAATTTATTATTATTATTATTTCGACTAGAGTAGGTAGACTCGTTTTTTTTACAATTTCAATCGATTTGTTTAACAACCAAAACGAATAACAACAAAAACAAATAATCGACACTAAAAACACCAAAAAATTTAAAAATAATGTCAATATGTTTGGTAGCTTATTAAGTTCCAAATATATTGACATTATTTTTATAATATTTTTTAAGTTACTTGTTTAAAAATCGTGCTAAATATACTGAATAATATGTGTAATTTCGACAAAAAATGTACCTACATGTAACATATCTCAATATTTAAATTTAAATAAAAACGTCAAGGGGACAGGCCAAGATGCATAAAATACATTAAGATGATTTATTGCATAAAATGACAAGAAATGAAATGCATTAAATAAAATAAATAAGAAGACGTAGAATAAAAAAACAATTTTATATCTTATGATTGCCTCTTATCGTAGAATGACCAAATAACAGATAAATATGCACAAAATGTTACTTGACGACAAACGTAAATCGATGTTCCTCTCTGAGTACCGATAAACGCGAAATATAACAATTTATAAATTAATAATTCCAAATACGTGGCTACTGCGTGTCAGATACCGGTTGTAATATTAATAAACAAATTGTTATTATCTAAACCAGAAATTTCTGTAAGAATTTGTTATTTAGTTTAACAAGTAGCTTGTAATGTGTAATGTTGGTGTATCTTAAATAAAAATAAAAATATAAAAATAAAAAAAAATATTTTTACTCTTTCAAGCTTAACTACTTCAAGCTTCAAGATCATCATGAAATTTTGCATACAAACACATTGTCAGGAATACAAAATATGACACGGTGTAAAGGGTATCTTTCATCCAGAAAAAAAAATCTGTTTTCCAGGGATCATCTAAGAATAAAATTAAAAAACTCATTGCCTGACAAAAATATATGAGCAACAAGATAGAATAAATGTTTTTACATCTAAAAAAAGGGAGCGCTGACGAAGTCGTGGGCAAAAGCTAGTAATATTTTTTTGAGAACTTTGGTTACTTACTCGCAAAAACTAAGTTTATACTTAAGTCAAAAATATTATTTAATTTATAAATATACGGAGACAAAGACGCGGACAAAAGCTGGTGACAAATAAGTACAGAAATATCCGAGCTTGATTATGTATGTATTGCGTTGTTTAGCGATAAGGTGCGTGTAAGTTTGTCTGTTGCTACTAATATATAATTATCTTTAACAATTAGCTCAGTTTCCATGTTAGTCGTATTGACGCACAGACCTCAATAAATATTTTCTAAGAAATGATGTCGGTATAATTCGTAACTAGATTTACAAACAAGAACTGTCGTCACAGGTCCAAGTTGCGCAATTACGAAAATTCATAAATTGTAAACACGGGCGAAAAAGTTACTTAGGTTATTTATTAGTACCTACAGAAATAGCGATTCAAAATGAGTTCTATTCCAACGTAATTATTAAGAGTCAATTAAGGGGTTTCCCCAACTCATTTACCATGGTACAACAACGCATTGACATTGTCTAATAATTGCTCTGTTTATAAAACATTTTCATTTAAATATATACGGGGAATAAGGTTTCTAGATTGCATTTTTATCCTTTAACCGACAAGTTAGTGTACAAAATATATAGCCTAGGTCTAAGACTAACCTGTATGTATATCTGAAATAAGGAAGGTAGGTATACCTTTTGGAATAGTGCAAAGAATTTTAAAAACGGATGCAATGGTTCCTAAGATTATCCTGCATTTATATAATATGAAAGAAGATGATATCACTAGTTTTTGCCCGCGACTTCGTCTGAGCTCCTTTTTTTGTACTTCTTTCTGAATATAAGGCCACTGAATATTAGTTAGGGCGTGAAATCGTAACAAACAAACAAATTCACTTTCGCATTTATAAATCATTATTATTGTTATTTATTTATTGAGGTTCACTGTTAAATGCAATTTTGATGCATTCCAGATAGTTTTTAGTTTAATGATTTTAGACCGTAGTCTAATTTGGTTCCAAATACAATGGTCACAGGGTAAGTAATGGTATAACTATATTATATTTATAAAGGAGACTTCCATACTTTCTGAGTGAGATTGGTACAAACGCTTCGCCTGTTGTAAACGGGTAAGTACAGTCGTGAAAGTTCCAATTTAGAACAGTTACCAATGCTATAACCTGTTCTGTTAGAACTGTTACAAATTTTACAATAAGGTAAAATTTGCAATTGAATACGGGATTACGGAGTGATTATACTCCAATTCAATTCAACAGTTCCCGGGTATAAAAATAACTATTTATTTACATTTTATCACTGTGAAGAAATGTAGCCATGGGCGTTAAATATTATGTAACGCAATTTTTGATAGTCCACCCCCGTAACGCGACGTAATGTTTTTCTGTACCCTACCAAAACGTTACGTTTAGGACCAAGTTTAGCAAGTGACCATTTTTACCAAAGAAAAGGGTTGCCAACTTGTGAGAACGAAATAAAAATGACATACAATACATCGAGGGATTCGTTTACAAGACCCCCCACCCTCCCTCCAAATTGCGTTTACGTAATACTTGAACGTCCCCCTACAACAAATACCTACCCAATTTGCATTTCTCTACTTCTCGTATAGGAGAATTTGTATTTTTTTTAATCTATATTTAGGTGAAATAATGTTTGTTCTTGTTGTTGCGGCACAATCAGTTCCTTTTGTAGAGGAGAAATTCTATCACACGTTTGTCGGGCGATAACGCCGACCAATAGGGTGGTAGCATTCGAACTCATACGATGTGTGGCGTCACCATTGAACAGGATGCGAGCTATTACGAGTACCTACACATTATATGACACAAATATTTAAGAGAGACTTTATCTCTTACACGAGAAAAAGATTCGATTAAAAACATTAATTGAATATCTGAAAATTAAAATAAGGTTTAATGATTTAGAAGATTTGAGTGAGGGATGCCAGAGCCCATTTTTCTAATAATAATCAAAGACAATAATAGTCTGATAATAATAGGACGTGGATTGGACAAACATTGTCCCAATAGTCATTCCTGCGGATGGTCTTATAGCAAAGAGTCTCGATCAACACCTCAAGAGACTGGGTCAAGGGACTGATACAGAAGGCGGTTCCTCACTCTGCAGCCCTAACCTAACCATGCAAATTTTTAGATCTTGAAACCTTAAATTTTTAACTGATTAATCGCTTATAATCATCTTATAATACAATTCTTTTATTAACACATCAAATTTACACAATTATCTCATATTTTATTATTACTTTCAATTTTATAATTGCTTCAATTTTAAGTGATGCTTTGTTTTTCGTGCTTATCTGTACTTTCATTTGTAGTTGTTGACTTATTGTTTTAATTACTCACAATTTCTTTCAATTATTAAGTTTTTTTAATAATTGTAATTAACAGTGATAAAATGTAATCTGCAGATAAATGTATATATCATGACCTAATATGTAATATGTAAATATGTACTTGTAACTAGTATTAGCATATAAATGTAAATATGTTTGTTTGTTTATTTATAATAGTAACTTAATAAAATATAAAACTGAGTTTTATTGAATACCGACCGATCGTCAGGACTACGCGAGTTTTTTTTTAACCTCTACATATTTAATATTATAAATGTCAAAGTAACTCTTGTATGTCTGTTTGTCTGTTATCTCTTCTTAACTACTCAACCGATCATCATGAAATTTTGCATTGCAATGAATGTTCCAATCTTTGGTTGTTGGGAATATAGGAAAGGATAAGGTACTTTTAATTCAAAAAAGTTCCCTAGGGCAGTGACGACGTCATCGTCGTCACAATAATAAAGATATAATATTTACTCAAATATTTTCCCAGGTATTTTTTTTATTTTTCAACGCAGACGAATTCGTGGGTACGAGCTGGTTGAGAAATAAAAGAGCGATAAGCGGCGGCGAACTATTGGTCATCATCACTATAACTAATTTATGTAGGAGGTTTTGGTTAAATTGGTCAAAACGCAATAATTCAAAGCAAATCTCTTTAACAACAACGCTACACAATACGATTTCACAACGACGACAATGAAAAGGCGAAAGTTAACGTGATAGTGTTACTAATGACTATAAATACGCTACATCAGCCTTTTACGAGATATAGACCAACATCAGGGAGAGAAAGGGGCCTTGTTATTCAACTAAGGTGCTTATATTTTATGGAGAAACAGGTGTCAGTTGATACAAAAACAATACTATGAAACTTTACTAGTTTAATAATTAAATCAAGAGGCTGAAATAGGGTTCAGGGTAAAAACAACTTTTATAAATATTTTTTGAAATATCAAATTATACCCTTACTTTACAGTAGGTACTCGATTAAAGTTATTTGCTTTGGAAATCTTCATTTATCTTCGGAAATGCGAACGCGTGATAATATATTTTTGTCTAAAGAAAACGAACTGTTATAATATTTATTTATATAGCTCTACATTTTTAATATTGTTATGACTTAATAAAAATATTATTACATTTCAAGGAATCAATTAAGTTGTGTATAGGTATGGGTGCTATATAAACAAAAAAGGTTGTGTGATTTCCTACCATTGAGTATTGTTAAATATCATAGTTAATATAGCGTTTGTGGAGATTTTAGGAACGGTTTTGGGTTATATGAGCTCGGAAACACAGACGCCGGCCGGCAGGGGGTGTCAAACCTTGGCAGTGTACATTACAAAGGATATTTTAAACAGCTTGGTCTGAAAAAGGTGGATTTTCGGTTTTTCGATTGAGGTGTGTGTAATCTAGGAAAATATTAAAAAGTATCAAGATCCACAACCAATCATTATCTTAAATTAAATATTACTTAAAACGACCTGGTACTCGGCGGAAAATAGAAATACCGGACAATGTACAAATATTGTTGTAATGTACGAATGAAACAAGTAATCGGACAATTTTATTCTATCTTACAACGACCGGCTAATGACTCGATTACATGGCAGATAAATATAATAGATTGCACGAACAGGATACAAATATTTTTGATTGTACGAATCAAATAAGTGATCAAAAAATAACACACATTCATTCTTGTATAGAAACAGTTACACACATACAAAATCTCATTTTAATAATGTGCTCAGCCATAATCGGATCCTAGACCTTTTAATCTGTTATTACTAAGTCTAGAATAATAGGTATGTTAAAATGTTGTTAAACCGTTCCACTTGCGGACCACGAGGCGCGGACAGGGGTTTCATCCCTTCGTGGTTGATGTTCCTCGGACACGCACGAAGCGTTACAGGTCCACCTTTCTTGTCCGAACCGCTAGGGAGTGGAACTCACTGCCCGCGTCTGTGTTCCCACAAAATTACAACCTCGGGGTCTTCAAGTCAAGGGTAAATGGGCACCTACTAGGTAAGCGTGGTCCACCTTCGGCCGCATCTGCACCTTACATCAAGTGAGATCGCGGCCAAGCGCTACCTTGACATCGTAAAAAAAAAAAACTTATAAATAAATAAAATAACAACTATATATGTACATTAGAAATGAGTTCAAATGTCTAAAGGTTGCTATCCCAGGTTATAGAATCAATTAGTTGGGTCAGGTTCAGAATGTCCAAAGTGTCAGAATGTCCAGTATCTTAGAATGTCTAGTGTCTCAGAATGTCCAGTATCTCAGAATGTCTAGTATCAAAATGTCTCTATGGCAAAATGTCTAGTTTCTTAAAATGGTCACTTTATCAAAAGAACTTTACCCTCGTGTAGTGGTGGAAAAATATGGGTTTATCTGTCTAGAAAAGCACCTCCTTTCTAACTAGACTAACATTTTGTTAACTAGTTTAAAAAAACTAGACTTTTGGGACAATAGACATTCTGAGACACTGGAAATTTTGAAACTAGACATTTTGATAGACTGGTAATTTTGAAACAATGGACATTCTGACACTTTGGACATTCTGAACCCGAGCCAATTAGAGCCGGCGCCCACTATCGGCATCGGCAAGGAAAAGGATTTTAGGTGGCAAATTAACGTCATGGCAATAAAGTCGAAATTTCCACAAAGCGTACCGAAGCGGTATTTTTGTTACTACGACCATAAGGTATCCCTATTTTTCACTGATTCATGTCTTTCTTATCCTTTACAAAAGTCCTACAATAAAATAATCAGACGATATTTTGTTTTGAAAAACGGCTAACTACAAATTTCTAACTTTTTGAGAAAATGACCGATTTTTGAAGTAGTGTATCTCGGGATTTGTTTGACATACAGAGTTGCGGTTGCAAATTTTATCTTCTTTAAGAGTGTGTAAGATGACTTTTCTGTATATATTCAGAAGTTATAAGCGAACTGAAAAAGTCTGAAAATTTTGAGGTTTTTCGAGCACCGTGCAGTTAGCACAGGTCTTTCGAAACTGCAAACTTGGTCTTACTGGTATCTATCCTAACAACATCCCAAAAAATCAAGACAGTGCAATTTATTGAAACCTAACGCGATTTTTTTGCCTTAGGTGACTGGCCTAGTTTGACGAATTGGATAAGTTTATGTTCTCGTTGGATAAGGTAATCTAGGTATATAGCTTCCGTAATAGACTTTGACTCCTTTATTAGATATTTTTACATATTTTATTTTAGTAAGTAGGTATTATACAGATTATACCTATAAAAGTTAATAAAAAAATTAGTTTGTACCTACACAATTTCTATATAACAATGATTTTCTGATAGGACAAAGGCTTATCATTATATTATAATATCCCATGAGAAAAAAGCAGATATGAATATTAAGTAGGTGATCGGGGACCCCATTTAGCAACCATACCACTATAATGATTAGCTAGCGTAACATCGTACAAAACCCATCGGCAACAATAGGAAAGCTAGGTTGCGATTACTAGTACTTGATTTTGTTCATTTTCCTACAACGTTAAACCTAAAATATCTGTTAATAAATTCTCTGTATAGATAGATACAGAGAGATGGTCTTATCACCTATAATTTCATATTTAATCTCGATAAAAATCCGACAACAAGAATCTTTAAAGTTAAGAATCTTTAAAGTAGGTACATAAAGTTAATTTTTTATTTAATTTCTAACCAAAAATTTGAAGCAGATTTAAATGGTTTTTTTTATGTTATGGTCGTCAGACAGGCTACCTGATGGTAGTTGACTACCGTCGCCTATACGCCACACATGCTCCAAGTCCGTTGCCAATCCTTAGTAGGTACGTTTAGGGAAATGGGCTCTGACATTCCCTACTCAGTACTACTCACTCATCGAAACTTTCCTGTAAGCAGGTGGTTACTTCCGCCAGACGGGCTGCCAAAATGGCTGCGAAACACAGTGTGTCCTGCCACAGTACTTGCTAAACCCAGATCAGGGCAAAGTTTAAAAAGTTAATTTCCAAAATTGACTGCGCCGGGAATAGAACCCGGGACCCCTGAGACAGAGCGCTAAGGCAAGCACGTTAACCACTCTACCAATAGGCTCGTTAAAATATCTGTGACTTGACTAACTAATAGTGGAGTAAGAAACTAAATAAACAAACAACATTAACTGGTTCGCAATCAGCTGATGTCGCTTATACATTAATAATCCGATATCACTTTGCTCTCAGTAAAGTGAAAGTTTCGGACTGATATCCAACCAACGTCGATTGAAAAAGCGAGACACTACACGACGAAGAGGTATTATAAACAACTAGCGACCCGCCCCGGCTACGCACGGAGCTGAAATTTTCAAAAATCCTAAAGTACATAGTATAAAACAAAGTTATAGAAACATAGAACACATTTTATAGGTAAGTGTAGATAATGCGTAACGAGATGTTTTAACAACTACCTATACATAAACAGACACATTTCCACAAATAATTCAGATTTATTAAAAAATGCATCTAAAATCTAAATATTGCTCAAGCGAGACGACAAATTATTACAAATTTTCACGCGACATGACTGCATCAGATGTGCAATTATAAGGTATCTTTATTTATGATCATGCTGATCATGCATATAGATGAACAACTCCTGATAAATATATTTTCAAACTACACAATCCATCAATGCCGGAGATCGATTTAAATAAACACACGTACAGAGCTATGACGTTTCGACAACAATTTTCACAACGAACCGGCTCTACTTCCGGGTTTGTTAATATCGTCCGATCGTGAATGAACATTGTACATTTGTACATCATTACAATGCTATCAACGCAAACACTCCGCTAGACATCTAGCCACTACATCCGTGAGGTGAAAATGTTGTCATAGCCTTAGTACAAGGTGCTGTATCGATTTCATACCTCCTGTTCAACGTCTTGGGGGCTGATCTGATATGAGTGTCTGAATGTCAAGTGGTGTCGCGCTCACCTGGGTATTGTCAATCGCGTACATAATAATAATGAATTCGGTGTCGATCGAGTCGCATGGCACAGGGCGCGCTTGTGCGAGCGCGGCGTGCTTCGCGGCGAGACTAGCTGTGGAGTGGAGTGGATAGCGTGCGGCATACAGTACAATACAGCGGCACCACACACGGACCCGCTTCACTCGTCGAGTGAAGGGGAAGCGGGGCACCGCGAGATCCGGGTTGTGCGCCCACTGTCCGTCCGACCGGCCCCCAAACAAATCGCACGCATACCGTTGACCTCTGCCACTAAGGCGAATACATCCTCGACAAATGTCCCGTCCAAATTTTGTTAGAGAAGACTAAGGACTACGCGATTTTTTTTTGTAATAATTTTTACATATTATTATTAACCTATCCATATCCATACTAATATAAATGTGAAAGTAACTCTTGTCTGTCTGTTTCTCTGTTACCTTTTCACACATTAACTACTCAACCGATCATCACGAAATTTTGCATAAGCATTGTCACAGAACCAGACACAGGGTACTTTCATCCAGAAAACGTAACTGTTCCCTAGGGATCATTTAAAAATAAAAATCCAATGCCTGGGAAAAGTATTACAGCAATAAAGATGTCAGGCAATATTATATTACTCATTTATATTTTGTCAGATAACTAAGTATTATATTTTTTATTTTTCAATGCGGACAAAGTGTGCCAGCACATAGAAATCTATCTAGATAAATATAATAAAATCGTAAATGTGCTGTGTCTGTTACATATTAAATATTTTGAAAAAAATAAAAAAAATAAACAATATTCATATTGAATTTTATATTTATTTTTAATAAATTAATATTATAAAATATAAATGTACACTTTTTACTTTGTTACTGAGATAAAAAAATAGTTTTTAGAATTTTTGTATGTTTAACAGCTTAATGGATTTGGATGAAAATTGGCGCACGGATAGTTTATTAACTGGATTAACATGAAAATGTTAGGTTCCTGTGGAATTTTCGAAAAACGGACTATAGCATGTACAAAGTCGCGACCACAGCTAGTTATAAAATAATTGCACTGGTGCATTGCTTCTGTCTCCATTAGCAACTTCTAAACATCTGAACTAAACAAAAGAGCAATAAACAAGAAATGTTTGTGTATATAATTTGCAGAAATAATTGCATTGGTGTAAAGCTTGGGTTTTTGTATTTTTGTCATGTTTTTGTTCATAATAAATAATTTTAAAAATTACAGGATCAATTTTAAAAATTCTTTCACCTATAAAGTTATGCTGACGAAGTCACATGCTACAGCTAGTAAATAATAAAAGGCATTTAGAAATTTAGAAAACAATAATAGGAAAATAAATATTTACAATTGGGATCTACACAATCAACAATATTGAGGATATTGTTCTGGTTATGTATGCAGCATATATTAATATAATTATATTATTTAAAAAAATCGTAATAATAACATGTCAATAAATATTTATTGTAAAATACTGTTGAATTGCACTGTAGACAAAACTATACAAATATAGAAAAAAAAATATAAATATTTCAAAAAATATCGATTTCACCTATGTGTGAAATAAGTGTATTTGTACTATATTTTTTATGGGAAGGATAGGACACCCACTTGGTGGTAATTAGTTAACAGTGCCATAAACAGAAATAAAACCAAGTAACCCTCTCGAAACTAGGTTCAATTATTAATTCATACTATAAAACACAATAATCCTCACACTGTTTCAATACTTTGGGTCCTCAAACTTTCGACCCAAGCTATTCCAAAAGGACATGGGATGTCCCGTAAAGTCCTGGGAAATGTACATTACATGGGAATTTTTTCGTTAATAATTAATAATTAGATTTATTAAATTACTAGGCTTCTTTTATAGTTATAAAATTTTATTGCCAAACATGGACTGAACCTAGGTTTATAAGAATTAAAATTACAATTTGTTTAGACTATACAACAACTTTATAGATGGATTTGATTTTATATTCAACAAATATTGATTTTTACTATAATAGTGTTTATAAGAGGGGTAGTTACTGACGCCACAGCTGTCCAGTTTATGAATGAATGCAGTGTGCTTAATATAAGTATTAAAAAAAACATTTAAATACCACATTATGTAATATTACATTTATTTACAAAATTGTAAGGTTTTTTACCACGTAAGTAACTAGTTTCCATAATATTTTTTCTTAATTAGGTGGACATTTATCAAAAATTTTAAAAAAAATTACTTGAAATTTGTATTAATTGAATATGTGACAGCAGCTGCTTACATTACAAACTCACCTGTATTCTCCCAACAATTTCTCGTGGATTGAAGTTCCCATCTGCTGGATTTAAGTTGAACGTTATATTGAAGTATGCATATTGAGGATTTTCTTTAGCAAATAGTGATTTGTTCTCTGTTAAAGTCACATAGTAAAAAGTTTCCACCAAGTTAAGATATTTACTATAAAAATCTGACAGACACAAACGGGGCACTGATATCACCATATCCTTGTCAAAAGACATTATTGATTGTAAATAGTTATCAAACACATACTAAGTTTCGTTGTTAGTTAATTAAATTTACATCGAAACAATTCACAATTTCACATCATAATTCGTAATAGCAAAGCAATGACGAAAAACAGAGACACAGTCACAATACAGAATTTAGGATTGAAATGAAACAAAACGAATGACGTGACGCTGACGTTTCTTTGCAGTGTTGCCATTGCCAATTGCCATTGACAACAGTAATATTGAAATTTTGTCTCGCTCAGAACAATAACTAAACAAAATCTGGGTTTCCACTTTTCCTTTTCCTGGCTTGACAAGGAATATTTTCTGGTGGTGATAGAGCCATTAGAAGAACTACTAAATCCACATCTTCCCAACAACAGCATCTTACACAACTTAACTCTCTGTTAACTTGCACACCTGTATTGTTCCTAAAGTATTGATCGTAGAGTAAAAATGAATATATACAAAATTGTAGAAAATTTTGTCAGAAGTACCTAATCATAATCCTATTCGTACAGATATTTGCGATATGAGGAAATAAAGTAGGTACCTTTAAACGAACTCCCCACCCCACCTCACACTCGCTCACACACACACACACACACACACACACACACACACACACACACACACACACATACACAAACACGCACCCGCGCGCGCGCGCTCTAGTAATTAGTATAATGACAGTTGTTTTTGAAAATTATGTCATTTATAACATGATGGGTATAACTGTACCTATTTTCAAAACTACATACACGAATTATTTCCCTGATTACCCATATTTCGGCTTAACTTGATTGTACTATTAAAGCTATGTCTTCCGCGGTACATACAGAGATGTTTTTAATAAAAAAAAACTTCAAAATTTATAGCATACCTAGGTACCTACCTGTTATTGCTGAATTTTATTTAACCACCTACAAAATTTATTAACATATTTTGTTACCCTCTTAATTGCTTACCATAAGAAAGTATTGTGTGGCACATTTCCTTTATCATTAGTTGCAAATATTACTTAGGTATTTGTTTGGTTTATACAAATACTTTTTCTGTTCTATTTAAGACTTTTTTGTAGTTTAAGTGATTTAGTTTAGCCTCAAAGGAGTCTTTTTAATGGTAAGTAAGCTAGGGAACCGCTCTTGGTTGACACAGCTCCCGAGTAGGTACACATTAAAAAAAGTCCTCGTAATAAAATTCGCGCTGGATTTTATTAGTAGGTATCTAAAATAACTTCAGTTCTTTCTGGTCGAAAAATAGTTTTTAGAACTTTTGTGTATGCGCGCTAATCACAGAAAAGTCTTAACCGATTTCATGAAAAAGGAACTAACTAAATTCAGATGTAGTGACATACGAGTATGTATATGAATTGCCGTCTTTGATAAATAATACACCATTGCCGTACTTATTTTCTATCGGCAAATGCTGCACTACTTACCGTTTACCGTCAATTTGGAGATGTGTGGACCCCACCTGATAATTATATAACATGAAAATACTAACAATGTTGTTTCGTATTATTTTATAGCAAGGCAGCAAGGCAGCGCAGACGATTTAAATCCAAATGATCTTAGATAGAAGTGTTCACTTCAAATTAACACTTCATCATCATCCAATGACTGATCAGTTAAACATTTGAAAATTTAAAATTAAGTCAAATTCTTAATTTTGTCGTGCAATAAAAGCCTAAATAAATTTCAATTGATCTTTGAAATTTACGTATTTAATGTTTAAGCATTAAATACATAGAGTTTAAGCAGTTTGACGAGCCCATTGGATGAGTGATAAGAGTGCTTGCCTATCGTCTCAGGGTCCTGGGTTCGATATCCGGCGGGATCAACTTTGGAAATGAACTTTTCAATATTTACTCTGATCTGGATTTGGAAAGTAGTGGCAGGACACACTGCGTTACGCAGTCATTTGGGCAGTCCGTCTAGCGGCAGTAACCAACCCCTTACAGAAGACTACCGTGAAATAACAGCATTTGTGCCGTTGTGCTTCGGTGAGTGAGTAAGGGATGCCCATTACCCCATCCCTTTTCCTTAATCATTCTATGGTCGGCAACGCACTTGCAGCACCTACCATCAAGTGGACCGTCAGCCTGTCTGTCGACCTTAACATTATATAAAGTAATAAGACGATTTATGGAGGGGAGAGCAAAGGGAAATTGACTGGGCCATCTCTTACTTAGGTACTCACAGAAACACAACAGCACACATATATTTTACTTTTATTTCTCAGCTGCCATTACCTATAATATTTAGGTGTTATAACAAAATTAATTCTTAGTATTGTTTGTTTCAGAATCAACGGCGTAAAATCTTTATGGCGAATAAAGAGCTCATTTAGTCCGGTGTTGATAGATTAGCGAGGGAAACACGAGAAATACGCAATCAGAACCGTTGGCGACACTGCAATCCGAGCCTTAGTCAACCCAGAACCTGTAGAACATTAATACAACCCTCAGCACTACCACAAATATCACTCCCAGTGCTACGCCTAGTACCAGACTTAATTTTACCATTAGTACCACTGCATCACCCCCAATAATGTACCAAGTAGCAAAAACCATTTCACAATCGGTACCATCGCCGTCAGCACGTTCTTTATGTGTAGACCAAAGTACACAAACAGAGGTACCATATCCTGAACCGATGGACGATCACATCAATCAAATAGAAAAGATACTTTTAGAACGACAGAGGACTACGAAAGACCGTTTTATTGAAATGCTTAAAAATTTATATGATGAGGCAGGATGTTCTAATGTTGAAAGTCTTGAAAACAGATTTGAAGAGTTTAGTAGAGAATATTTGGAATGTAAAGAGGAAAATAGAGATGATGAGGTAATAAATGAAAATGAGGAAGATGCTGATAGTGTATCACATGATGAAAGCTATAGTAATGAGGGAAATGATGATAGTGAGGTAACTAGCGAAAATGAGGAAGATGCGGGTAGTGTATCAAATGATGAAAATTATAATGATGATATGAATAGTCACAGTGAGGACAATGGAGGCGATGAATCTGAAGAAGACGCCCAATTTCGTGGGTTATTTTAATCCCATCAAAGTCTAATTTTAGTAGTTTTAAAATAATTTTTCTTTATTATTTGTACTCAAAAGCCTTACATTTCTTCTTACATTGAAAGTTTTAAATAATGTAATAAATAATAATATTATAAATTAATATGATTGATATAATGTTTAAGGTGACGTCTTTTTGAGACCAGGCGTTCAGTTGTTAAAGGTATCTTACAAGCTGCTATTTACTTAACTGTTGTGTTAAAATATTAACTGTAAATATTTTGCAATGCTAAAATTAACTACAAGTGTCCAATATTCCCAAAAATATTCCAGGTATCTTATTATTTACCTGATCTTATTATAAATCAGCTGACAAAAATTTATTACAGTTAATACTTAACCACATGCACGATTCATGTGAGTCCAGTTGTTTAAGATTATCTAAATTGAGCTGTTGTAGTCCTTGTATTAAAACATTGTTTTATTCTTTGAGTTTCAAGATTTTGTAACTATTTTCATTTGTACACCTTTTCTATGAAATTAAAAAGAATAAAATTAGAATATGAAAGAAGACTTTATTATTTCTTTGCTGGTTTATAAAGATAGTGTCAAACTATTGTGCAACATTAGCTATTGTGATACAAACAATAATTTTGATCACCTTATATTTTACACAAACAAAATGTTGTACCTATTTTCTTAAACCATTGAGCAGCTGATTATGATTTATTGATGTTGAAACTGAGTTATCAAAAAGCAATTTATAGAAATATATATCTTCTGTGAGCTCTCAGATGAACTCCATGGCAATTAACATATTAAATTAATAACCCTCAACATAAAAGACAAGTTGTTTACTGATCATGCACCGACGCGAATTGGTGGTGATACAAGTATGACACCGTCACCTCGAACAAACAGCATTGGAATGTTTCTTTTTGTTGTTCTGTATACTTCTTCATAAGTTTCTTCATCAATTTCAACGGTTGTTATAGTTTCCTCTGCATCCCCAAGAACCATATTCAGATGCTGATCATATGCCTACAACACAATAATATAGTGATTTGTGACAATATTTTTATAGTTTACCTTTATCCACACTAATACTATAAATGTGAAAGTACCTCTGTCTGTCTGTCTGTTATCTTGTCACGCCTTAACTACTCAACCAATCATCATGAAATTTTGCATGCACATTGTCAGGGATAGAGAAAAGGACATAGGGTACCTTTCATAAATATGGAAGAAAAGTACTGTTCCCATAGGAATGATAAAAATAAAATATATGGCGCGGACGCCAAAACTTAGTATTAATTATAACATTTCAAAGACTACTAAAATTTTAGTAAGTACGATACCATTTCTATTTTCAAAAATACTTACATGAAGTTTCCCTCGTAGCTCACGTTCATTTCGCATTTTTACATATATTCTTTCGTCCAAGCTCAATCGTATCAAATCTAAGGGCTCTTTTACAGTCATAGCAGCTATCTGTAAATATAAAAAAACAACCTATAAATATTTTGAAATTCCAATGCGTGAAAGATATAACTGATTATTAAGAAAATAATTATATATATTATGATATTATTAATAAATTAAAAAAAAATTTAAAACTATTTAAATAAAAAAAGGGTCTTACATTTTCGGTATCTTCCGCCATTTTATGGTCTTAATTTAAGAAATAAGATTTATTAAAGCTTAAAACTAAAGATATTTAGTTCAGATTTTCTAATCTAAGATTCTTAAGATTTCAGTTGTTTATACAAAATTATTATAAGCTGGAAAGAAATCTTATATTAAAATAATGTTAATAAGGCAAACTTCACCAAGGTTTGAGGTTATGTTATCTTTACATAGTTTCAAATTTGTATTGTATTGTATACAAATACACAGAAAAACAAAATTTTGATGATAGCGCCACAGAAGAGAATTTTTTACTAATAAAATAATAATGAGATTCAATAGAATTTTAAATTGATTTGCAATATTTATTAACTTTTTGCTCATTTATTTTTCTAATGTGTTGATATTTAATTTTAATTTTTAGATGATTCTTTGGTATAGTACTTTTCTGCTGGATGTTCTTTAAACTGCCTCTCACAATTACAGTTGGTGAACAGTTGAGCAGTTAAGTAATATACAGTTATATACAAGAAGCAACATACAAGAAAACAAACTCTCCGGCTTTCCTATTACATTAAGCGCGGTTCGTGCGGTCTCTTTTTGCTATATAGTAGTTACTGGATTAACGATTAACGCACTTGAAGAAAGTTAACGGAAGATAATGAGACCGTTTAGAATTTAGATTTTTAAAGTTAACTTAAAAGTTAATCCTTTTGTCGAAAAGTAAACATCGCTAACTAATAGGTATATTAATTAATTAACTTAATCGTTAATTAACAGTTAGTATGCTTACTATTTACATGTAGTACATTGATTTACAAAGAGCGATTCGAAAGCAAAAATAATGCAAATAGTGTGAATAATATCCTCAACTAAAGAGGGTTTCTACAATAACTGTCTGTGGCGGGCGACGATATTCTAGTTCCGAGATTCTGTCGCGTGGCTTGCCAATGTTTGTTACATTTATTTTCTTCTGTGGTCGTTTGCTAGACATGCGTTGCATTTGCGTCAAATCAAATATATCAATTCAATTATCATAAGACATAAATCGAATTGTCAAGTTTATTCTGTTTTCCAAATGAATTATTTTTTTATTTTGTGAACATAAGCAATCTTATATTTATTATTATAAAAGATGAAATTATTTTGAAGTTGTCAAATAATAAAATATAAGCAGTTATGGTTAGAAGCGGGTGAGTATAATACTAGCAATAGCAGATCTAATATTCACAAACAACGTACGCATGCTATGTTTTTCTCATCTCGAAGATTACAATTAAAAAATATTAAAAATTTCAGCCGTGACAGAGACAGGGATCGGGATCGAAAGCGATCTCACAGTAGGTCCGCTAGTCCCGATCGTAAAAGGAGGCGTTCTCGCTCACGAAGTCGAGACCGTAATTCAAAATCGTCCAAAAGGAAGCGAAGCAGAAGCAGGGAGCGCGATTCTAAGAGAGATCGTAGTAGAGACAGAGACCGTGACAGGGACAGGGAAAGAGAAAGGGATCGAAAAAGGTAAGCAATAAAGTATTTAGAAGACATTGTGCTTATGAAAGTGTTTATGTAATTTTCAATGTGAATATAAACAATATAGACAACCTTTTTTATGATAAAGTTTGGATTACTGACGCCTAGTAAACTCAAGTAAAAACCAAAGGAATACGAATATACTGCCAATTGGATGCATAACACAAAATTTGCTTTGGCATGCCTTGTTCATGCACGAAAAACAAGAACAGACAAGCTCAAGTGTAACTATCCCCTTACAGAAGGCTACCTTGAAATAACAGCATGTGTGCTGTTGTGTTTGCCCATTTCCCTGACCCTTCCCATTTCCCTGACCCTTCCCAATCCCTTATCCTCAATCATACTATGGTTGGTAGTGCAATTGGGACACTTTTAATGTTGCTTGTGTTATATTGGCGACAGTAGCTATGTACCATTAAATGAACCGTCAGCCTGTCTGTTGACTTTAACATGAAAAAATTGGTGCTGTTATTTCTCTATAGTCTTCTGCCACTGATCGGGCTGCTCGTTTTCTATTGTAGAACACAGTGTGTCCTGTCACTATTAAATCAGTAATTTAGTCTGAAATTATATAAAATTTTATAAGTATGTACTTATTAATTAACAATTATCTTGAATAATTTCAGTTCATAAGACATTTTGACTTTAAATTTTGAGATTTTTAAGAATTAAAGTTAGTAAATTTTATAAGCAATTCATAATTCCTTGGAACTTTGGGTGGAAAAAAAAAAAATGTTTCTCTGGGAAATTTTTATCTTTATACAAACCTTCCTCGGAGTTCAACAAATATTAAAAAAAATGCCATATTGGTCAAGCCATTTTCCAGATTTGCACTTTGCAACACATCTAGCTATTCATTTTCATATACTAAGAATAAACATATAAGGTTAGTTTTAAATGTATGCAGTTAAAAAGTCAAAATATCTTTGCTGTACATATGTAACTGTTTGAATAAAATTTCATGTTTTTTTAACATTTGAATTTTTTTAGTGATAAAAGAAGTGACAAAAGGAATGGCGCAAGTAGCAAATCTTCAAGAAAAAAATCTCCAGAAAAGGACAAGGAAAGATCTAAGTCTAAAGAGAAAGGAGTTAAGACAGAGTCTGGTGATTATGAACCTGGTTCTATTGATAAGGTAAGTTATCTTTTACAAACTTTTTAAGGCATGGAAAAGTAGTGTGGTGACCAATGGTCGAGGCCCATGTATATTGAATCCATTTATTTCTCTTTATAGACTAGATAAAGGAGTCACTTCAAATTTAGCCTATTCTTACCCTTTATTTAATCTTGTGAGCTGTAACTTGGACTTGAAGCTTTATAGTAATTCTTTTCTACATATAAATATATTTTAATGTTACATGGTATTATTAAAACGTCTGTCCTATGTTTATAGGAAGAGGAGCAAAGTCGGTTGGAATTGGAGATGCAAAAGCGACGAGACCGGATTGAGCGCTGGAGAGCTGAGCGCAAACGGAAGGAACTCGAGTCAGCCAAGAAGGAAGTACAGAAGGGCAGCATCGTTACCACAATTCAAGTGCCCGTCGCCAAGAAATGGTCATTGGAGGATGACTCTGGGGATGAAGGTATTTTATTCTATCAATGTACTTTTCTTTAATGCTCACAATACAAATATTTTTCAAACTAGTGATATTTTACCCTCAAACTGCATGTTGCAGATCTATTATTAAAATCAAAACTATTACCTTTTTTTAATCTTGGCAGACAGGGATTAGGATTAGGAAAAAATATCATAGTCTTGCAAATGTAGAGATTCCACAGGAATGAAAATTGTTTTGTCCAATAAATAACAATTATAAAGATATATGTGAGTAAATTCCGTTTACTGTATAATACTTCCTCTTCCAGGTGAAGACGGTGAAGCCAAAGATAAACAGAATTCTGAAGAGAAAAAAGAGGAAGAAGATGAAATTGATCCCTTGGACGCCTATATGCAAGAAGTTCAGCAGGTAAATATTTTATTCTTATATTTTTTACACCTTCAATATTTGAAATTAGAAAAGTATTTAATTACTCTAAATCCTTCTTAAAATTGAAACCAGAAAAGAAATTCAATGATTTCAAATAAAACATTTACAATGTTCAGTTGTAAATTTAAAAAAAAAATGTCTGTTATTTCGCCTCGCTCTTTCATCAAATAGGTGTATTTTTTAAATATTAATTTTTGCCTTTTATTTCCTATCAAATTGTGATATATTTTGTCTCTATTGTTGTAGGAAGTTCGTAAAGTAAATCAAATAGACCAAGCGCGTGGAATGAGCGTCCCAACCACTGGCGGCACTGGAATCGTCATACTTACAGGAACTGCAAAGAAGAAGGTCACAGAGCAAAAGAATAAAGGTGTACAAGTTTTTTTTAACTGATTATGCGTTCTTGCTGTAAAAATAATAGAGAATGTGACATTTTAAATGGCTTCCAAATTGTGTAAAATTGAACTTGGAATTTATATAAAGATTCGTTCAGTACCCTTGAGATGACGTCATTTCGTCACTGGCGCCAAATTTTATATATTTTGAGAGATCCCATGGGAACCTGACATTTTTCCAGGATAAAAGTATCTGCGTGTCAAATTTTATCCAAATCCGTTCAGCAGTTTTTTTACGTGAAAGATTAACATACATCCATCCCCACAAATTTTCAAATTTATAATATTAATAGGATGTCCTATTTTTAATTTTAATTTTTTTAAATAAAGGCTAATCAAAATCAATATTACAGGTGAACTAATTGAGCAAAATCAAGACGGCCTGGAATATTCGTCGGAAGAAGAAACTGAAGATATAAAAGATGCAGCTGCAAATCTCGCTTCAAAGCAAAGGAAGGAATTGGCAAAAGTGGATCACTCTTCATTAGATTATATGCCTTTTAGAAAAGCTTTCTATACAGAGGTAATTGATTAATGCTGTTTTTTACACTATTCAACGACATAATTATTATATTCGCAGACACTAATCAGGGCCGGATTATCCATTAGGCAATGTAGGCAATTAGGGATAAATGGGGAAAGGGGCTGTAATTTATAACATAAGCTTATTTGAAATCGTAAGCATCCGCTTAAAAATGCTTAAAAACGCCAGTATGATCACACATACTTGCGGCATCTACCAAGTCGATCACTAAATTTGTAGTCTGACAATTTTTAGGTAGATCGCCAGCAGTTCAAGTTGGGGGTGCTCAGATTGTATAAAGCAATGGATATTAAAGAGATGATGATGATGAAATATATTTATATATATTATAATATTGCACAAAAAACCTATATAACTATGTGGTTTTCAGGTGAGTGAATTGGCCAGAATGACGCCGGAGGAAGTTGAAGCGTACAGGACAGAATTGGAGGGAATCCGCGTGAAGGGCAAGGGTTGTCCCAAACCTATCAAGTCTTGGGCGCACTGCGGTATCAGCAAGAAAGAACTCGATATATTGAAGAAATTGAACTTTGAGAAGCCAACCCCTATTCAGGCGCAGGCGATACCTGCCATCATGTCTGGAAGGTAAATTTGAAACTTACCAGCCATCGTCACCCGAAGAACCCAAAAAAACTTCTTTATGTACTGTGTGGGAAATACAAAATAATATTTAATAAATATCCAGTCAGCTGTCTAGTCTGGGTCTCGTAAATTTTAATCCCTAAACATCTGCATTAAAAATGAATAGTACATAAATTTCTATATCAGACTGCATATTATGATAGAAATGAATGTCTTTATTTTTACAGAGACTTGATTGGTATAGCGAAAACTGGTTCCGGCAAGACTTTAGCATTCATTTTGCCGATGTTCCGTCACATACTGGACCAACCGTCTCTCGAAGACACCGATGGACCAATATCACTCATAATGACGCCCACGAGGGAACTCTGCATGCAAATCGGCAAAGACATCAAGAAATTCGCCAAGTCCTTGGGCCTCAGAGTTGTGTGTGTCTATGGTGGCACCGGAATTTCCGAACAGGTCTCTTTATTTTTTTATTACTATTATTCTATGCTAAGTTCAATGTCACTCAGCGAGCTATGAAGCGGGTTATGCCTGGAGTTTCTTTGAGATCAGAAATTTATAATATTAGTTGAAGAACTAAAATTATCTACATAACCAATAGAATATCAAGCTGAAGTGACAATGGGCCGGTCATATCAGCTGCAGAGCGGATAACAGATGGGGTAGACATGTTCTCGAATATTTAACATATTGTTAAGACTACACATGGAACGTTCTCGAAAGCTCGAGCGCAGCCCTGGGCGCTTGGAAAGTTCCACGCACGTTCCCCATCTTGGTCTGCGAAAATAAATCATGTACTTATACCCCTAAACGGCATTTTAACTTACCCTGCGCGTAACAATATTTTGTTACTTATGTTGGGTAGCAGGTTGGACAACATAGATGGCGTTTCAATCGGGTAACATTTTTTTTTTTCGAGTTCGGGCAGGAAAACGTCTGCTGGGTCCGCTAGTTTCTATATAGATTTTACAAGGCTTATTCAATGCGTAAATAGAATATGCAGTCAAAAAATAAGAAAAGGGATATGATGATTGTGTATTGGTTTACAGATAGCTGAGTTGAAGCGTGGCGCGGAGATGATAGTGTGCACTCCAGGTCGAATGATCGACATGTTGGCCGCGAACTCCGGTCGCGTCACCAATCTCCGTCGCGTCACCTACATCGTGCTCGACGAGGCCGACCGCATGTTCGACATGGGCTTCGAACCCCAGGTACTGGCAACAATAGAATTCCGATCCGTCGTATATGTGCCGAATTAATCAATGATATACATATTAACAGGTTTGCTTGTTCTAATAATTCGAATAATTGTTTTTCTAATAATTGAAGGTTTTAAAGGTGGTTGGTCTTCAATTTTGAAAATTCCTTTTAATTTCTTTCGAAGCGAAAATTTTCAGTGATTCCAGTAGAATCTAACTCAGTTTCGTACTACTTAGGGGAAACTACCCAATTATTGGCACTTTAAGCCATACGATACAAAAAAACCTCATATAAATTTTAGATATCCTTTAGATAATGTTGATTATGCATTCGGGTTAATTATTATATTGTCAGCATCATATATAATATAATGTTTCCAGCATTTTTAGCAGTATTAGGCAATTACACTCGTTTTTCTTTCAATAGAACCATAGACCATTTATTGGCACCTTTCGACCTATTGTTGGCATTCATTCAACCAATTATTGGCATACAGTGCCAGTAATAAGAATCATTCAATCTTATTATTGGCCTTAAGGTAGTAGGTATTTTAGAGCCCACTTAAATCCTAAATGCTGTAAAAACTTAGATACGTAGATAATTTATACTAATATTATAAAGAGGAAAGATTTGATTGTTAATTTGTTTGCATCAAATACTGGACCGATTTGAAAAATTCTTTCACTGTTTCGAAGCTATATTATCAGCGAGTAACATAGGCTATAGTTGCGTGCAATTACTTATATTTATGAAAGATTTGAATTAGGAAATATTTGAGGAGTTTAAATTGGCATACATAGTTTTCTTCGGTATACCGTTTTCTTCAATACCTAAAACCAACTATTGGCATGATATTACTAGTTATTACCATTACTGTCTATAGTTGTATTTTCACTATTAGCATGGTGCCAACAATTGGAAATCTTATCAAAACACAATGATTTCTATAAATAGATGTAATAAATATTATTACATATAATGTGTATGAAAATAAGGGGCAAAATTGAAAAAAAATGAATAATAACAGAATCCAAAACATTGGCACTGTGCCAATAAATTAGAATCAGGTTTTATTGTCAAACCAATTATTGGCATAGCAATAAATTAAAAACTAAAAGTCAAAGCTGCAAAATGCCAACAAAAGTACGTAGCTTCAACAATACAAAACTATAAACATAAACAGTCATGGAAAATCACAATAATTTATCACATAAACAATTGAAACAGGGAGCACTTACCTTAACAAAATCTTAAGATACTGCCCGCGTAAAAGAAAATTCATTGCGACTCAAATAAAATTTGAAAGTTTGACAGTGCCTAAGATTTATTTATTTTTGTGGGAACACAGTTTATGGAATAGTTTTCTTATTTTTTAGGGAAAAGTTTAGGGTGCCAATAAATTGGAGGGGTGCCAACATTACGTCATCTTACCCTATATAGATTTTATCGATGTGTGTCTTATTGTAGGTGATGAAGATAATAGACAACATAAGGCCGGACCGGCAGACTGTTATGTTTAGTGCCACTTTCCCGCGTCAGATGGAGGCACTCGCCCGACGGATATTACAGAAACCCATTGAAATTCAGGTTAGTTGTTATAAGTAAAACAATAAATTTCAATAGTAGGTACATCATAAGTTTTTCTTAATGTTCAGTGTCGGCAGATAGGCTGACGGTCCACTTGATGGCAGACAAGTGGTGCAAGTGCGCCGCCGACCATAGTAGGATTAAGGATAGGGAAGGGATAGGAAAATTGAAATGAATAGAAAAAAAAAGAGTTGTTCAACAGTTATTGGAAGATGAAATAGAAGATATCATAGTTATTAATGCTCATGCCTCTGGAAAAGAGGATGAAGATTGACTCAATTTTCACATTCGTGAGAAGAGATGAATTATCAACTAATTCTATCAATATCTAGTCCTGCGAAGAAAACGAAGAAACGCATCACATCAAAATGGCAGCATTTTGATGTGATGCGTGACGGCACACTGGTCACGTGGCGCGGTCTTTTGAATCCGTCTTTGTTTCATATTAATTCATAAGAAGCAGTGGGTCGCGGTCGCGGGTCACTGTTGCCGGTTGCGGTCGCTAAGAACCGAAGTAGCGAAAGAAATGAAAATGTTATGATTTATTTCAGGTGGGCGGCAGAAGTGTTGTGTGCAAAGACGTGGAACAGCACGTAGCCATATTGGAGGAGGAAGCGAAATTCTTCAAACTGCTCGAGCTCCTCGGCCTCTACAGTCAAAGCGGGAGCATAATCGTGTTCGTCGACAAACAAGAGAACGCGGACAGTCTCCTGAAAGACCTCATCAAGGCTTCATACTCCTGCATGAGTTTACACGGAGGTGTGTAATATGTATTCAACCTTGACCAGTATGGAGACATTTATGAACATTTTCATTCGTTTAGGATATGTAGTAGTAACTAACGGACCGGATCGATAATACTGTTATTGACTGTATTTTGGCGGAATTTGATCTGATATACATGGTAATGAAGGATGTGAATCTCCATTAAAAAAAGATCTTTATCTACAAAAACATAATTTTTCCCATTAAATCAACGTTTCAAAATGTACAGCGCATGCTACTAATAATTATAATTTATTTATTTTTTTATTTATAATTTCAACCATTTCGAGCTCGACTTTGTATACTTTGTAACTTGAATCTATCCCGGGACCCTTGTATCAGAGCGCTGGCGAGCATCTTAACCACTCGCAAGAATGGGCTCTACAAGGAATCATTTGACGAATTATTTTCTTGATGAATGAATTTGCACAAAAAATTAAATACCGGTTCGACGTCTACAATGTTTAATTGAAGAACTTGTGAAAAAAAAATCCAAACAAATCAGTTCGATTGTTTACTTGGAATATGGCATAATGCGTGATTTGCACCATATAACTCCATACTGGTACAAAGAGCAACTATTCCAATTGTGGGTAGCGGAGTCTTGTAGTGTATGAGACTGGGGTGTTGTTGTGTAGTTGTGTTGTATATATTAAGGGTGATCTGTTACAGGGATTGATCAATTCGACAGGGACTCGACGATAGTGGACTTCAAGTCGGGCAAGGTGCGGCTGCTGGTGGCCACGAGCGTAGCGGCCAGGGGGCTCGATGTCAAGCACCTCGTGCTCGTCGTCAACTACGACTGCCCCAACCACTACGAGGACTATGTGCACAGGTACCGACCGCCTAACGCAGCGCGTCCGACTTGTCAGATTCAGAAAATCCATAACCGCGACCGCTCCGTCAGGAGTGTACGACCGAAGAGAGCGGAGACCGTAGTGTTAAATGTTTGCAGGTGCGGTCGCACAGGGCGCGCCGGCAACAAGGGGTACGCATGGACTTTCCTGACGCCGGAGCAGGGCCGCTACGCAGGAGATCTGCTGCGCGCGCTTGAGATGGCCGGAGCGGTGCCCCCGCCCGAACTTCGCGCGCTATGGGAGCGCTACAAAGAGGCCCAGGAGAAGGAAGGCAAAAGGGTGCACTCCGGCGGCGGATTCAGTGGAAAGGGTCAGTAACAATTCTTTCGAAGCAGTATAACTGGAAAGTCGACTAGTATAATGTAGGAACAATGAATGGGCTGAAGGTTCTCTGTCCACCTGTAAAGTAAATAAAAGGCAGAAAAGTCTGAGAGAGATGAAGCGACCGTGCGGCCTCTGGTTGTTTCTTCTAGAATTTTGATTGGTCCAAGTCCACGTCACGACCTACAGGAAAGAGATAGGTATTGGCCGCACTATAGCTTTCTCTTTCTAGAGAGTGATCAATTTCATGCGGATATTGCTCAGTCAATTCTCTATGTATTATGTCTGTGGTATCAATTAAGGGAGTGACTAACATTTGTTCAGCTCAATTCAGCTTTTGTCCATATAAAAAAAACCGGTTGCGTACAGTCCATCTGTTCAGCTTTACTGGTTGTCTTGTGCATTTTTTCATTTACTTTTTCAGGCTTCAAATTCGATGAGTCCGAAGCGCAAGCGGCGACTGAGAAGAAAAAGTATCAGAAGGCGGCTCTGGGGCTTCAGGACTCTGACGATGAAGACGTCGAAGGAGACCTCGACCAGCAGATCGAGACCATGCTGGCCGCCAAGAAGATCGTCAAGGAGATCAAGGTATACAATAGTTTTGACACACATACCAACTGACAAAATTAGGAAGAGAATATCAAGTACATCATGATCCCCATCTCTATCTCTTCCTTCTTTATCCCTTATCCTTAAATTTTCTATTGTTAGTAGCGCACTTGCACCTATGGCGCTGCTTGTGTTATAGGCGACGGTAGCCACCTACCATAAAGTGGACCACTACTCTGGCTAATTGATAGAACTATAAATATTCCGAGCTAATACAACTACCTAATTTCGAGAGTTTTAGTGATGGCTGTCGTGCGTGTTGTAGCCGGGTGTAGCTGGCGTACCGGGTGCTGGCGGGACGGCGGGCACTGGCGGGCCGGCGGGTGCGGCGGGCTCGGACGGGAAGCTGGAACTGGCTCGGCGCTTGGCGTCGCGCATCAACTTGGCCAAGGGGCTCGGCGCCGACCACAAGGGAGCCACGCAGCAGGCCGCCGAAGCTATCCTCAAGGGGGCGCCCACCGCGCACACCCTCATCACGGTATTTTACACAAATTCACATCCACTCGTCATAACAACCTCTATAATCTGAACGTTTTTAATTTTAATATTGCACGCTTGATTGCAGGCCAAGACGGTAGCGGAACAGCTTGCGGCGAAGCTGAACACGCGTTTGAACTATCAGCCGCGAGACGAAAGCGTCAACGAGCCAGTGGAGGAGGTGTTCCGCAAGTACGAGACCGAACTCGAGATCAACGACTTCCCGCAGCAGGCCCGATGGAGGGTCACCAGCAAGGTCTTCTTCAACTTTCTTTCACCGTTATTTATTTATTTAAGGAGATATAACAACTGCAGTACAAGTAAACATAACAAAATCGTATACATATTGAGACGTGCTCATGTCCATTCTAATACAGTTACTGATAGAACAATTTATTTTTACAGTAGACATTTTCATTGGCGTTTTATCACACCGCGAATAAAATGACTCACAATAGAAATATTGTATATCAATAACATGTTTACTCTTTTTTATATAAATTTCTCGAAATGTTCAAGTTAACGATCACCTTTGGCGTCAGTTCATTTTAATTTCCAGTCCGTAACCTCATTAAATGTATTTACATCGAGCGACGAGATAATGTTAATAGTTAATTTGAATTTAATGCAATTTCTCAGTGCATTTTGTGATATTGCATCGAGCTTACAACATGTTGCTTAAACTGGCAGTAATTGGTCTGATTGTATTTTTCTGTGTAAAACTGTTGAAAAAACAACGTCAATGCCATCATTGTTATAAATAAGGTAAAATTCTATTTAATGGTTAGCAGTATAATTTTTTTAAATTTTATTTGCGTAAATTATTTTTAACAAACAAAAATTTAATACCTACTTTAAAGGTTTTTTTTTTATTATTTTATAATTTCTTCTAATATTTATTCTCGTCTAATATAGACAAATTATAAATTTGAAGTAGCTGTCCACGTCTGTCTGTTTCATGCGCTGTAGTTAGTCTTTTTGAAAAACCCACAGGAACCTAAGATTTTTTCAGATAAAAGATAGTAAATTATTTATGTGTCAAATTTCATCCAAATCCGTTAAGAAGTTTCTAAGATTAGCATGCACAAACGTACAGACAAACGACAAAAGTAACAGTACAGACGTACATGACCTTGTAGTACAACGTGTTTGAATGTTACGATTTTATCATAAGTTGGTGGGTTTATATGATGTGATTGGTGTTGCAGGAGGCGCTGGCGTTGATAAGCGAGTACTCTGAGGCGGGCATCACGGTGCGTGGGACGTACGTGCCCACCGGCAAGGCGCCGCCCGAGGGCGAGCGCAAGCTCTATTTGGCCATCGAGAGCTCGCAGGAGCTGGCCGTGGCCAAGGCCAAGTCCGAGATCACGCGCCTCATCAAGGAGGAGCTCCTCAAGCTGCAGACCTCCGCGCACCACATGGTCAACAAGGCCCGCTACAAGGTGCTCTAGCCGCATCACTCAAATAAATACGCGCCGTTTATACATTGCTTGTTTCATTTCTCAACCTCTTCACTCAGGTCTAATTAAGGCCTTGATCACACGTGCCGAGCAGAGTAGCGAGAGACTGCATTCGGCCTAGTGCTCGGTCGGTGGTATATATCTCGGCCGAGAACGGCCGAATGCTCAAACTGATCTGACTCGCCAAGGAAAGCAAAATGAGTGTAAACATCTACTCGCCCACTCTACTCTCTCGGCCGAGTACCAATTTGCTCACACTACTCGGCAAGTGTGATTAAGGCTACGGCCACACTACAGAGAGCCTCGCTTAGTTCTAAGGGCTTGATCACACGTATCGAGTAGAAGTGGAGTGGCGAGAATGCTTCCAGCCGAATAGAATGGCGCGACAGTCACTCTGACTTCGTTTTGTATACTAGGCCGAGTGCTTGGCATACCCTACCCCGCATTATCTCGCTCACCCATTCGCCAGGTCTGTCTTGTTATAGTGGTGGCGAATAGCCGACAATTTCAACGGGATTGAATTTTTAAAGAGTCCCCAAATGCGGATTTCATGTTTTTTTTAAAAGATTTAATTTTTATTACAAAAATAGAATATTTAAACAGTTTAAATTAAAAACAGACAATTTCAAAATCCATCATGGGAAAATCTGCCAGATTTAGGACTAGCAACATACTTGTATCCTAATATTCAAATTATTTTTTAGCATAAATGCTGCTATTTTTCGGTGGTTTTCTGTAGGGGGGTGGTAACTAGACGGGCTTTCCAAATGACTGCGAAACGCAGTGTGCCCTGCCTTATTTTTAAAATCCAGACCAGAGCCAACTTTGGAATGTTCATTTCCAAAGTTGACCCTCCAGGAATCGAATCCGGGACCCCTGAGACGTTAGGCAAGCATCACGATTAAGAAGTTCCGCATTTGCGGATGCGGATACGAACCCTGAATCAAAATAGGCAACGGAGATTTTCCAACGCGATAATTACATATTTGCACACAAAAGCACGTGTTCCCTGAACCGCAGATAGCGAGTGACATCGGCTCGGCGAATAATTATTAAAATAACCACAGAAGCGAATGGTCTCGTGCGCGAACGCCACCTTGTGATAACAGAGGTTATCATTCCGCAGCGGGATGATTCCATGGCAAACAACTTCATTAACGCTCATAAAAAAGGTTGTAAGTAAACATAGGGCATCACGTATGAAATGTAAGCTATCACAATTTATCTGGCGACAGGACAGACGCAACATAAATCCCCATTAGTTTCAAATATTGATTTGAAATGATTATTGCTGGCTGTAAACAAAATCTTGCATTGCACATAACGTATCCGCCCTAGTCAGGTCCTAGTATTGCTTTTATAGCTGCCTACCATCACGTGACCGCTTACATCGTTTATAAGACCCTTTGGCTATATTTCTAAATATCATTTAAATAATGCATATGAATTTTTTAACTTAGTCTAAAGCTTTTGGTCCGTAGAGTTTAAGCGTAGGTATATAGTAGGTACATGCGCACTAAGCGGTCAGATCATGATTGTACTTTGACCGTTAAAAAGCTACACCCATGCTACAACAGATGGCGAGTGTGAACTGTGAAGCAACTCAGTCCTTAGGTACATACATATAAAAAAAACTTAAAATCTAACTTATATACATTCTTAACTTAAGCAACTCTCATTAGAGACCGTTGATATCGATGTTATGCCATTTATATACCACCGGGGACAGAAACAGTCCCCGATTGCGAGAGTTGCTGGAGAAATACGATCAATTATTTTCAGTTGGATCTGGAAAGTAGTGGCCTCTCTGACGTTCTTTACATAAAAAAAAAATTAAAAGATAAATTTCCGATTTTCTTTTTTCTGTAAATTTTTTTTTTTTTTTTTTTTTTTTTTTTTTTTTTTAATATAATAAATAAATAATAAATAAATAAATATATTCACACATTCCACACAGCACCATCTAGTTCCACACTAAGCAACTAATGCTTGTATTATGGATACCAGACAGTTGATATACTACATAGATTACTTTTTTTTTTAAAATACATACATATTATAAATACAAAACATCCATGACACAGGTACAAAGGTAAAATGTTAACACATAAACATTTGCCCCTAGCGGGATTCGAACCCGCGACCGTTTGGTTAACAGCTAGGGTTACTAGCCACTAGACCAAACGAGTCGTCAAAATACAATACAATAAAAATTAAATTAAGTTTTATTGTAATAATATACCTAAACTTTGTTTGAACTATAAAATAAAAATAGCCTTTATTCACTGACATTACATACATACACTTTTTAAATTAATTTTAAATACTAACATCGGCAATCTGTAAGTCAGGCTGTCCCTTGACATAGGCTTCCTCCAGGCTATTCCATATCTCTTTATCCCGAGCAGCTCTCCTCCAGTCTTTGGGTAAGTCGTCTTCCCATAGTCTTATTGGTCTGCCCTTTCGACGCTTTTGTTTGAACTATAGGTATGATGAATTACCTATTAAAAATTAACTCGGCATAACAACTACTTAGAATCTAATTGTTTTATCAAAATCAATTTTTATTAATTGTATTATATTAATTATTTTATGTTGTTATTAATTTTCTTGTCCAATTAATTTGTTATCGTCCGTCACTAAGTCACAGTTATTATGATAGGTATTTATATAATATTAAACAATTTTGTTTGTTAAAATGAATTAAGTATTGGCGATTGTTAGTGACTAGATTAGGTAGTCATGTAATTTTGTTTTCTTCACCTTTAACTTAATACGATATATTCGTATGCCAGATTAAAATTCAATTCTAATGTAACAGAAGCCTTATGACTTCTTCTCTAATGCGTACCCTTCCAATATCTACATCATCATTTAAATTTATCAACAATCTTATGGCCATAAAACCGGAAATCCAATAAATCAAAATAAATTAGTTCTAATTTCCAAAAAAGCGTGGAATACAATAAATTAAAAGACAATAAAAACTTGATGAAGAAAGACAATAAAAAAAAATATAGGTACTATTTTTATTCATGATCAAAGATTCAGAATTCTTAATTTGGCAAGAAATCATGGGTCTATAGATCATCGCGATAGTGTTCTATAGATCTCTTTTACTAATCTTTTTTGTGAAGGGACACAAACTTTCCATATTTTGAGAGTGTATCAAGCCGAAAGCAAGGGTTTTGAATTCACCATAAATTTTGTATAAGAAAATTTGAATTTCGGTACAATAATTTTTACTAAAATTACCCATCTATTAGGTAAGTACTAGCTGTTGCATGCGACTTCGTCCGCGTAAATTTATAAAATACTAGCTGGAGCCCGCGACTTCGCCCGCGTAAAAATTATATACTTACTAAAACCTTTTTCGAGAACCACTCTATCCATTGATGAAAACAGCATGAAAATCGCGAACAGACAGACAGACGCGGCGGAGGACTTTGTTTTATAATATGTAAGGATAGCCTATATTACTCGCTGATAATATAGCTTCCCAACAGTGAAAGAATTTTTCAAATCGTTTCAGTAGTTTCGGAGCCCATTCAAAGCAAACAAACAAACATACAAATCTTTCCTCCTTATAATATTAGTAGGTATAGTTTTATAGTATTAGTATAGATAAACAAAATAATTTAATTATATTTGTAATATTGAGAACCCCGATTTACCAATATGTCTTAGCAAATGTTTAGAATAGCAACTTATTTGTAGGTACCAATAACTAATTCAGTGTGACATTCGTCACATAGCCTACACATTATAGGGATTAGGTACGAGTATATGCGTCTTACTTCACCTAAGTCGTAGGTAGGTAGATAAGTGTTTTTTTATGAGTTCGATATGACGTTACTTTATCTCAATAAAAAAGTAAACATTTAAATTGAACTTTAGTCAGGAAAAAAATAACGAAATGCGTCAAGAGATGTTTTTTTTCGCACTAAAATATACCTACCTACCATACGTCTACCTACTTGATTGATGTCATTTAATTAGTTGTAAGTTGTAAAGAAAGGGGTTTATTTATGAACATTGAACTCTAAGCTAAATGCGCATTTGCTTTGTTTACTTACGTGATGTTTTGCGGTTTTTTGGTTTCGTTATTGTTTATAAAAGTTGTTTTTATAGAATTATGTAGATTACTACATAGATATTATATTTCTTTTTATAGAATAGAAATAACATTGTTATTTATGAGTGAGTTTATTATTTTCTTGATATTTTGGCGATTTTTTATTTTTCAGTTGATGTTTTGCTGTTTTTTTGAGGTCGTTATGTTTTTTTGAGGATTCAGATCAGGGTCAGATTGCTAGTACAACAGTTAAATTTATATCTTAGAAAAATATTTCAGTTTATAGAATTGCACTAATATTAGTGGGTTTATTAATTTCACGCAATTGGGCTCTTTTTAATTGGGATAGCTATTAATCGCCCTAATAAGTACTGGATCCAGGCTCTGGTGCTGATTTTACATTTTAATATTGTGTATAAGAGAGCTTATTAAGTATTCAATTTATGTTGCTACTTAATTTATGCTGCAACAGCTCAAACATGGTGAATTTATAGAGAAATTGGTTCCGGAATTTCTTAATCATACCTACATCGAAATACAACAGCACATCACGTACTATTATTATTATTTCAATTTCTATTATTATCTATTATTTCAAAGCTATTTTCTGTAAAGGATTGGTTAGGCACTGTTGCCAGATGGATCGCAGAATGATGTCCCTGCGATTATAAATCTATAAATAAATAAAAATGAATCGCTAAATTGCTAAGCGCAAAACTATAACGGCTTGACCAATTCGGCAATTTTTTTTTCTAATATTCGTTTGAAGTCCGAGGAATGATTTTATCAAGAGAAAAATTTGAAAAAATACCGGGAAAATTGTATCCGTGCAAAACCGAGGGCGGATCGCTAGTTTTTAAATTATATTTCCGCCAACTTTAGTCCAGTTTGATTGTTATTAACAATGTACCTAGGTACTGGGAAATTCTTTATGCATATTATTGTAATGATTACTCTAAGTCATACAATATTTTAACTACACAGAAATTACATAGGCACTTTGGTCTTATGATCTATCTTATGATGCACGTACTTAGCAAATATGTATAATTATTATTCTACACTAACTGGGATTAGTTAGTTTCACGCAAATGATAAAATCGGTCATACGCAATTATGGCGCATTATGAGTCAGAGGCTTATACGTCAGAAATATTAATGATATTTGTTCGGTACGCGGTTCCGTATAGACATGTCATACACAAGTATATATACATCAAATATAAATAACAAATTGTTATAAAAGTGTCAGATGGATAGAATAATCTTATTGAATTCTTTGGGTTTTTCTTTACATCAAAAGGAAAAATACATATTTAGATACATTCATCCTTACCTACTCATCAATATTCTTTCTCTCGTGGACAGAGATGTATCAAGTTGAAACATAAGAGGGCTTTTTCCAACTCGAGCAGCTTACCAATTCCATACTACCCAATTCCATGGTTGTTATTTTTAATACATAAAAAAACATGACATTTCTGAGACATTACATGAAGGTTTGGATGGAAACAAGAAACAAATCAAGTCTTTATGTCGGAGAAGTTATTTCGCTTTCGCAATTGGCTTTTAACACACTCTGACAACTCAGACATGTTTTCAATTACAGGGAATTCATGGTTAGATAAGTTCGTTTCTAGTTAGGATAACAAAACTATCAAAACTGTAATCAACCTAATCAGCTCACGTACACGATAACATTAACGATTCAATCACCTGATTCGAGGGTGTGAGTGGCAAGATTAATGATGTCATTGTACCGACGTTTGGCACCGAATTTTATATAAGTAAGTACCTAGATATTAAATTATAGGTAAGTCTTAAATTATAAAACTTACACCTAAGTCTTAAATTATTCCATTACTCCTTCTTATCGATAGCAGATATACCTTTAATATGAATTTTAGAGTTTAATTTAAGATATTTATATCTTAAAAAGCTTATGGGAACAATAATTCGCACACAAATTAAGTGGAATCGAAGGATAGTTATAATATTTTTATATATAAAACGGGCACACATTCATATTGTAAGCTATATTAATTTTCTACATTATTTTATAATTTATAATTCATTTCGTAATCAGTGAAATACAGCGAACTTGAATTCCAAAGATATATTATTTCGACGGTGAAATACAATATACATTCCTCACAATTTGATTTTACTCTGACAGCGCACGACTTTCAGAATATGGAATAAAATTGTTATTTGTTGTCTGATTGACAAATATTGCAATGTCATAATGATTATAATATTGTTATAATAACAGTTTTTGTAGTCTTTAATTGCCTTCGTTTGCAGCTCGCAATAACGTCATTGTTTCACGTTCGATCCTTATAGTGCTTGTACACTATGCAAGTAGCTGGGGCAAGTAAAGGAGCAATTTTGTTTGTTGTGGTTTACGCAAGTTGCTTGTGCGGGCTACATGTACAAGCTACTGGCGTGAGCTGCAAGCACGAACATTGCTCACTGAATTGCGCTTGCAATTGTACCTGCTCAAGTAACCCTCGTGAGTAGGTACTTAGTCCGCGCACTTACGTAAGTCCTCGGTGCGTACAGGTTACTTGAGCGAGTAGCTCGCATAGGAATATGTTCGTGTCACTGGACCCATACATATTTTGTACGCCATAGTTTATGCGATACATAGGTATAACCTTCGCATATGCATTAAATTATCAATATGAAATTGTATTTAAATCTGAATTTTATGTACATAAATCTGAAATTCGCTGAAGACCCAAACATAGCAAGCTGAAGTGACAATGGGGTCGTCGCATCTGTCGTAGAGCGCATAATCAATGGAGTAGACGGGTTCTCGAACGGAGGCAAAGAATTGGAAGACGTAGCGTGGGACACCCTGCGACCCACAAGACATACAATCTGAAGGGCATCGCAGGAAGTGGCTAGGTGCTTAGAATAGAGGACCGTGTGTAGTGGCGAACCTTGCGAGAAGCCTTTATCCTACAGTGAAGAGACCATAGACAGGCTGATGGTGATGTGCATTAGCATGCGCATGTTTCCCGCGCCGCGTACATGAACCATTACTTGGCGGCTGATGCGAGTCTTATCTCGAAATAAACTTTCCATTGCTTCTCGTGTTTTGTTTATGTGTCGTCCTAATTAACGCGTTATCAGTCTGCTCATTATGTTTTACGACAGTACCGATGGTCGCGAGGGGGTATTTATGTGACTTCGCCTATATTTTACACTTGATCTATTCATATATTTACAGGACAAACAGACCGATTTAGATAGTTATAGCTACACGTAAGTAAGTAAATAGAAGTGTAGACGAGCATTATTTTATATTTCTATAATTTGTTATTAATTTATATATTTTTTGGAATCTAATGGATTCTAATGGAATCTTTTTTTATACCTAGTAATGATTTAAAAACGATTCTCAGATAAAATGGAATGACAAAACCCTGAAGCAGTGATTATTAATAATCTATGTAACGAGGTATAGGTACCAAATGAATTGTAAAATATTCTTTTACAATTCGCAATTAATGTGGGATCGCCAAATCGCCAACCTCCCAGACATGGTAATTTTTTTTTTAATTCTGTAACTTATCCAATATTAAAACGAAATCCAAAATCAATAAGTTGATATCACCATTTTATAAAAGATTTTTTTTTGTTTAATTTAAAACTAAAACGTTTTTTTCATTAAGCGAAAATTATTCAATCGTGTATACCTATTTAATCTTTATCTAAAGTTAAAGATAAGGCTGCCTCTTCTAGATCCCTATCCCTTTTTTAACACTAGAAATAGGATGACTTTCTCCTATCGCCGGCTTTCGTCCTATATAATATCCTATTTGAAAGCAACCATTTTAAACCATTTTGTTGATTTCAATGTTATTCATATTACATCTTTTAGAAAAGATCATATTAATATCGAGTTGTCTCACCCGGCAACAGAGAATGCGGAATTCATTGTAATAATATGTGATAAAATTGTTTTGCAAGTTATAATAAACACTGATAATTCAATGTAACTTTTTTTATAGTAGATACTTATGTATTTTTGTAGATTTCTTACTTAAATAAAATTATAATTGGAATTGACAACAAGCTTCAATAATAATTCTATTTATACAAATAATAATAAATCTTTAAATGTGTTGCTAAACCCAAACCTCAATAACGACTGGACCAATTCGCTTATTTTTTTCCGTCCGAGAAAAGTTCTTTATCTTTACATACCTTAGATCTTTCAAATTAATCAACGGATTTTAATTGATAAATTGCAAATTGCGAAGCTGGGAGCGGGTCGTTTCTTATGAAGAGAAAATTTTGAAAATTGCGCGGATTTCTTTTTTGTTTTGTTTAAATTACACATCAGCTGCCACAGTCCAGTAACTTTGATGGAACGACGTCTGTCTAGTCAGCTCGTGTAAAAAAATAAAGCATAATTTCTAATATATAGCTCCTATGATTACAGCCATATCTGTAAATATCTATGATATCTGAAAACGTTACCTATGATTACTTGAAAAGTCGTTAATCATGGTATAGTAGGTATTTTCCTATCCTATAGTCAACCCTGATTCTTCACTCGATCTTAACAATCGTCCCTCATGTGCCCATGTGAAAAGTGGGTTTTCGTACACACTATTTCACAACTTTTATTAGCAAATGGTTGTAATAAAATACGCATGTAGAGGTAATTGTACGTGACATCGCAAAATGATGCAAGACTTCAAAGACAAAAGTAAGCAGTATAAGCACGCAGTTTATCTGTTTAATGTTTCTGCTTACTCGTGATCAACCAGGAAGAACTTAAAAGTATGTTAATGTTTAAATATACCTAAATTGTAGTACATATCAATAGGACTTAAGTTTATTCAATTTTTTTTTATGTTAAGGTCGATAGACAGGCTGACGGGCCACTTGTTGGTACCGTAGCCTATAACACAAACAAGGGGTTGGGCGGGCACCAGCTAGTATTATCTAATAAAAGTAGGTTAATACCTACCTATTCTTACTTATCTATGGTTACAAATTACAGATAAGTAATTGCACTCTCTTTAGTTTTTAATTTTCTCAATCTAGTTTTAGTTTCAAAATAAGTATTACGAAATATTTAATTAATCTAATTGCAGAACAAAAGTGTTGATCTTGTTTAAAAAAAATACTTTTAATTCGGTAAAAACACCAATTTTTTTAATTATAAATTGAACTTAAAAACACGTAAGTATTATTTTGTAATTTTTATTTGCTAATACGTTTATTAATGTTATGAAAATTAAGTAGACATCCTGGCTAAAGAATTTAAGAGAGCGGTTCGGTTTAAGCAATCGTTCCCTCTTTCGAGCAGCTACCAGCTATCAAGGTCAAAATAGCCATGATGGTCGCCAACCTTCGAGAAGCGGCACGCTAAGAAGATATATACAAAATAAACAAAATAGAAATTTTCAATATTTTAATTGAATCGAACGTTTCAGTTTCTAACGATTTATATTTTCTTATATTTTAATAAAAATACATGTCGAACGATTTACAAAACAAGAAAAGTATAAAAAATTAACAAACCCGTATGCATATAGTACAAAACAGATGGCGCGAATTATCGAGTTGTTATCGAGTTTTCCTTCTATCCCGATAGGTGGCACCACATATTCTGGTTTTAAATAAAAATATCCAATCTGCAATTTGTTTAAACAAATTTTTTTATGAACAAATTTTTTTCAATTATTTATTTACAAGCGTCTATAAAAATGTCTATTACATCGCATCGTGTTTTTACTCTACAATCAATATCTATCTTTTTAATTCTTCTGAGATGATTTTTTGCACATACCTACTGTTACAATATTGCGTCAATAAGAGACCAAAATGTAGGTAATGTATTATTTGTCGACAAAATGCTTAACTTGTGCCCTATGACTTCATGTTTTTCTGTTCTTTATTTGCAATGCGGTGTTGCTGTGCCAACTCGGTTATAAAAATGTTTATGAATAATTTACGGTAGTGTAAATACTTATAGATATAATATAGATAGTCTCAGCCGGAATGTTCCCGCGCACGCGTTGCAGGTCATAGGTCAGAGGTGCGCGTCGCGCCCTTAACCCTGTTTAATATTTATAACAGATTCTAGTGTGTAATTTCGTGACAGTGTTATCGCGGATAATATCTGACAAGATTCCGTTTTTAACACTTGTTTACGCCTCTACGTTTATCTCGATAAACAACTACATAGGTACATACGTGGAATTTTTCCATTAGCCAGTTTCTTAAGTTTCTTATGACAATACTTTTTCGAGCTAGGCTCTTAAATTATGCCGTTTTTAGGTACTGTTATTATTTCAAATTGTCAAGTATTTATCGCCAATTGATACTTTATCATCATAAATATTCCACATTTTTTTATAAACTCTTTTTTTATAACAGTTGTTTTTTTTAATGATATGGTCAATCTTTGATGTAGAATGTATTTAAAATTAAATAAATAACCAATGATATGAGGAATCAACAATTTTATAAAGACTGGTTTGGGTATAGGCAAAATAAAGGGTTGTTTTTTGCAATGAAATACAAGAATATAGTTAAATATAGTATCTTTTATTAACTTACTCTCTTTTAAAAGTGTTCACTAATATGAAATCTTCTCAACGATATAAAAATAACAATCTGAACCCAGTTAGGGTTAGGGTTCCATACAACATTCTCTCTTTTTTCTCTACAATAATTATTTTTTAATATCACAACATACTTATTTACTACATTTTAAAGCTTCAAGTTTGAACTTACGAACTATTTACACTAACTGCTGAGATCTAACGTTCTAACATTATGTTTTCAACATAGGCTGTGCGTAACACTAAAACTTGCGGATAAGGATGGACACATTATTGCGCGGCCGACTCCGACGGTGCTGGAACAGATGTGACCGTGGAGTCGAGTCCTCCAGTCTCCAGCACCGTTTTCTTTACCACGGACGCCATACAGAAGGACCCTTGGTCAGACTGGCGCTTGTGCAGTCCAGAGGAGTGTTCATGTGCACTGGTGATGCTGGTGGCGATGGAGTCACGTAGCCAGAGGATGAAGACACTGTCGACAGAGCTGGGCTGGGCGGGCTAGCAGGTGGAGTGTCAGTGCCGGTCGCTGCGCGCTGCATATCGTTCAGTCTATGGCCAAGATGGGTCATCAGTTGTGTGCCCAACCTAACGTCGACACCAGGAATAGAAGCGAGACACCGCGACACTTCATTAGCGGCATGAGTGAAGCCAGCTTTGAACCGATCTGCGTCCACGCTGGGGCTGAGCGAGAGTCTGCGTTGGCGGCGAAGTTTGTGAAGATGGCGTACGGTCAATTCCAAAATATCAGCCTTTTCCAGTTTAGCAACGTTCTCGCCTTCCGACTGCAAGGCGCTGACCATCAGCTCCTTTAATTCGTCGAGGCACCGGTTGATGCGAGCTCTCCTCTTGCGTTCGAGCATAGGTTTCATCACTTTACGGTATTGATAAGTTCGCGAGACCGGCTGCGGGCCGTCGTCCGCGAGCGAATACGCGATCTCGTAAGACATGTTAGACATAATTGTGTGAATAGTGTAGTGTGAGCGTCGAGAGTTGAACTCGGAATGCGGTGCGGCGGTAGAGGCGGGGTCTTATATAGGGAGCGTTAGGCTCGCGATCGTGGGAACGCACGGAGCCGTCGAGTTCCCACACGCGCCACCTGTGCGAGCAGCTGCCGGCGGGTCGCGGGGGGACGTCGCGCGTGCGCGCCGTAAACAATCGCCGGCGCGGGCGCACGCCGCGACGCCTCTGCCGAGTAATTGCTGGCGTTAGTCACGCCGCGTCCACGGATCATACGCTGATACTATACGCGTACCTACTTGCTACTGCTGCTTGCCTATTTAGATCTACGAGTATCAATTAGGGATCTTAGAAAGGGCCTTTACTTACCTATTTGTGAGAGTAGTGTAACAATTGAGATTCCAGATTTTTACTGTTTAATGTTACTATATAATATTGAAAACAACATGGTAAAATATAATTAAAAAATTATTAGTTATAAGCATATTTAAAAAAACCTTGTGGCAGGAAAATAATATTACCTAATGAAAAATGTAAAATGATAAATTATAGAAAATAAAAAAAACTACATTTTTCATTTCTGTAATTATTTTCATGTTCATTATAAATTTTATTGGCTCAAAATATAGAATTATTTTAATATTTTCTCGAAAATAACAATGCTTTCTTGCTTAAATGGCTTACTTTCAATCAGATTTAATCAGATTTGTTTGGTATTGTCTTCTATTAGAGAATAATACGAGTAGGTACTAATCGCTGAAAAACGTTTTTTTTTTAATGTACACTTTTATAATAAAATGGTTTTGATATTTATTATTTTTTCTTTAGTTGCCTATAATTTTAATATAATTACAAATAATTACTTATTAATATGAGTTTTCTAGAAACCTTTTCCAAAATATAATTGTTGCAATAGTCATGAGATTTCATCACACGCTTTACATCTAATTAAGCTTGCATCTAATTAAGAGCGCGGATTTATATTGGCTGTCGCAATTTGAAATGCAAGAGTGAGCCTTAAGACGATCAATCAAGCGGCAATTTCGGGGCCACAATGACCAACGTCAATTATATTTCGGAGTCTGGCTACTGTTCGCTGTTCTTCATCAATCACATATTACCGCCTTAATCATTATTGACAGACCGAATTGTATGTTGCGATACGCCGTCAAAAACGACATACCTACATTACAACCAAAGACGACAATGGCGCATACGTAATTAGAAATAGTTTTGTCTGATTATTCTTGTTGTGTTGTGCGATAGGTAATATTGTATTTTAAAAAATACATTATTAAATTTAAAAAAATATAAAAGATAAGATAATATAAAAAGTTTATAAATATTTTATTTATTTCATTTAACTTACTTATTTATTATTTTATTTCACTTATAATATGACAAAATAATGGTAACCTGAGTTTTTTCGGGATTTCAGGATTTTTATACGAATTCTCAAGATTCTCATCCTCTTAGCAAATTTTTTTTCTTGCACTTCTTGTCACTTCCTTGCACCTCTGAGTTTCTTTCTGTTCATTTGTTCAATCTTCAAAGACGCGAGAGGTCTCAGTCTTTAAAGATGGTCTAGTGTGATGTGGTCTATGCCTAGTAAAAAAATAAAAAATATATGTTAATAAATATTTTAAATATATGTATGATCTATAAAAGTGTATGAGAGATAAGTATCAAATTATTTCATTTTTTCTGAATTAATTTAGTGTTTTATAAAAAAAATTCTAAAAGAATGCAACTCGTAAAGATTCAGTTGTTGATCGAATCTGTTTATGGACGTACTTTCTTTATGACAATGATTACGGTTTGAAGGCCCGGTAGCGGGACAGGCATTAGTCGAGCGTCAGTGGGCGGAGGCGCCCACGCAGGACGTCGATGAGAAATTGTCCACTAAGGCTTTATCGACACGTGCTCATTACGTGTGCTTTCTCCATAAAACGTGGTAAAACGCCCACTTAAATGCTACAACATCGTTTACCATATCACAGCCATTACTCACCGAGGAGCCTACTTGTTACCTACTACTAATATATATTATTATTTAAGATATGATATAATATGATTATTTATTTTTGATCTATTTTTTCTTGGGCGGTTTAATAGTAGGCAAATTAAATATTATTTTTGGTGGCGTACGAAGTTATTCCATTTTCATAAGTCTAGCGTAAACGAGGTGTAGGCTTAAGAATGTACCCATTTGACGGTACTAAGCGCCTTAAGGGGAAAGGGTAAGAAAAGAAAAGTGAACCTTCAACAAACCTAAACTTAGTAACACATTGGGCGAACTCAGTGTCGAAGAACGATGACGTCAATTCAGTGAAGTAATAAATTATTAATATTATTATACACCTAACATGTATATTTGCACGCGCTACAATTGATACGGAGAAATCATTAGGCTTGTTTATAGAACTTGCAAATAAGCGAATCACGTCCTTGTGTGACGCAGATGCGATTAATCTATACGCCATAAAACCTGTACTTAAACGTAAAAGGTAACTTTTTCGTAGAAGATCACGTGTTTTTTTTTCTCTTAGTCGGACTAAATTATAAACGAGAAGGTATGCTATCATAACACAAAGATGACTCAATAATCCTTCCACTAAATCGACGTTTAATTTAATGATTATGATGATTAGATAATTCAAATAGAATAGATAAAAGTGTTAAAAAACAACTTAAAAAAAAAAAAGAATTTGAGTCATTACATTAGTATACATATGCTTATAAGTCATTATAAAAATTGCACCTATGCGAAGCCGAGAGCATGTGGTTTGAATCAAATATTAATGTACATTACTAGGTACATAGTAAATATATACCTACCTACCTAAACCGAACTAATACTATATATTGAATTTTTTAGAACTTGTCGACAATGTAAACAAACACTGGTCCTTATTTCTCCGGTTTAGTAGAGGTTTCGCACAATTTTGTCCATGCACTATAACACTAGACGATCAAATTTGATTTCCTACATAAAGTATTAACTTTCTTATCATTCTTAACTCAATCACAAGAAAATATATTCATTAAAACTAAATAATTTCACTAAAAACTGAAATTCTATTTGCGGTTGACGTTAGCACGTCAAATTTTTGTCTCTGACATCTATCTTGTATCTGAAAGTCAGTGATGTTACGAACTTAATTTCAAGAAATTAAATTAAACTTAATATTATACAAATCAAATATTTATATATATTAACACATTTTATTGAAAAATTAGAAAAAAAAAACATGATTTTTCTATGATTTTGTAATGTGATTTAAAAAAGAAAATCGTATTTCGAGTATTTTTTTTTTTAAATTGTACTAACAGTATAATTTAAAATTTTAAAATTGTAAAATTAATTTAATCTAAAAATACCCTGAATATATATTTTAATCCAAATGTTATTTTACATAACCTCAAAAATTTTAAACTAAAATTTCTTTCATTCCCCACTTTGCTTGGTAATAAATTTAAAACCAGTGAGTTCAGTAATCCAAACTCTATTTTTTTATATATTTTTCATTTTCAGAAATTTTTATTTGTAGTTTTCAATAGTTCCCATCGTTAGTTTTTTGATTCAACCATTGACAAAGCTAATATGGCGGATTGTTTACAGTAAGCTATATTAGCCATAAATTCTATAAAAATGAGGAAGCCTTCAGTATACATAGGCTTCGTTTTACAAGTAAATCCAAAGATGAATATAGTACCTAAAACATATACAATACCCCGTACTGAATTACTGATAAACGTTTAAAAATTCCACTGCCCTACTATTGAGTAGCGGAAAAATATAAGTTAACTTAAATCATATCACATACTCGTAGCAGGCACGAGACTTCGCTGATGACAATAATTAATCGTCTTCATGGAAAGTTTAGATTGCATAAGCATATCTAAGTAAAGTAAAGTGAGCAAGTGTACTTAGTCATGTTAGGCATCAATAAATAATTATAAAATACTAGCGATCCGCTCCCGGCTTCGCCCAGGAAAAAAATTAAACAGGTTTTATTATTATATAAAAATTCCGTAAAAATGTATCTAATTGATGGTGAAAGTCGCATCAAAATCCGTTGCTTGGGTTAGGAATAGTTAGCGGCCATACAGACAGAAGCGAAAAGCGACTTCAAATTATACCTACTATGTAAAGATAAGTATATATATTTTTAACAATTATATAAATATCCTCTAGTATATTCTTTAGATGATTTGTGAACTTCTGAATAAAATCAAAATCACATATAGGTACCTAAAACACCATTTCATTTCTTTTAAATTAAAGTTAAGTCCTTTTGGTTATTATAATATAATATTTTTTTTTTAAAGTTACCACTTTACCTATGGATTAATTATCTGAAATCTATACTATTTGCCTCTTAATTTCCCTGGGATAAAAAAAGAATGCTCTTGGAATTAAATGTGCTCTTCTTAATTTCAATCCATCATATCGTTAAGTGTAGAATATTCTTATGCTATAAACAGTCATTATAGTATAGAATATATTGTTCTATGCTAAACAGACGCTGTTAGTTTACCAACCAGCCCACTCTATCTGCAAGTGTTCTCTATATGTATGTAATGACTATTTTTGGATATTAAACACAAATTATTTCAATCCGTCATGGAAATTTCTAAAAAATGACATCAGAAAAAATAAAAAATAAAACAATTCGCGTCTTTATTTAAAATTTAGCATTTGATTTAATGCATCTGTTGAATACGATATAAATTTATTCTTATAGTTTGTGTAAATAAGATAAAAAGCTATTTATATTATATACCTATTGTGGTAGTTTATAATAAGGTCATTAACTACGTAATACTGATATGTTTTATTGTAATCTTAATAATGTGCTCTTTAAATATGTAGAAAAAAAACACAAGTTAAAGGAAAAAAATACTCTTATGGGCTATTTAAAAACTTGGATTCGTTAACCTTGTTAAACCGCCATCGCAACCGATTATAACTGATAAAGATTCCTGTTACTTCATGATAGGCCTAAATGTAACATTAAAATTTAATTTACACATCTATAGTTTTGGATATATTGCATTGAATCCTACAAATATTAATATACCTAAACTCGAAAGTCTGAGGTGTTTGTGCTCTTTCACGCACAAACAGTATATATGTACCAACCTCGATTTCACGGGTTCTATCGTAGAACTAATAGAACTGTTTGGACAAAAAAAATCCAACTAGTTCTACTGCACAGTAGGACAGATTGGACTCTATTAAATTTAATGGAACACATCCAAACTGTTCTACTGCATGCAATGAGTTCTACTGGATAGTGAGTAGCAGAGCGGAGCGGCAAGGATCTACAGGGGCACCGAAAAAGCGAAAATTTTGACGTAGAACTAATAATAGAACTGTTAACCCGATTTCATATCAGATGAATATATAATTTATGGAAATACGTGGACACAGTCGCGAACAAAAGCTAGTTTTGATAGGTATAAATTTTAAAATATTTATGTTTTGTTGCCGTAAGTATACCTAAAAATACAATTACATCTTAACAATTATTCCATCAAAATAATGTGATAAAGATAAAAAAAGTGCATCCAAAAATTATTTATGAATAAAATTTACTATTATTAAATTCCGCTTGTCCATAAAAAATAAAGGTTAAAGTGTGTAAAATAAAATGTACAAGGCCCAAAGTGAAGAGTAATGGTTTTGGGCGAACTTCAGAATAATGAATCTCCGAGTATAGCTCCCTCCATAGCTCGCTGAGCGACTAAACTTGTAGAACAATCCTGCCATGAGAGACCACGTTTCAGCACTATACGTCGTCACTGGCAGGATGCACTGATTATATAACTTGGTCTTCAGACATTGCGGTAGTGATGACAAGAACCGTATCATTACTAATAGGTATATAAAATTAATGATAAAGAGAAAATTTTAAGAATTTTTCCTTTCGTAACGAATAACCGCAATTAAAAATACATTAGTTTTGTTTGAGATAACTTTAAATAGATTTTACATTAAGGTTACCGACGGCCGTTCAGATTTAAGTATTTCTAGTATCTTCGAGCTATTAATAACAGATTACTACTAAATATAAGAAGTAAGCTAATCGATATTTTATTCAATATAAGTTTATTATAAATTCCAACCAAGGACACATTAATTTAAGGACGAATTGAGATTCGGTGAGCAGTAGATAGAAAAGGCAGTATATCTATAGATAAGATATAGATATGCTAAAGAATGCTTGAGAATCCTTAGAATAGAGGATATGATAGGATTCGTCAGAGAAGGTAGTCGACATAGACCAAAGGATCCAAACAATCAAGTGGAGTGGAAATCGGCTAAACTGGCGGATGACACAAGTATTTGAGTGAAGAATATCTTCATACAAGTAAATTGTAGTATACTCTTATTTAATTGTTGGCTGCATCCTTAAGTCATACATAAGGCAGCCACAGTACTTATAGTAGTGACCATCCTATTATAGAAGACTATAGTGAAATATAAACGTGTATACTTTGCCAAGCCAAACATAAATGCACCGATTTACAATAGTCTCATTACGTACTTTATACTTTATTATATTTATTTATTTATATACTCTATAATCCCCTGGCATCACAAATCTATTCTTAAATCGAGGGTTAGAAATAGCTCATAAGGTACCACTATAAATAAAACCATATAAGTAGGTATCTATAAGTATAATGATTTCCTACAATAATCGTTATTATGTTTATTGTAGGAAAATTCCTATTTATGTAGTTAACATTAATTTCTGTAAACTAATTAAGTATCCACTAATGAACTCGAGTCTATTTTTAACTGTAATCAACAGATAACAAATTGTGATATAAGTATACAGATTAACGCGTCTTGTGACGACACGAGAAAAGCTATAAATTGTATATAATTAGGTATTGCAGGGCACATAGTAGGTTATATGTTATGTGTAATATAAATAAAATAGTCATAAATGCACCTTCTCTGGCGGCAGTAACCACCGCCTTATAGAACGCCCAGAATGTTCGATGTTGTATTTGGTGAGTGAGTAAGGGATGTCAGGATTCTTAAGCAGCTTATTTTTATCTCTCCATGATATTGCTTGTGTTTATTGGCAAAGGTAGCCATTACTATCAAGTAGATTGTCAGTAAGTATGTATGCTGACATTTATATAAAAAATGTGTTTAATTTGTACAATTGAAAAAACAGAGAAAAGGAAATATTATTGGCGGCTGATTATACCAGTAAAATAATAGCACACGTGCGGTTGTTATTCAAATTGGAAGATAAAAGTAATGTTTGCGTTTGACAAATACTTAGTGATTAGCGACAGCTAGATACAGTTATTAAAGTGTTTTTATAATAAATAATGAACTGTGACGAAGTTTGTTCCAGAAAGAGTCAATTGGATGAGTGGTTGCCTTAACGCTCTGTTTCAGGTGTCTCGGGTTCGGTTCCCGGCAGGGTCTTCTTTGGAAATGAAATTTTCAACGTTGGCTCTGGTCTGAATTTGGAAAGTAGTGGCGAGGCACACTGTGTTTCTCGGTCATCTGGGCAGCCCGCCTGGCGGCAGTAACAACCCCCGTACATAAGATCACCTTGAAATAGCGGCATGTGTTCTGTGTTTCGATGAGTGAGTAAGAGATGCCAGAGGCTATCCCAGCCTTACCATTTATCCTATTATGGTCAACAGCGCACTTGCAGCATCTGTGGCGTTGCTTGCATTATATAGGCTACGGTAGCCACCTACCATCAAGTGGACCGTTAGTCTGTCCCTTCGACCTTAACATGAATAATATTGTCCTAAAACTAATTTTAGTAGTGTGAATTTTGTTCGAGATTCACTATGTTAATGCTGTTCATTTCTTTGAATTCATGTTCATGCAACAGAAATGTTTGGAACAAGGCAGCATTAGCTCAACTTTAGGCAGCACATTCCATTAGGTACGCGATAAATAGGGACATAGCCAATGTAATAATAAACGTGTGTGGTTTTCCTGTAGAAAACTAATACGTCCGAACAGTCACGTAGTTACTCGCTCGCGTATATTGTGTAATATACTAATGATTATAATATACTCGTCAATATCGGTGAAGTACCTAAGTAAGTATATGCTGTCTGTCACGTGTATGCGGTGTTATGTCATAATTATCAAATTGCGGAAAACCGAGTTACGGTTTTATCCGCTAAAGTTGTTAAGTACCTACGCAATAGCACATACGTCGTGTTCAAAGACGTGATAGTCCATTTAGAAGACTCCTGGCAACTCCTGGCCTGTGACACGAGAGAAGAAGTTTTCAGTTTGGCTTATACCTCATAGTATTTTCTTGACGTGATGATAAAGTTCTTTGCAGTCCTATGGTTGCTCGTGTGCTTAGGCGACAGTAGCCATCTTTCATCGGGCGAACTCTTCTTAACCGTTAGAAGTGCTATTAGGTTATAGCATTTTTGCTTATGTATAAATAAAAGTAATTGCCGCGTCCCGAATTTCTAAGGACTCCTAAAAATTCCTTACTCTGCAATAAAGATCACGTGACGAGAGCAGAAGGCATTGCGCGTGGGCATTAGCAAATCGTGGGCGTTATACCACAAAGTGTCCAAAAATTAGGTAAAGTCTGACATCAACGAGGTACATCCAAGTCCACGATATAAATACGACCTCATCTTACATAAATTTGTATTTAAGTATTAAATCTTAAAAGTGATCCCTACAATTTGGGGTCAGTAAAGACTCTCCTGTTATATAGTTTTCCTTGTGTGAGTTAATTAGGTAGAAATTAATTAATAAACTCGAACTAGAGGATTTATGCCACTAGTGACTAGGTGGTGGTAAAAAATAGTAAAAGTAGCGAAAAACAATGATGCAGTAGCTGGTGATCTATGTAGGAGATCTACATATTACATTATATGTCCAATAGTAGACCTCTGTCAGTTTAGTGATTCAAATTGAATTCAACAATCATTACTCAACAATTTAAATATTAATTTCTTACATTGGAACCGTTTTCCAAGAAAACAGATTTATAGCAAACTTATTATCAACAACTGATGCAATTCGATGCTTTGCTAAAACAATGAAATGTTCATGTTAGACCACCTATGGCGCCGAATTCAACACATATTTAATCTTTGCTTGTTTACAAAAACTGTAACTTCTTTGTGTGTTCTAAGTGTGCAACGAAGTGTTTAATGTGTGTTATTAAGTGAGTTAAGTATGCTTAAGTGTATACTTAACTACATAATATACCTATAATGTTAACACGGATGGAGCTACTCGTACATGGCGGTAGCTCGCGACAAAAGCATCGCTTGACTCATTCGTGACCTCATAACCTCGCAGACTCCAGACGTGTCAATAATGCACGTACCTACTATGGTTGACTACTTACTTAACTAAGTTAAGTATACATTTTAAAAGAATTTTTTTAAAATATTTATTTATAATGATTTATAATAGTTGTCGAGTTATAATAATTGGTGTAACTAATAATACGACTTTCTTTATCTATCTATCTATATCTAGTCTTTCTATACTAATATTATAAATGCGAAAGTATGTTTGGATGTATGGATGTATGGATGTTTGTAACTCTTTCACGCAAAAGCTACTGAACCGATCTCCATGAAATTTTGCATACACGTTGTCTGGGACACCAGAAAGGACATAGGGTACCTTTCATCCAGAAAAAAGAGGACTATTCCCGAGGGATAAGTAAAAAATAAAAAGCGTTATATTGCTTATTTTTAATTTTCAACGCGGACGAAGTCACGAGCACCAGCTAGTATAGATATATATATTTACAAATATATTTTACTTTTATAATCTTTAAAATGTTCTGGAAAAGAATGATAGTGAAAGGCCTATCAAGATTCTTTGCCATAAAATTGAGAATAACTATGAACTATCATTTGCTAAACGGGGATGGTGCCTTTGGTCTTAAGTCTCATAATATGCAGTCATAAATATAACATATATACACATTTCAAAGATGTTTAACTGCTAATTGTTTTTCATTCTTTTCTTTTGGTTTTTTTTAAGTCTTTTAGGTTTTGCTGTAATTTTGCATTTATGTATATTATGTCAATGTCATTTACCTGGAAAATGACTGGCCACTAAAGATGAAGGTTTAAAAACTTACCCGATAACCATCGAGAGTGACGCGCTATACCGGATCTTTGAGCAAATGATTAGATCGTTTCGCGTGAACGAACCGGTTCCAAGGTGACGAACCGAGTCTGCATTCTAAATTCAAATGGTGTGTCGATGACGTGTTCTGCTCTTATGCTATGATGCTATTCATGACGAAGCTGTATTAGTCGATGTGATTTGCACGTCACTATCTCCGTTATCTTCTGAGTACACGTACTATAAAGGCGTGAAACACGTGCCTCTGTTTCCCGATTACTCAATCATTTTATTATTATCTGAAATGGACTTTCCAGAACTATCAAGGCGTCGCGTCGTTTGATTAGATATAATATATGTTTAGTATCTTTCTTTTCTTCATTAATTTTGGTTATGAAATATTGTGAAATTTACGAAGATTTATATATTCTATTTGCAATCGTTTTGAATAATAAGCGAAATAGAGAATGCAATAATTAAATTAACATAATAAAATAAACACGTTAAATCATATTCGTTTTACTTTAACGAGACTTACAATTGAATAGAATTGAATTTTTATTTTACAATATCACATACTGTCTGAATAAAATTTTATATCTACTCTTTAAAGCGACTCTGATTATGCGACGCTGTGTATGTGCTCGCACAGTTTTTGCTTGATTTAAAATTCATGTTGTCTGATCCGGTTTAGATACCTAATCCTTCGGTCATTTGTTTTCATATACCGTCTCGACAAATATTGTCTTAGCTGCCGTAAAGCCATCGTCGGCTCATTCAAAGAGAGCGGCATGTGGCATGTCCTCTTAGTGGCGCCGTGATTTGCAAGTCTCGCCAAATATTTGTACCGAAGTCTTCCCAAATCTTGACTAATAACTTACATCTGCACACAATTTTTTATTATAGCGTCTCTCTCAACGTGGTAGATAAGCGAGTATTTTTCCAATTTCTCTGTCTCTCTTAAGAATTTATCTCGACGAATAAATTTTAATAAACTCAAGCAAAAATTAATGAAGTAGGTTGTAAAAATTTTGGCACCTCAAACTATATCATTGCCTCAAACAATGTGTATTGTCTGAAATAACTGTATACACAATTTTGGCCGTAAAACTTGTGACTGTTGTAAAATTACTTTTAAAAGTTCGATGTTCATTATCTTATTTAGGTAGGTGCTTTCAAGATGCCGCCTCTTAAAGTGAACAATGGACCACACTTTACACTTATTCATGAACAAAATTTTCGTGGAATTCTCGATAAAAAAAATGACGAAGAATCAGCCAGTGAAGCAAGTCAGATAAACAAAGGTATGGGTGTTTGAGACACTGCATGAACCCTCGGGGACCCAAATGTTAGAATAATACGACACGGCGCCAAGTTTTTGCGGTTCATTTGTAGCTTAGATAGGTGTCGGTTGGGTGTTTGTACAAACGACGACACGAAATGTCTGGCTTTTGTAAGAAAAGCTCAAGTGAAAGATGACAGTAGGTACTCAAGTGTAGAACGAGATATTGGCAAAAAAATTAGACATTTCGAGACACCATGAAATCGCGCGACCACACACTTCTCCACACGTGTTTACCACATCTGAAGATTTATTTTAAAATTATAGTAGACGTTATTCTGGTATGAATTTCTAGTAAATGGTGTTATAGTAGTCAAGCGTGTAGATATGCGAATACGAACCACATTTTTATGTCTTACAATATCAATATTATAGGTTTCTGTCTGAAATAAACGTTTCTATTATATTATTATTGTCTATATACCAAAGACGTCCGTCCGTCCGTCACCATCAGCTATTTAAAAACAAAAATCCAACGCTCATATCTTTCATTTTTAAGGCGGACTAAGTCGCGCGCACCAACTACTTAGTATTATTACAAATAATACCTTCGTAGTAATAGTAACCTAAACCGTAAGTATAATATATACGTTATATAACAACTTTACTGATTACATGTACAAAAGGGAAATAATAATCCCTTAATACAACTTCAATTGTATTTTCTGCTGTAATTCCGTATTTTTTCCAATAAAATTAACTTACGCTTTATTCCTTTCAACTTTGCACACATGGACATAACATAACTACCGGATTCATTGAATACTCCTAACTTTAATTATCCCATTCATTTGTGATTCATGGAAGCGCACAAATTTTAACATTTGCAGTTTTGTAAAGCGATTAGGTATAAACTACACAATATACGAAGTCCGTTTAGAGTTAAATCATAAAAGAACACAAAATTGTTGAATGTATCCGCAAACATGCTTGAACGTTTCGAGGGAAAGGTATTTTTGTTTGCACATCTAACTGTTTATTGGGCTTTATTCAAATTCTCGGAAGAGTTTATAACCAACCCTTGGCAACATTGAGTGCGAAATACTTGAATACCACGTGCTATTGCCGACAAAGGTAGATTCATTACAGAAGTTGTCGTTTCGTCAGGAACAAGTCGAAAATAATAAAAGGCAAAAATGTTTTGGAGACACCGCTCTCAAAGGGGTTCTGTGAATAGGTAACATTAATAAATAAATGAATAGGATTTTATTGCTTACTCATATTTTACTTGAGACTCGAGTGTTGCCTAAATTTTATGGCCGATTTTATAGTTTCTTTTCAACGTTGCGGCATATAACTATTTTATTTTTGTAGCCATAATTAAGAGTCTTAATAGTAGGTATAAACCGACTAACAGTCTTTTTTTGTACTATTGTCCAGTGTCACAATGCCGTCTATGTAACTTATATTTTTCTTCTTTACTGAAATAATAAGTAACTTTTTTTTTTTTCAAGTTAAGTAGAACCAGTATTTCAAAAGAAGGAAAATCGTAAACCTTTCTTTATGAAAACTACAAACTTAAAAGAGGGAAATCGTTCTATTAAATTCTATTAAATATTTAAATTCAATTCAATTTATTTTCAAATTTAAGGCTTTCTTTCAATTTTCAAATACATGTAATTAATTAGAAGTAGGTAATGATCACTTACTCTAACGTTGAGAGAAATTTTTCTGAGGAAACTATTGACTAATAATCTTGCCAATATGCAGTTGGCAAACGTGGTCAGCGTTGCCTAAATGTATTGTTCGCAATAATTAAGAAACGGTGCAATGCAACATTCTATGAATTTCACCAATAAACTGAGATTTATTTCCACACTTAAACAAATACTTTTTAGTAAAAGCACCTCAAAAGCACATCAGATATTTGAATGAGAGGGAAGCGCTTTCCGTATAACAAAAAAAAAAAAAAAACTAACAAATAGCTAACTTAGCATATGCAACTCTCACTAGAGACCGTTTGTGTCGTCGGTGTAGCCAATGAGGAGTTATCTGGAAGAATCGACCAAAAAATAGAGTCGAGCAAAGAAAAGGAGACCAGTTATGTAATACCTGGTCGTTAGAGAGATATAAAACAGAGTCTACAAGAAGATGTCTGAAGCCTTCCTCTCCTTAGAGGTTGCGTTATCTGTGATGTAGCCAAGGGAGAACGAAATGTGTCTGTCTTAGTCTCCTGGAATATAAAAATGAATGTCGTTAATGTTTGTCACGTTAGTGAATTGAGTAGATCAAAAATCAAACAGTCTCAGCTATACTAGTCCAAGAACACTTGAAAAGCACGTGAATAAAAACTAAAGATTTATGGGGTGACGGACGAACATGTGCACGTAGCTATTGTCTCTCTGATTCCACGCTTGGAGTTGAGGGTCATATAAAAAAAAACTATGTCATTTTGAGTTCGTTTAATTAATGCGTGTACTATGAAGACATATTATTTGTAAGACACAAGCGTGTGATTATACCTATCGGGTGCCTTTGGCGTTCAGTAGCTCTTTCAAAGTGTTTCCAATGAAATAATAACAGGCTTTGGTTAGCCTTGTTAGTTGTTACAGAGTACAGCATTTCAAGTTAATTGTTAGTATACTTTCCTTGATTCACTCCTATGTATTTGTATTGGACATATATTTTAAAACTTTAAATTCCTATACCTAAGTCTGATACATATATATTTATCTCAATTCGCGCTCACTACTATTAATTTCTAGATCTAAACCAGAGCCAACTTTGAAAAGTTCATTTCCAAAGTTGACCCAGCCGTGAATCGAACTCGGGCCGCCTGAGGCAGAGCGTCAAATCAACCCTAACCACTCATATAATCAAAATTCCATAAGAAAATGAAAATTTCCGGTATAATATACTCGTCTTATAAGTGGTCTAACATTGAATTGAATGTAGTTTGCGTTGTAGATATGTACGGAAGGCAGCGGTAGTCCGATTAAGATCAACAGCCGGTTATCGAGTCCGAGGCGTATTTACGATTTGATATTAATTCACCATAATCACTCGGACACGACCGCCACTTGCCGGTCGCTCGGCGGCATCTCCAAACACCTATCTTTATAATCTTTTTTAATGACTACCGGCCTTTTTCTTCTTACCGTTACCGAGATTAGAAACACCCGCTGGGTTCAATTGCTGATTGTACCTATTATTGAGATAGCAAATTAATAACACTACAATTATTGATGTGTCGAATTGATTATGAAAAGAAGCGAGATGATTGTATTCATATTTTGATTATGTATAACAAATCAATGGTTTAGTAGCAGTAGGTATATTACCTATCTCGAATATCGTTACAACGAAAAAAAAAAAACAACTATATAGGTACAGTCAAATCTGGCTGAGTGGATAAATGAGAAGACTCTACTGACGAGGAAATTGCCATATTCCGTCATTTTAACCCTCCAAAACCTCTATAATGAGAAATAGAAAACTATAAGAGAAATTCGTTTTTTCTTCTTGGACAGTCAAGAGTATATTTAATAGGTATAAGTATATCTGCCATTTATAACTCATTCTTAAATTTAGTGGAACACACCGGAGAACACGCCGCCGAAGTTTGGATATTCACATTTTGTACTAGGTATTATGTCGCGTTATAAGACAAGAAGATTAATGGCGCTAATAAAGAATTCATAATTGATGTGCCAATAACGTCAAAAACAATTAAATAAAATGAATCATAAAACTTAACTAATGTTGCTTTCGCGAAGTACCTAGGTAATATGTTTTAATAATTTTTATGTTTTATGGTTTTATTTGATGAAATGTTTTGGCAGAAAGAATAATACTGAACCGGTTGCTGAGTTGACGTTTGAATAATTACAAAGCGGAATTATGTAACGTACTTTCTTATTAAATGTCAACACAAAAAATAAAAAGTTCAGTTGAATAACAGTTACCTTAAATGTTTAAAATTTCGAGAAAAATAAATATCAGGAAACTGTCAAAAAGATCGGATATAAATTAAAATTAAAATTAATTAACGGATTAAAATGCTATTAACAAGTTATAATTAAAATTATAAACTAACTTTCTATTGTGCCCAAACAAGCTATATCTATAAGTTGCTGAGGAGTTCGGTGTCCCACCAACTATACTTGATGCTGCAGCGTAAGATTAAAGTTACAATGTCATGGAAATACTACCGAAGTAGGTATACCAAATTTCACATAAATTGAACTTATGGAAGTTAGACGAAATCCCTTCGCCAATAGGAAATGGGCTGATAAACTTACACTTAACTTAAACAGTCGGGGATTACTTTATAATTTTAATTATAGTTTGCTTCAGATAATTTTCCTTTTCTCACCGACAATTATTTAAGAAGTCTGTGACTCTGTTAAATCAAAATCTGCCCATGTCTATCATTAGGTAGGTACAGATAAGTGTAAATATTTGTAAAATAAATTTTATCTGAAACTTAGTATTACAATTAATTCTGTTGTAGCTATAAATCGTTTCCTGTATCCGTAGACTGCTAATTTCCTGCGTCGTCATAAAATAACTTCGAATCTAATAAATAATAAAAAAAATCGCAGGAACTTTAATAGGAGTTAAAGCAATTGCATAGTTGGTTCACCTATTTGAGTGTTCATTATTTATCTCATTTCCTCTCGCGTGATGAGAAAAATTGCTGTAACAACTGTTAATAATATTTATTTTTATATATAGAGTTATTTGGAGAGGTTCGATTTAATAAAAAATTTGCTAAATTATTTTTTTTATGATATCTAATGTTTGGTTAACCGTTGACAGATAGGTAAATCAAGTTACGTGTACACTAGTAGATTACACTAGGAGTAACTAACAAGTAAGTAAAAAGTTAAAGGATGCCAATTTTTATTATTTACATTTTTACATAACATTTTTTTATTATTTGTATTATTTAAGTTCATTACAATTTTTTTCTTTTTCAATAAATATATCTACCTATACCTATCTTTTTCTTATATTAAAGTTGTCAGACAGGCTGACGGTCAAATTAATGGTAGCTGGGTTTTCGTCGCCTGTAAAATTATTTCTTAAATTAATTTAATAAATAAAAATAAAAATTCATTTTAGACATTTTAGACATTTCCATTTCCAGAGATTTTAGACATTTTAGAGAGAAACTCTTTTTAGGATTTGAATTTTTAATTATCATACCTAATTTGCATCATCTATTTTATGAAAATGTATAACTTTCTCTGCTTTCGACTGTACTAACAGCTAATCTATTAACAAGCAAGAAAAGTGTTTTCAATTAGAATCACCTCATTGAATCAACATTTGTAAAAGGACATAATATATATCTATAAATTTGTATAATATTCAATTACTCCAAGTGGTCAATGCGTGACTGATTGAGGTATTATTTTACATCACGACCATGCCGTGCGCTGTCATTCATCGGCATTAATCAGACCTTTTCGAATACATTTCATTAGCGCTACAGCTTTCAGCATTTACTATCAAACAACCGATCTGTCATTCGATTTACAACTTTAGGGTAACTGCGGAAGAGTTATGAGCTGTTTTATCAAATGTATATTTAGATATGTATTGGTCCAGTTTCAATGATTGGCTATCAAGTATTTAATATGCAAGCGCCAGTGATTAAGCGCCTCGTTCGACTGCCACCGAGAAAGTCTTCATGTTGATGTTGATGGCTAAAAATAAGTCAAGATGGGTGCCTATAAAAAATAATTAATTGTGATAAAACTTCATCCCATACAAAGTATATAAACAAAACCATCCTTTGCTTAGGTATATGTATCTATTTTTATTTAACAAATTAAAATTATGATTAATGATTATCAATTATTAAACTACTGCAAATTTTCGATAATTCATTTCATTTATTTAATTGAACTAATTAAACTCAAAAGTCCCAAAAGTTTAATCAATATTGTACCCATAATTGAAATACTAAGACTCAACTGAAAATAATTCTACTTACTACATGGTATGGTATGAACAGCGTACGCTTCAAATACCATAACTAGTCAAAAAATACACGCACACTAACAAACATAGTATCAACTATTACGTAGCGTGTGTGAGGCGTCGAACGAGAAGTTGCGCGTGCTCGCCACTCGCTCAACGGCTTCTTATTATTATTTATTGTTGAATAATGTGAATGGTAATGCGTGGTTGTTCACGATCCCGCATAACACCTGCCGTCTTTTCCCACACTCGGGGCTCGGGCTGTAGGCACACTGTAGGCGCGCGCGCAGGAAGTCCCGAACGGGTGCGAGCGGGATGCATCGCTCGCGCGTAGATCACGCGTTAGAGGAGTGCGGCAATACAGTGTTAGAGCGAGACAATACATGCCCAGGATCATTCGTAGACGCATAGCCGTAGCTGCGTAGCACACAAGCAAAAAAAGTGGTTGACATAGAGGAAATTAATGCCGGACAGCATCAACGGTTGATTCGACGTATTGTGATAATTGAAATTGCAGTAACTATGCGTCACTGTATAATTATATATTTAAGTAGAAACGCAGATAAAATCAAAACTAAAGATAAAGCCCTGTGGAGTGAAGCCGGTAAAACTACGCCTTCGCTGTGTACATACACGGTTACAGGCACGCAAACTACGCTTCGCCTAATTAAAATTACTAGTGAAATAGCGGCATGGCGCAGTGAAAGCGTCTAGAAAGCAGGTTTCAAAAAAAGAAAAATGGAATCATATTTCACACTTGTAATCAATATTTACAATTAATATAAACAAAAACCGATGTTATAGCTTGGAAAAGAAAATCTCAATAGAGTAAACGGCCTGTGCATACATGGTTACATAAAACAGACTTCAATATATTATCCGCAAAATTCTGTCTAAAGTTCTTATTTGGTCTGAGTGTAGAAATTGTTTTCTGTTTATGACAAGACTGTGCAATTAATATTTTGTACAGCGTAGTAAGTTTGCAGTAGTTTCGATGTTAATGAGGAAGAGTTATTTTATGGTTGAAAATAATGTAATAATTCCATATACGGTAATGATTCTCGAATGGCCACAGAGAAAAAGCAGCATCTCCGCGAATGTCGTGTTATTTATTATGCAAATTAACCTGTTTTTTTTTTTAATAATTCTGCTCGTATACAGGCCTCCGCCAGTGAAAGGGTTACACTTTAAAATATATTTTGTTTTAAGGTAATGCAGTAAATTACTTAATTACAAAAGAGTAATGGTAAATTTTCAGTGGTGGATTATGACATTACGACCAGAGGGTCATTAAAGAGAGATATATATGGAGTTTAAATATTTAAATTAAATATAATTATGTTTGAAGGCAATCCTTAATACGACCGCAATTAGCCCATAGCCAGAAAATTGCCAGTAATAAAATTGAACTTAACCGGAGACAGGGTCAGATAAAACGTGAGATGTAAGAGGCGCTCCTATATAATCAATTTTTTATACTTCAATATTAATAAAAATCTGTATTCATTATAAAATAAAAAATATAACTTTTTTGTACACAAAAAATAAAATAAAATTAATAAAATTAATTATTGCATTAAGTTTATGCAATTGATGTTGTGTTACCATACCAGTGATGACATATGGCGCTAAAACGTGGTCTCGTAAGTAAGTTGAAGTGGCAGTGGGCAGGACACATAGTACGGAGAGCCGACGGCCGCTGGGGCTGGAAGTTTCTTGAGGCCAAGGACCGGCAAGCGCAGCGTAGGTCGTCAACCAAACAAGGTAGAGAAACGACCCGATCGACGGTGGCTACAGGCTGCTTCTGACAGGTCCTATTGGAAAATGATGGGGGAGGCCTATGTCCAGCAGTGGACTGAGATGATTGCATTAAATTTATTCTAATTTACTAATATGTTTTATATTATACATATTAAATAAATTAATTTGTTTTAAATGTTATATATTTTTCTTAAGTAAATGTAAGTAGGTCCACTTGATGGTGATGGTTAAAGATATGCAAAGATTGTTGACAAAACAAGACCTGTGCAAAATATGGAGTATCTATATCTAGGTCTCAGATTAGTAAAACAGATCTGTTTTACTAATTTAAGATCTAGGTATAGGTACCTATATACATATCTAAAAATAAAGTCGCTTTCCGCCTATGTTTCTCCGCTAGTTTCTTCTAAACCACCCATCAAATGGACTGTCAGCCTGTTTGACGACGTTTACATAAAAAAGTAAAAAAATATCATTGTATTTGTATTACCTACTAGTACATTCATTACTTTACGATTTTACCTATTTATTTTACCCAAAATTGAATGTTCAAATACCATTATTTTGTGTGTGTATTGAAGTTACAAATAAATAAACTAATATTATAATAGATATAAGAAGCAGCAATAAAATATCAGGTTACCGATTTACGATTTACAACTATGAATAGGCCCACACTTCCTTTCACTAAGACGTAATTTTCCTGTTATACTCAGTGCGAATAGCCGACGAGATTTTATTGAAGTAGCCAGCACAAAGAATAGACACCCCGGATGTTCGCAATTTAGTTTCGTTCGACCCAATGAACGCTTCTATAGCTGAATTAACAATGAAAATTGTTCATCCCGTGCTTTACGATGTTTGCGACGCGTACAGACATTTCATTTCTATACAAAATACACTCTAAATGAACGCTCTTAAAGTTGTAATTGCCTTTTTGTGAATGTGTGTAAAGGACACTGTTTTTGTTTAAACATTTCGTCCACCCTGGAGGTAGGGACGTCGTGTAGGTCAGTCTATTAAATCGCTTCGAAAACCGGATGAGTCGATCATGTTTCGCTGATTTTAATAAAAACACTTGCGCTACAAGTTACGTCACCCAATACTTTGATTGCTTCGAGGGTGGCTTCAAGAATGCGTATTAAATGCATGAGTGAATATGACAAGTTGACAAGTTATAGTCTCCTAATGATACCTTATGGTGTATAGATTTGCATGAAAATGAGACAACAGATATTGATTGTATGGTTTTTCTTTATTTTTTTCATCGACACTTGTTTTTTTTTTGCTATATGAAAGTTAGGGTAGGTATGTTATTAGGTACAATGTTTTTATGACCGCATTATTAACTCTAATTAAAGAGTGTTTAAAAAACATTAATTATTGTTAACGTAGAATAATAAATGTATAGCTTGTAATGTTTGAATACGTTTTATTAATGTTTTTATATTAATGTTTTAGACTTGGGCCAACCAAGGGCCAACTAATAAATTGCAGTTTTGAGGACTCTTTTACGCATTATTGATAATTGATTGATAATATCGTAATTGATAGAAAATATTTTATTTTATTATATGGAGATTTAAATTAAAAAAGAAAACTGTATTTGTCTTTTACTTAGAAAATGCTCAGATACTTCAGTTTTCAAAAGAGGAATGAATTTTTAATTTTTAAATAAGTCTTTTATTGTTGAAAAATTAAGAATAATCAAGTTTTTTTCTTCGTTCAGAGTACCTAAGGTCTGGTAATAGGTTCGCCTTAATTTAGGATTATATTATATTTATTCATATACTTACTTACTTTAATTAAATATAATTAAGTAGTTTTGATTATTACTGCCTCAACTTGGAAAGATATAAGTTAATAAGTACTACTTACGAGTATACGTACGAGTGACTGGAATTTTTTTTGTGGAAGATATTTATTATTTGTCGATAAAATCTTGTCCAACGTCTTTGATCTTACTTTTACGCCGTTGTCTTAACAGGTTTTAAGGACACTGGAGAGATAAGCAGTTGTTTTTACATCGAACACAATCCACAAGAAAGTTGTAGACAAATGACGTCACAGGATGCGAGGCGATTTTTACGCCTCGTCGAACCTAAAACGTGAATGCAAGTTTACAGCATTTGGTCACTTCGGCTTAAACCAGTGTGCGTGCCAAATGTGCCTTCGTTAGCGTAACTTGACCCGGCGACAGACGACGCCTTCACTGAGATTCGCCACATGCCCTCCTCTGCACAAATCGCCATATGTCACGGCAAAGGTCCCCGAAGGAGATATTTTTTTATGCTCTTCCTTATTTGTGCCCTGTTCATAAGCCCGTGAAAGTCGCTCATTAATTTCTGTCACGTAAAAATATCGGTGTTGTCAATTGGTAAGGTTAAACTCAGGGTATATTTATGAAAACAAACGTTGTTTAAGTTTGAGCTAATTTCAAATATAAATGCGTTTCTACGCGTAGATTCTTCCTAGTTTCTTTTTACTTTTTTTTTGTAAAAATCGATATACAGACTAACGATTAACTTTATTGTTGCCACTACCATCAAAAATGTTGGTCACAAGCAGGATATGTAAATGTTCTGCGGTTCTCTGATGAGTCAGGTAAAGAAACAAATTATATTGTGATTTTGGACCTGCCTATGCACTGTAATACACCAGCACATCACGTGATATATTTCAAGGTGGTCTTCGGTAATGAGATGGTTAGGGTACTTTTGCCAGATGGACTACATATTTATAAAGATAATAGTTGACCATCGATTCCTATTTTTTAGGAGCCACACACTTACACTAGTTAAATATTAATGATAGAATTATATTAGCGAAGCATGCCACTGACCGCCACTTCTATGGTGGGGCAGTGGCGTGCTAAAATAATAACCCTAACTAATTTATTGTTAACAATCTAGTGCCCGCGACTTCGCCTGCGTGAAAATTATATACTAAAACCTTCCTCGAGAACCACTCTATCCATTGGTGAAAACAGCATGAAAATCGGTGGAGTAGTTTTTAAGTTTATCGCGACTTTGTTTTTTAATATGTAAGGAAATATTGACTCGGTGGTAGGTTGCTACCATTGCCTTCAACACCAACCAGCCTTCATCGCTTTCAGGGCGGATGCGAGTGATAGGATATCGGAAAGAAAAGGGACTCAGGTCTCTGCCATCTTTGATAGTGGACATTGCAAACCAGATTAAGGTAAACCTTTTATTAGTAGATTTATTTAAGTTGAAGTAATTGGAAAAATGTTCCATTTATTTCAATGTTCACGGAAAATTAATAAAGTTGAAATACCTAAGTGAAATTTTTTCTAATTAGTTCAACTGGTTGAACTTTCTGGAATAGATCGATTCGGGCACCCTAACAGAACACGATTTCTTTTATACTATAACTCTATTCCAAATATTCCGTTGTAGAGATAGATCTTAAATGCTATGTTAAGCGATAACGAGATTAGAGGCGGCCTTAAATGCTTTAAATACAAGTTTCTACTAAATTTATTCGTATGTAATTGTTGTTGGTGGCCGCAATTGCAAAATAACAAACGGCACATAAATACAGTAGCAACGAGCTCCGCCGCAACACCGCCTATAAATCAACATCTCCATTACAATTTTATTCTTACTTTCAAATAAATAAAAGATCTCGCCTCTGTCCCTTTCACGCTCGAGATTTTGAACGCTCACAAATTAATGTTGGTTCTTGTTATTTTATTGTCGTGTTATTTCTTTCCTTTCATTTTGGGTGTTGCATCTCTCTCTCGCCAAGGGTGTTTATCAGCTGTCTCGTTTGTTCTTGAGGCGGTTGTTGGTAGCGTCTCGAGCACGTGCGCTGAGTTAAAGGCAGAGCGTTCCCACGGTCGGACTCGAGCCGTTTGCCCCGAGCCCCGCGCGTCTCGCCGCCCGCTGCGCGTGATTCGACTTTGGCTGGCATACTCTCGGGTCGGGCCACTCGTGCCAATGAAATAAAGTGCCCGCACAGCACGTTCCAATTGCTAAATACTATTTGAGGCAATGAAAGTGGCGGAAACGGGACCTCCTTACACTCAGTTCTCTGATTCAGACCAATGCTATGTTTTGAGTGCAACGTATTTTTACATATAAGTATACTACTGACTTTTGCCGGTACCTACTCTTACGCTGCGTAGCCTATGTGTTATTCTGACGTTTAAGCTATATTAATGGAAAAAGAATCAACAGAATGTCACATACCTACTCAGAAACTGTCCAATTTATAATTAGGATTTAAATATTATAAATAAAATAGTACATTTATACTCTATTATATAATTAATTATTTAAATAACTAGAGCCCAGTGAAACTAATGCTCGGATGCAGAACCTGGTTTGCCCTACACCTTTGAGTCTTTTGGATTCATAATAAAATGTTCTAATAATGAAATTGAGAAGAGACTACATACCTACGTATTTAGAATATTATCTACTAATCTTTGAGGACATGTGACGGACAGCAATTGGCTAGCCTGGTTGACTTTAGTCCGTACCTCATTTTATACAAATACAGAAGATGTAATACAAATAGGTACCTACCTATATAGGCCGAAAGATATATACTTATATCTGCATTTCAGATCCTAAGTAACTTAAGTTTTTTCAATTTGAATGTTTGTCCTACTGTTCATCAATTGAACTAAGTAAGTTCTACCTACTTAACTCTTTTATAGAGAATTTGATAGCTTATTAGATGAAATTTCGCCCACGCTTTGTACCTGTATATAAGCAACGATACACCACCAAGGCAACGAAAAACGCGCGAAAAAGTTGTAGAAGAATACAATAGAACTCTATCATAATTACTCATACAAAGAAACACAACATGCGAAAAATGCAACAGTTAGTGTTCGGTGGTAAAAGGACAAGATTGTTAAACAGTAAACCCTACACCACATTCTCTTATAAACGTCAAAATAATATTTTTTTAATGTTAAAGTTCGGCAGACAGACTGACAGACAGACAGACTGATGGTCCGCTTGATATTATTAAGGCTATTGACCTACTAAGGCTCATAACCATCTGTTGGTGAACTCGAGCCTAAAACAAATTAATTAAACTAGGATAGCGGATAAAAAAGGGCTCTAGTATCCCTTGCGAAACACAACAGCACTAGTGCAATTACGCTGTGTTGCAATAAATATTCAGGAATTTATGTAGGATTCAAATTGATTTTGTAAAATGTGTCAGCCGATAGAACAGCCAGTATGAGGCTGTCGGCTCGTGCCACGCCATACGAATCTAGTCACGTTCAATTTGAGATTACTGTTAAATTAAACCATTTAAGACGGTTGCTCGTTTACAATCTCATAACTAGAGCCTTTATAAGGTAAAATCAAGATTCCTTTTACATTCGCCACGTTACATCGTTCTTAAAACGTTTCTTAAAATGTTTTTAGTGCCCGCTTTTAGAGAATGTATTTATAAGTAATCTTTGAGGGTGATTCAAGGCAATAATTCTCTATTCCTACCAGTAACTGTATATCAGCTTTCAGTCTTAATGTTAGTTCCTGTGGGAGTTTAATAGGTACAAACTGTAGAGAAATTGCAAATACTCCCAAAACTTTTATACTGTAATCGTCGAGAAATACAAACACACGACATGGTCCAAGAATCTTTTTCAATTATATCTTATGTTTTATTCTAATATATAAACCATATTACTGTAAGGTTTTATCAAAATCTGTAAAGAAGTTTTTGCGTGATTAAGGAAAATTTGTCGACAAGTTTATTTTCGTTGGTTATGTAAATTATAGAAAATAGGTGTCGTGACCACGCGTCAATGATATATCATGTTGTTACACTGACGGTCGAGACGTGACATGGTAATGACTTTTAAAATTCGTTGACAAACATCGAAATAATATATCTTGACAAATAATATTGTACGAGAACTTACTTTAAATATATTTTAAAACTACTTACATCCTGTACAATATCTAGATAACTCGTCAATTGTAGAATGATTTCTATTAAAGATGTCGATGTTTTTTAGCCACCTACTTGCAGCACCTTTGGCGTCGCTTGTTTTATGTGTAAAGCGAAAAAGTGTAAAAAGAAATATCTACGTTACTTCGAAAATAAGTACTTTATTAATTTATGTTTATACAACATTAGGTTAAGTATATCTATGTGTTTAACAGTCTTTTACGTAACTATGATTAAACTATCTGTAATTTATTAAAAAAAATATTGTATCATTATATGTTTAACTAAAAATATAAATGAAACACCATTGTTCTTGTTATCTCCTAACCAAACCATGCCTATGTAATTTTCTGGTCGTAAATCACGAACAATCGCCATAAATGTATAAAAAAATTGTGGTGTTTTCATAACAATAAAAAACTTTTCCCTAGACGTGTGCGCGAGAAATTTTCAAAAGAATCGAATTGTTAACGGACCCAGATCGATTATCATTTTCATACAATCGTCTGCATCTAAAGGTCACGCGTAATACCATTCAGTACATTTTAATCTATGTTAAAGAAACTATATTGTGGCTTGTTATTGAAAAGACTCAAGTGAAATTTTACAAGACTCACCTTAATTATATAATGCACAAAGTCGTAATTCATTTGAACGAATGAAATAGTAACTATTGAATAATATTTTTATAAAACACGAAACGGCGTTGCGATGTTATCGGAATATGATGTCTTCGTGAAAGTCAATAAGGATCAAAATGTGGTTCGTATATTTTGAGATTGTGTATCGTAAGTCAGGAAGCGCATTGTTAGGTCACGTTCTCACAACTCCCCTTTTCTTTGAGGGGGAATAAATAATTGCACTTTTTTCTGTCGCATATGGCCAAGGAAACGGGTGATTGTGCAAGACTGTTCCCACGGTTCGCCCCATGGGCATAAAGGCCGATCGAGGTCAAGAAAAAATACGTGCCACAATAACGCGAGGGTTTCTTTATTAACGGCAGATGTACGGCGAATCTAGGGTTAAACATTAAATTGTTAGAAATATTTAATCGATTCGCATTAGTCAAGTAACTATATACTCTGTTTATTAACGACTATTAATGCTACAAATACTATAAAGGAAGTAATATAATAACAATAGTGTTATTATTAATACTCATCATTATCATCATCATCATCATCATCATCATCATCATCATCATCATCTCAGCCACTGCTGGATATAGGCATACACCCTAATTTTTCAAAAAGACCGCGGTCAGAAGACAGCGAATTATCAGGTCCTTATCAGGTCGTCTGCCCGCCTTGTGGGTGGACGTCCTACGCTGTGCTTGCCGGTCCGTGGCCTCAATTCGAGAACTTTTCATCCCGTTGGTTATACGTACCTATTAGTGTCTTGCTCACTGCCAATTCAACTTACTGATCTGCAAAGTTATGTTGGTAACTTTCGTTAGTCTACGGTTCTCTTATTACTGATTCGATCTCGCAGTGTAACCCAGAATATAGCCCTCTGCATAGCTCGTTGAGCGACGTTGAGCTTTCTTCCGTAGCCCATAGCATAGCTGAAGACCGTTTCAGCGTCATAATGTCATCATTTTTTTTTTTACTTTATATGATTAATTTCTCAATGCTGACTGTCTAGTATACTATTAATACGAGATTAATACTATAAACGTATGACTATGATGTATAGTGTAGTGATAATAATTAAATATCGCAAATTAAGTGGTTTCTTTTGATTATTCATTACTTTATTAAAAGTGAATAAAAAATCCGCAAACATAGCAATCCCATTTCGGGTTATCGACATGTGACGTTATAAATAAAATAAACACATTGTTTCGTTAAACACATTTCCAAAATTCCACAAAAGAGGTCTCCGAAGGGTCCAATTTCAAAATGCACTCGCCACTGCCAGTATGGGCTGTCATTAGAGATAAAAACTTATCGACAAAAAAAGTATTGCAGCTTTTCTAAGGCGTTCTATATTTATTTGCTCGTCGCGTTCCCACGATCGCTCGCGCCAGTTGCGTCTCCCCCTCGATCTTATTATTTTTTTGTTGTCTTTACAAAGGAGATATTTGTGTGACGACTGTATAAGGGAGGTGGGTTAAACGCCTTCTACGCCATATCAATGTTTCTGACTGAAAAAGTTTACAAAAAGGTGAGTAGATTACTTATTGATTGGGAAAAATTTCCGATTAGTTTTTAGTCGTCGATTTATGAATCAAAATTTTTTGAATACCTATGTTTTGAAATACCTTCAATATATATGTGTATCTATATTACAGGTAATATAGATACATGACAGGTATCTCTAAGTATGGGTCATTATTACCTATATAATAACTAACAACAGCACAGACTATAGAATCTAGATCAATTCAGATTAACTGGACTATGCATGCCTTTGAATATTGCTAATCTTTTTAGACAGGCAGGCCATTAAAGAAAATGATTAATTCTTATTTACCAGTATGAATATATTATATAAATTCATGAATATATACCTAATCATACAAAATACACTCAGAGGTACAGATCCGACTATGAAAATCTGCGTCAGTTCTAGGGCACCCAGGGGATAGTTCTATTGATAACCAAAGGATAGTTCTATCTTTAATGTAAAAGCCGGGTCATGCCGGCTGACAGTCCACTTGGTGTCATATTAATCATCGCTATTAGGTGCTGCAAATGCGTTGTGGACCTTAAATGAAAAGTATAGACAAATGGCTATGGAATCCCTTAATCACTCATGTACCTAATAGCATACATGCTGTTATTATATTCTAATATTAACTTTAGTTTTGTGTAAGGGGGTGGGTGGTTACTGCCGCCAAATGGACTGACCAATTTTTTAAAAATCTTTACTATTATTTCAAGAAAATATGTTAATATGAAAATAAGAATACGTCTTGATTCACAAGCTGATTCACGTATGACGTAAACATTAGGTACACTTGCTGGAAATGTTAGCAAAAAATATATTCATTTACAAAAACATGTTTCAACTAAGACATAGAGGCGATAATCCTGTTTTTAATTTTAATAAGATGTAAAAAAAAGTGTTTCCGAACTAAAGCTTTATGAGAAAGGGATTGAATTCACAATTGGAGTGCTTAGCTTGTAGATAAGCGATGACAGTTGAAGGAACACATTGTGCCTTTAAGTCCGGGATGCGTTCCCACGGTACACGCGACATATGGCGCGAGCCCTGCGCACACGCATGCACAATACAACGGTGACGCGTGTACAAAAAGTGTTCGGACTTAGCGGATCTATGGGATGCTTTTCTACCGTATGGAAGATAAGAAAACTGGTACGGTATGACATCTTAAAAGGGTTTTGTTTTTGTGACGATTACTATAATGTGGAAACGTTTCATGTTGGTTGCATTGATTTTATTTTGTTCAATTTTAGGTTATTTTTGTTAATAGGATTTCGGCGTCTGTGTTTCCGAGCTCATACCTATAACCCAAATCATTTTATAGTTCGAGTGAATAGGCATTTTCTGGGTTAGCTCGCTCCATCGTTGGCCTCGTCTTTCCTGCACGGCTAGATACTGACCAAGAGCAAACCCATTAATAATAATAATAATAATAATAATAAAAGACAGTCATCTTTTATGTAAAAGATTTTGGACAAATTAGAAGTAATTAATTTAACACTAACATAAATTTCAAATATCTTATTTTGATAAGCCTTCTAATTATTTTATCCTTAATCTTGTCATTGTCTGCACCGCACTTAATGAAAAGTTCAAATCAATATATTTAGGAAGACATCAAGTTGTGTGCTACTAGTAGGAGCAGAGGCTAAGCTGGAAAAGCCTATAATTTCTATGTATGTGGATTGAAAAAGGAATGTATTGAACCTATGTAAGTATATCTATCTTATCAATGAATGCAATTGTCATCGAGAAATATTAAGTGTTTCTAAATAGGGATTTACTATAGCAGTAATCATTTTGGAATTATACAAAAAAAAAAAATCAAAAGTATCTTCATGTAACGTAATTAAAATTTAAGAAAAAAACTAACTGGCAAGGTCAGATCGTTCCAAATTCGTATTTGGAATGGTGTTTTTTAGCAGGGGGCAGGTGGCGCGCTCGGCGCAAGCAACTGTCAATGTTCCCACGGCCCGCGAACACCGGGCCTCGTCTGAACACACCACTCAAATATACAAGCGAGACCGTGTCATGATTGCCAATTATGATATCTAAAAAAATATAACTTTTTTCAATATTTTTAAAGAGAAGTTTTTGGCATTCTTCTTTCTAATTAATGTGAAGAAATCATTAGAAAAATCTGGGGTTCTAATGCTGATTAAACTAAACTGAAAACAAAAAAATCTTTCTGATAGCTATAAGTCCTTAACATTACATTTGAGGTTTTACCTTAAAATTAAATTGGTTTTCAGTCTATATAATTATGTCATATACAGGTCTCCGAAGGTTGCTTAGTCTTCTAGTTCGTGCAGATTATTCTTTCGTGTAAAGAAATTCTGTGAATAAGAGAAGAAGATATTTCTTCACAGTAATTTCGGAGGTACAGGACTGACCAAAATTCGTACCTGCTATTGAAATTCACGACTCACTGGACTATTAAGATGATGATCATAGTGATATACCTATGTACCTTTTTTTACTTTACTTGTTAGTATTATGTTGTTTATCTAGTTTTATGTGTCTAAGTTTATGTATCTAACTTTTGCAAAAATTGATAAGAAGTTGCTAATTATTTATACTAATAAAACTGAAGAGTTTGTTTGGTTAAACCATTGAACTATATGGTATGGTTAAACGCTTTAAACTCTGAAACTACATTCGGATTTAAAAAAATAATAATTTAGCTTTGATAGCCTAATTTTTGAGGAAGGTAAAATCTACCTTCCTCAAGAAGTCTAGGTTAAGAGGAAGTACATGTTATAATTTATAAAAATACGTAGACGAAGTCGCGAGCAAAAGCTAGTTTCTTATACAACGATATAATACTTCAATAAAATACAAAATAATTTGAACATGAAGTGTTTACCCAAGCACTAATTCAGTATAATTGATAATATCAGCTTGTGCATGGTCGAGGAGCGCCACGCGTTCATTGTTTACAATTACACAGCACACATATTAAGATTAGTGCTTCTGTTTGTTAGTGTACTTATTTATAATGGAATATTTTATAATATCTCTAGTCAATAGGCAAGGTAGATAATAAATGTATTGTGTTCGAACAAGTGGCTAACGAAAATCAATAAATCTTTTATATGTTTTACACTCGAAGTTAGGTACCTATAGGTAAAATATACTCGTATAATGATTATTTAACTCATTGGACTGCTCGATAGTGAGGGCTGATTATTATTAAATTTACCTAATTTTTATTTTTCAAATATTCGAGGAAGGTCAAAAAAGTCCGAGGAAGTTTCTTACTTATGAAGAGAAAAATTGGAAAGATTGTTCAGAAAATTGCATTAGTCGCTAATACTGGCTGCTAATAAAAATAATAAAATAAATAATATAAAATATTATAAGTAATAAAATTATATTATTATAAAAATTATAATATTATATAATTTATCATAATAAAATATTTTATTAACTAATAATAAAATAAATAAGACTTTAATATTTAATATGACTAAATCCAAAATGTTTATAACGTTGAGGGCGAATTGCCCTTAGGAGTAATTAAAACGTTATAAAATCTTCAAAAACGGTTTCTAATATTATATTATTTTAACAAAAATTAACTAAGTTGTATCCAACGGTTGTACTTAATAAATTTCGCAGCCAAACTTGTATCGGAATCGACCACAATGTTATAGTGCCATCTATGTAAGAACTGTCGTACTAACACCAGGAAGCTGTTTAATAAAATAGATAAGAAGGGGACGCACCAAGACAATAGATGATAACTGTCGAAGGGTGAGTAAGGAAAGATTTCGCATCTAATCCAGGGGTGAATATTGTATAAATTTTTTGAAATGAATGTACTAAGATCAGTTCCTTTTGTGCCATCAAGCAGGAAGTAACGGTACAGATGAAGTTAAGTTGAAATCTAGAATTAGGCACAGTCTAATGTTAGTTAAGTGTTTTAATATGCTGAATTTGTGTTTTCTTGTGCTAAAGATAAAATCTTTTAGAACATTTCTTAACAACTCAAGTTGTTGACGATTTGCAACTTTAAACTTATTCTTATCCTGGAATGTTAGTGTGTGAATTTTTATTATCAAACTAATCAGATATTATTTATGTATTTAGACTATAAGTGCTTAGTGACTTAGATAATAATTTTAAATGGTGTTCAATTAAAGTGAATTATGAAATATTTTTTAAAAAATATTTTCTTATTTCAATGAAAGTGTAAAAAAGTGATATTTTATGTCGTCTATTCAGAAAAGTGAGCTGAACTGTTAGAATAGATAAAAGTATAATATCTTAGATATATATGTATTTATGTATATGTAATATTTTCATCCTCATTCATACAATTAACAAAAATCCTTAACAAAATAATTTGTAGTAATTTAAAAACAATATCTTATTTTTCACACACGTTTTATATCAGAGATACATGTATATCTCCACTACAAACTAAATATATAAAATTATTCATAATGATGATAACAGAAAGTCAACAATGGAACACATGACTCACACATTCGTTTGTTTAATATTTAAGTGACATCTTTCAAGTTATTTTTATTAATATTAAGAAAATAATAATAATAAACGTGTGCCATCTCCCCCTCATTTTGGCTTTTGGAGGGGGAGACCAGTTAAATTGAGTGAATATATAATGATATACTTGTAATAATATTCATTTATCCAATACAATTGTTTAGTTCACAAATAATTCCAAGCATGCTGACTGCATTACCTACCTCTATAGCAAGCCTAATTTTGTTGACCGAGGTAATTTTAAATAAGTCATCTAATGTGTGAATAAGCTGTGAAGGCTACCTACTTAATGTGTTAAATTTCATTAACAGGCCTATTTATCAGTTGTCCTTACGAATTTTAAGGGAGTGCCTCAAATTTGATGCAAAAATGCTATTATGTTCATAGGAAAAATAGATATAATGTCCTCAAAAATATCTCTATACTTTTCCTAAATTATCTAAATTTTCTTAGTAAATAAATGTATAAAGTCTTAGTAAATGTAGCATGTCGCCTTAACATTCGCTCGAGCCACCTCATTGCTTTGACGTATATCAACATTTTGTTAATACGAGTATCACTTGTTCAAACTAAATGATATCATCGCTGAGAGTAAGAAGCACTATCACCGACCTTAGACCACACTTGTACGGGTGCCATTTATTCTTTAAACAATAAACAAACTTATACACAATACGTATTATGTTCATTGATTGTTTGAAGGACATGTTTACTAAAATTTTAACCAATTTTTATAATAAATAAATTCCCTAAGTATCACTTCCTAATCAATTATCATTAATCCTGCTTAATCGTCGGCAGCGCATACTGATACTAGGCCTACGTGCAGCGCTTATGGCGTTGCTTGTGTTATAGACGACAGTAGATAGCCACATACCAACAAGACGTAGACCGTCAGCCTGTCTGACGACCTTTATATAATAGAAAATCAATATTAAAACTAAATTTAGACAATCATAACTTCAGAAACTCATAAAAATAATAAAAAATAGGTAATAACGCAAATTTTAAATTAGGCGGTTATCGTGTTTTTATTTTATGTATTGTTGTATAATGATTGTAAACTGACAGATATATCTATACTAATATTATAAAGCTAAAGAGTTTGTTTGGTTGAATGCGTTAATCTCAGGAACTACTGGTTCGAATTGAAAAAGCTTTTTGTTTTGGATAGTCCATTCGAAAAAGACTATATACCATTTTGAACGCGGACGAAGTCGCGGGCACCAACTAGTAAAACTATAATATTACTAGGACTTGACTATAAGCAATAATATGTTGCTAAGCGTAAAACTCGAGAACTAATTCAACAATTTTTTTTATTATTTATTTGTTGGAAGTTCGAGGATTATTATGAAGAGACAAACTGCCCTGAAAATTGCATTCGTGACAAGGCGGGGCGGGTCGCTAGTATCTATTAGTGTTAATAACTAAAAAAAATTAAAATAGTTTTAAACAGTGCGCAAACACTAGATTTTTTAAAATATTCTAATTTTATCTACATAGTATAAAATAATATCGCTTCCTCTCTACGCGTAGATCTTTTAAATTACACAACGGATTTTAATGCGGTTTTCACAAATGGAGAGAGCGTTTAACGAGGCAGGTTTTTTTATTTTATGTAATTTTCAAAAAATAATTGCAACCGTGCGAAGCCGGGCGCGGATCACTAGTAGATATATAAATTATAATATATTCATATACAATAATATACGACTAATTTGACGGCTTCAATTTTATATTTTTTGTTAAAATGTCAATAAATTATGTATGTGCATTTTTGAAAAGTTGGCGACATTAATGTTTGTTTACACGCATTAATTACAATTAAATGTTTCGTACAAGTTGCAATTGCAATGCTGATAGCAAGCAAAGCGACCATTTTTAAGACCGGCTCAACCAATAGTCGATGTAAATTAGCCAAAGCTCTTTAAAAGTAACATTTCCGAAGTAAATTTTAATCTTCACTTTCATCTTTCACCAATCTTTCACCAATTACAAGTAAAATGTTGATTAATTACTTTTAGAAATAATTTTATGTTTTATTAAATTATGCACTCGGTTTACTTAAGCATCCTTCGATAGGTGAATTTTTTTATTATTTTCTTTTTAATGTTTGTGACTTTTACCGTACAAACAAAGGTATATCAAGCTCCATCATTCCCGGTGACCGGTGACTTTAAATGGCGGTTAGCCTACTTGACACATTACTTGTAGTTGTAGAGGCCCTAAGACTAATATACTAACTGTATACATAATAAGAATGTGAATCATAAAATATGTTTTCTGTCTTTTTTTCTACTCAATGGAACTCATAATTTTATAGCTAGATAAGTAGCGATCCGCTCCCGGCTTCGCCTAGGAAAAAACTTAGTTAGATTTTATTATACTTATATAAAAAAAAATTTGATAATTTATCTAACCGATAGTGAAAACCGCGTCAAAATCCGTTCCGTGGTTTGGGAGAAGTTAATGTCCATATAAAGATAGACATGGAAAGCGGAAAGACAAGAAAAAAAACCCATTGCATTTTGGGATAATTTTTAGAGAACATTTTTCTCTTGGTAAACCAAAACTAAGCTAGAAAGATTGTTACGTATAAATAATTGTTCTCACGAAATTAGAAGCTGTATGAAATAGGCAGTGTTTAAAAATTCAAAAATATAAAGCCTTATATTATTGTCTTTTACATAACAAAGGAATTCGTAATGAGTACAAAAACAACTTCAACTTCAAAACTTTCAAGATACAAAAATTATATTTTTATATATAATTATTTTATAAATTACTAGCTGACCCTGCAAACGTTTTTGCCAAAAAAAAAAATTTTGGGGTATAAAATATACCTAGTTTACAACACATAAAAATCGGCCAAGTCGAAAAAGTGTACAAACAGTGACACGAGAATTTTATATATATCTAAGACGATATAAGAATTATGTAATTTATATGCTTCGTAAGATAACGAAATCAACTATAATCAATATATAGGTATCAACTATAATATATACTTGTGCACTTATAGAAATACATTAATATTAAATGTTGGTATTATAGGTTCTACAATAAGGTTAACTTATAGAAATACAAAACAAATTATAGAATATATACTCGTAATGGTAATATATGTCGAAATATTATTACAATAAGTAATAGCCTGCGGACTTATTCTTATTACATATAATTTCTCCACACGAACATGCCATTGTACTGCACGTGTCTCGAATGACGAATTGGAAAAAATTAACCCAAATTTCGTAAGAGTTGCGGAATCCGAAATAAGGGTTGCAAAAAAATCCTTTCTAACCCGACACAGTCCGATCGGATCGAAACACGTGCATGAGTTAACAATGCATCGATGACTCACGAACGAGCCTCGAAACGCCGTACCGCTTATTATTAAAGTGGAAAAAGGAAAAAAAAAGGTAAGCGCTCACTCGTCGTTTCACGTCAAGGAATTGTACATCTGCCGAAATTTCTCACGGATCCGAGAGAGCCGCGTATGGTATTATTACGCGCTGGACCTCTCCGCTATCTCTACCCGCGTATTATAGATCTGTGTTCTGGTAATTATGACAGGACAGCTATAGCGGTATCGTTCCAACGGCGACTTTTTAATAGCGGACCAATTAGCATATCGGGTTCTGTGTTTTGCTATGCGAATGTCTCGCCGCGAGACGTTCGTCGCCTTGTTAATTGATACGGGTATGTGAGAGGTTGGTTATAGCTGTTTTAACTTGTTTTCGTGTGTAGCGTTAACAATTAAGAATTTATTAAGGATTTTATTGTATTGTGTATTGGGTTTTAGATAATAAAAGCTATTATTTTTAATGTTAGCGAATGTCTTTTTTAAAATAGAAATAACTGTTAAATTAGTACCTAGATACTCGTATTAACATTCATGCCTGAATTCAGCCTGAATTAATATTTTAATGTTTGAAGTAAGTACCTACCTATACAATAAAATTGAATAGGTTGTTTTATCAAAGGTTGTTTTATCAAAAATTCTTGACAAATATTTTGAGAATTTTAATTTTTTTTATAGTAATTATAATAGTTATAGGATACTTTTAATAAAGACTTTGTTGGTGGAAAATGAAATAATCGACATTGTAATTGTATGACGTGCCCGTATCTAATTAATTATATAATGTTATTCTTTTAAATATGTATTATACATAGGTTTTAGTTTATGCAATTTTTGATTTAAAATTTGTTTGTTTAATTTTATCTAAAATTGTAATTTTGTAATTTTATCATAAAGGTGTTATTTTTTTTTTTCTAAAAAATCTTAATTTAGTTAATTTATTTAATGTTTCGAGCGAGCAAGAATTATTAATGAGAGGATTTTTCAATCAAATAAGTACTGTAATTATTGTAAAAGTATTCAAATAGATTTCTCCAACTTACAGTTTTAGTAACTGTAGGTAGTTGAATTTCTCGAAAGAATGTTTTTTTTTAACAAAAAAAAATTCAGACATTTTGCATGCATGCAATAATAAAGCGAATCTATTGTTGATATGTGAGTATTTTACGCCAATAGTAGATTTGCACAATGCACTTTTTGCGTTCTATTTTAAAATTGGTGCATGTATCGACATGTTTGAGATGCAATTTGTGCAACAGGTTGAGACTTGTTCGGTTCACGGTGGCAATGCAATTACTTTGTGCAACCTATACTTACTGTTTTTATTGCTGTTTATGAGGTGAATAAAAATGTTAATTAATTGACTGAATCTAAGACTCAAAATAAGATAACAATCAAATTTATATATTAATACTTATGTTTTTTATTCAGTGACTAACTTCTAATAGCTGCAGAAGATAAAACCAAAGAAATTTTCTATTGTATTTACATATAGTTTAATTTATTTATTGCTTTTCGTTTACAATTCTTTTCATTACTCTGATTAAAAAAGTTTTAATTTTGATATTTTATTAAATGCGATAGGTACATATTAATATTTATTCTTATTACAAAAATTTATAATTGAACAAAAAAAATCTTCTACAATATTAAAGTGTTTTTTTTCTGTCATAGAATCATAGGTGAAAAATTATTTTTCTGTGAAAAATTGCAATTTGTAATTTTTCGCATAGTACGGAAAGTTTGTAAGAGAGAAAAAATATATATTTAAATAAGTATTAAAAGGTTAACCACTTTAGAGGTTTATCCTTTCTAGGTTTGTAAAGAAATTTATAATTAAAATTTTACACTGAATATAAAACAGGTTAGGAGAAAAATGCAGTAAATGCAGGATTTAAACATAAGAAAATGAAGTCAAATACGCAAGGCAACCAAAAATCTAAAATGACCTACAACGCTATACTTAGGAATAAATCATATTTACGCTACTTTACTAACTCTATAAATGAATATATATATATATATATATATATATATATATATATATATCCTTTAAAAAAATAATACCAACGAAATAGGTTCATACAATATTTTATTATTTAATGTTAAAAAGTTCATTTTTATCTATTAAATCTTTCTTTCTATTTTAAATTTAATCGGTTCGATATAATATTAACTTAAATTAGTTCAAATTGTTCAACGTGAAAGTTCAATAAGGCTAACATTAATCTTCTGTAGAACCTTTACAAGAAAGTAATCTATACTTACCTCTGATTTAATCTGAGATAGGTACCAATATTATAAAGAGCGAATATTTGTATGTTTTTAATCTGTATTACTAATTTGAGTTTGTAATGAATAAACTCAAAAACTACTGGGCCGATTTAAGAAATTCTTTCACTTATAGAAAGATAGAAAGCTACATATTTTTAGCGAGTAACATAGGCTATATTTTATAAAGTTACGCGGGCGAAGTCACGTGCAACAGCTAGTATTTAATATTCTTAAACTGTTGTTATTACCAAATTACAATTGTCAAACATTTAGTATGTATGTTAATATTTTAACTGTTACCACCTATATTATGTATATATAATTATTTTAAGAAAAAGTTGGCAGATAAAGGCTAATATTAATAAATAATAATAATATTACAGCGAGTAACATCTAATCAACCAATTCATCGCATCAAGTCAACAATTATAATGAAACAAGAAAGACAGAAGCGGTGCGGTAAAAAGCGACCATTAAAAACCCAGTAGCGGGTTCAGCCTCGGGCCCTGCACGTGCGGACGAACAAAATCTTGCTCCTCCAAGTATGGCCAGTCCAGTCCAGACATGTACCTAACTATAATTGCTATGAATATATTGGCTCGCGCCGCGGTCGCCTTCATCGTTACCATCTTGTCTGACCACTTTTTAGACTTCTCAGAGAAGGCAAGTCATTTAGTTTTATGACAGCAAGAATTGACTTCTATCTATTATATGAATCAATTGCTACTGAATTCATTTATTTAAGTAACATATTGTTTGTTTGTTTGTTTGGGTAAATGATATATGAAAAGAACGTAAATACATTTCATTGTGTTTTATTTTAACAAAAAAAATGTTTTACAATAATATAAATATCCAGTAATCCTAAAAAAAATTAAAGCTCAGTACATTAAGATCACAAAAAGCTTGCTTAAAATCTACATTCATTTAATACAATATCAAAAATATCACATAGCCTACAACTACTCAAGAGGATTTAAAGCTATTGAGATTTTATTTTTATCACGAATCATCAGGACTTAACTAAAATTTAATAAAACTATTATGGCACGAAGAGTTAAAGCTAACATCACAGACGATTGCTGAAACCAACGTTGTCACTGGTTTCACGGAAGACACTGATTGTTGTCAAGGTTGAGTTTAAGCTTGAACCCATCTGTCTTGCAAAACCGGATATTGTTGTTCAGCTGTCTGGCATTCGGTGTAGAAGTGTCCCGTTGCAAAGTCAGCTTCTTGCTTGGATATTGTAGTCCAGAAGAAAGTGCCGGCGTCTGTGCGAGCGAAATGTACGGGCACGTAGAAGTCGTTGCGGCTCACTGGTACAAGGTCGTAGCTATCTTCATTGCAGACAAGAAACGCAGCCCCTTGCTGACACGAATCCATCTCTTCGTAAATCTTGCGCTCGAGAGATTCGTTGCTCGAATTTTGCTCGTCTTCGTAACATGTGTCGCAAGTTTTGGCGGGAACTCGCTTCGTTTTCTTCTTAATGATTTTCATCAGAGGTTTCAGTAGCGCTTTGAAACCGCTATTTTTCATCTTCTCATTGTTATATTTGTTTTCGTTCATCGAATTGTTTGTGGCGATGATGTACTCGTTGTTAGCGTAATAAGACATTTTGGTAAAGTTTTTAAAGAGCGTTGATAGTACGTGTTTAGCTGGTGAGATCACAGGCTAGAATGTGGGGCTGCACGGGCCGGTCTCCTTTTATACTTATCGCGCCGCCCTCGCCATAAAAGCTCCCTGTCAGTGTATGCGTGAGTGCATGAGTGCACACAAAATACCCCATACAGATACGTTTCATTTTACATTTAAGGTTTTTGTGATTTGGGAAATTATAATGTGTTATACTATGTTAATGATGTTGTCCCGATAACAATACTTGTCTATGTCTTGTATTTTTTTTTCATGATATCGTTTGATAATTATTATAAGTGTAAGAAAACTAATTTCTATAATGTTATATTATACTAACGACCCGCCTCCGGCTTGAAATTTTCAAGAATCATTGCTTAGCGGTTTATAAACCTGTATTCTAGGTATTCTTGACATAGTTTTGGCTGTGCATTTGACAGTCAATTAGGACAAACGATTTTACCTCTTACGAGTTTAGATAATAAGCAATGAATTTTTAATTAATATAAACATGGTCTTCACTATAATTTAGATAACTTATTCCTAAAGATTTAGCTCTGTAAAATTTTGTTAGTTTTATCTCTGATAAGTTGTGAAGAAATGATTCAATCGAGTCGTTAAAACATAACATTTTTAAGTATGAATATGCAGAGCCTTGTTGAACCTTGAGCATTAAAAAAAAGTCGAAATTATACATTTATTTTTAATATTTAAATGTTAATAGATTCTCGTCAAGTACATCAAAGGGGGTTGTCGTGAGAAGTGAGTCCACGCGTCGTCCACACGCCCAATTGTGGGGTAAACATAATACAACACATGTTACTCATTAGACCGCGATAGTCCCCTAGTTTACTTTTCGACACAATGAGATTGTTATTGAGCGCGTGCGGCCATGGGGTCAGTAAGTCGCGTTTAGTGAATAGGGTCAGCCTTAACCCCTGTTACCCCATTTTATTGCGTTCCCCTACAAATGCGCAGACGCATGTCCTAGAGTAATTGACGCACCTGATACTTTCGTTCAAGTGGATAAAGTGTTAGTATTATCAAACTCTAGAGTCCCGAGTAAAGGTGGATCCATAAATCGAGCTATATGTAAGTAGTCTTATCGATATATAGTCATAAAGTTTCTAAGGAAGGAATTGTTAAGGTGGAATTGTTGAAGCGAACTTAAAAAGTTATACTGAGTTTTGTCCCAGTCACTTGTAAGATCCTCATAGTATGTACCTAGCGCTAAGTGCCTTGCACACCCGATACTTCATTAGGATTACTTTTACAAAAGGAATGATTAAACATTAAGATGCCACCTACACACAAAATATCCAGTTCGTACCGGTCCAAACAAGTAATATTTTTTTCTTATATTACAAAAAAATTACATATAAAAGAAATCAGTGTAGCGGTGATAGTGGCTGGTCGACCAATACGGTGCGCGCGCGCCGGCAGGTGCTAAGATCCGAGCGAAGTACGCACACACGCATGCACCTTAAATGTACGATCGATGAACACGTGCATTCGAAGGGGATGAACATATGCAGGTTCGATGCGCACGAGGGAGACAGACTATATTTTTTATCGTGATAAATAAATTCACGACTCCCTCATATCCGAAATAGGGTAACGCAAAGGCTAATTTGGTTATTGAAAATTGAGGGGTTGTTCGTGGGAATGCTCTCTGCTCCTAGGTTCCCAGGGTTGCTCGCACATTGAGATTTTTTTCGGCATTGCAAGATACGGAACGGCGACAGATGGCAAGCGGGCGATCCTTCCCGTTCTGCTTTGGATATAATAAATAGTATGGGGTATTTGGAATCAAACATTCCATTTAGCTGGCTCACCGCGTTTACGAGGGGGTGAGGGGATGAAGATGTAAACAAGTGTAAAAGGGGTCAGCTGAGCTCAGCCAGGGTGGTAATTAAATGTCTATTAGAGGCATTTTGAAGTTATTAGGAAAGATTTGTATGGGGTTGAAAATTGCTTTTTTGATTTTAGGTAATTATACAAAAAGGATTGCTTGCGTGGGATGATGATTCGGGTAGCATTATGTAACAAATTAAGCCTCACTTTGTGATTAATTCCAATGATTATGTGGTTTTCAAACATATTAGTTTGGTCTTTTTTTATCGCAGTTAATCAATATTTAATTATTGTTAAGATCTTAAGATTTATTAACATTATACAACTACATTTGTATAATGTTAATAAATCTTAAGATCTATTAACATTAATCTTTTTGACTGTCTTGTACAAGGCCTACAAAGCCAAAATTTTTTTGCTAAAGTTCAATTCTTTTTCACTATTTCAGTTCCCACGACTCAAGACAAGATATCAGCAACAACAATTAATAATTACCTATTGTTATGAGGAGTGGTCCAGGGCTGTTACGTCATGGTTAAAAAGTGAAGTATTGTGCACCCCATGGTGTGACAAGTGTGTTGGGTTTGCTTGGGACCGCGTTCAGATTTGCCATGGGGTTGTCTCTCCCCATTGTTAGCTCTGTGTGGGAATGCACTTGTTGCGTTACCTTTACAGGGGTCGGCATAAAGCGCAGGTCGATTTAAATTTATTGTATTTTTTTTTTAAATCATTGTCTGTTTCTTAAGGTTGACACATTAATTTTTTTCTTCAAATCCCTAAGGCTAGAAGAGATAATGTGTTTTTTCCTGTATTATTAATATAATAAGATTATAAAATATTAATAGAATAATAATTTTTGGAAAGTAGGGGTAGTAGTAGCAGCCATTTGGACAGCCCGTCGGGTGTCAGTAACCACCCCCTTACAGAAGAACACTGTAAAGTAATAGCATGTGTGCTGTTACTGAAGAATGAGGAGAACGAATGCTATCTTTTTTGACTCGATTTTAGTGGTAAATTTATTTTAGTTTTTTTTTATTTATTAAAAAAAAAAAAATACACCTCTAATAACCTATTGTTGTATGGGAATTTCAGTAAATTTCTTAAGAATTTTGAATATGGTGGTGGAACCAAACCCAAAAATAAATCATCCCTAATCGTCGCTATTGTTACAAAATCCCACTTTACTTGTTGCATCGCCTAATGTATGACATTTACAACTTCTACCTTGCTTTAATTAATTTTTTTTAAATAATTTTAAACGTTATTACGATGGTATTAAAATCTATATTAATTTAAGAATTATGGGATATTAATTTAGGGGGAGAAAAGCTTTAGAATTTAAGGGGTTGCCGAATAACCTCAGGTATATATATATCTAGCTGTTACTGTTGTGAAAAATTCTATAACAGATTGTGAAACAGGTATTAAACTATTAACTATGACAGCGGCTTCGCTTGCATAGAAAGTTAAGTTGCAGCATAAACCAATAACTTACATAGTCTTTGGCGCGTCCTCCCCTAAGTTCGACTATCATGACGTAGAATTTAAACAAAATTTGTTTAGACATTTATCTCCGAAAATGTAACAATCAGACGGCCAGGCAGACAGATTAACATTAATCTCAAATTATATAACCTATATATATATATAGTTTTCTATATTATCTTTATATATATATAAAACGTGTCACGTTGTGTGTCCTCGATGAACTCTTAAACTACTGAACCGATTTTGATAAAATTTCGTGATTATGTGTAATTAAGTCCAACTTACAAGATAGGATAGTTTTTATCCCACGACGACAACAGGATGAAAATACCTGCTTAGCAGCAGTAGCATTGCCGCAGTGGTTCATAACCAGAACGGAGTTTACCAGAACGAATTAATTTAATAATTTTTATTTGAAACATGTAACGCTTAGTTACAAAAATAAGTTTTAAAACTATGAGTTCCACGAGTTTCTCACAGATTGCGCTGTAAGGTAATTTATCGGCTGGATTAAGGAAATATTTATTATAAAAATTGCACCCCGGGCGATGCCGGGATGGGGACAGCTAGTATAATAATATAGTAAAAGTTAATATCATCATATGATCATCATATATATCCATTTATTGAGGCATCCCAATAGTCTTGCTACTTAGCTGCTGGACACCACAAATCAAATAAACAGGCTGAAGAGACAGCAAGTAATATGATATGATGGAGATGATTGGGCGCTGGCCCACTCTCTCTAAAAAGAAAGATCCATCCACCTCCCCCAACAGATCCGCTTATAGTCCAGGGCATTATGATTGCAGATTTAAAGAAGAAAGAAAAAAAAGATTTATTGTAAGTCATTTTAGATTATTATGTATTCATTGTCCTTTAGAATGTTAAAAAAAACCTGTTTTAAATTCTTTTAAAGTATATCAAACTGATTTAATACCCAAATATCAAGAACATGTTCACACGCGGGTAATAAGAACGTCTACATTTTCAGATTATCTTTTCATGTGTATTCAAAAGAAAACAAATGATCAAACTCCACAAAAACTTTAAGTTGATGTACCTTTTTTTAATCAAAAGTTAACGAGAAGAAGGTCATTAGTGTAGAGGGAGGGACGTGATAATAATCCTCTATGCACGTAAGCCTTTATCGTGTATCGTCTTATTTTATTTGGAACAATTTGGTGATGAGCTCCGGGAGTATCTTTAATAAAAACTTCGGCTACTATTTAAGTCGTTTTGTAACTCTTTCGAGGCGGTATCGGGTATAAATAATGTTATATTGTACCCCTGGCTACGCACTGATTAAATTTTTCTTTTTTCATTTTTATATTTTCAAAGTACGCTACAACAGTAAAAAATTAAAATTTAATTTGTCAATATATCACCGAGTAGTCAAACTTTTATGGGTCAAGTTCAAATATTCGAACTGTCCATAAACTTATTGCTCGCGTCCAGCTTCGTATACACGCTCATAAGCAACCAGGAATCTAAGCCAGTCAAATTTCTGAAAAACAAATGCAATCATTTTTATTACCGTAGCTTATAGTGTGGGTCATGCTTTAGGAATAAATTTTGCTATGAAACTAAGTATAAATAATAAACAAAAATGTCTACAGCTTAAATAATTTACAAAATGTTAATAATATATATCATTATAATTAATAGTATAAAAGTTAAATAATCTTAAAAAATAAAAGAGAAAATTTTATTTTAAGTAAAACCTAAGTAATTTTTTTATTGATTTAAGTTTTACCTAAATATTGGTGACATAACCCTATCACTCATTCCTCCATCCCCAATTGATCCATTGTTATAATAAAAATAAAATTTATTCGCATACCTTTCACTACTGTTGACATTCAGTGCTTGTGCACTCAAAGCTATTAGCACAGAGCAGTGGCGACAAGCACACAACAAGCCATTAATGAATGTAGTGCAATGAACGTTTAATTCGAGCAATTTGCGGCCACTAACTAAACTATTGATGCTAGTTAATAAGCGGACAGCGTTTACGAGAAATAGATTTAGAAATAGTGATAAAGAATCTCATTTTTATTTTTATAAATTTACAACCACTATATTGTATTTAAAAATGTGATGAAAAATCATCACAATATGTACTTTCAAAGTAACTGGATGAAAATAGCTGGATGGAAGGAAATTAATGAAGCTGGGGAAAAATAAGTAATATTATCACCTTATTAGATCCCAACTTATAATTTCTTATAGTAATACATAATCATAGAATAAATAAGATTAAATTATTAGTTAAGATATAATCATGTAACCAGGTTCTGTAGACGTATCGATAAACTATTATACCATGCTAAGGAGAAAAATATTCGCAATTTAGCTTCCATACAGAAGATATACCTACCTAAGTAAATATTCTTGTTAGCTAAATTTTCCAAGCGTCGATAAATGATAAGTTAATAGAATTCGATAAAAAATAGAAAATGCTATGCATAATAAATCGAAACGATTTATGTATAAAACGCTGTAATCTCATAGCATAGTCCAATATTATAGCAATGAGTATAATGATTGTCGCGAGCCAGTAATTTGCTGGGTCACAATGTTTAACGCTGCGTTCGAATTAACGATATGAAAACAGATTATTATATATATAATGAAAACACTACTAGTTAGTTCCAGTTAGTAGGCACTGTTTATCGATATTGATGTTCTATAAACTTACAACAATATGTTATCCGTAAAATAGGTAGAACATCAAAAATTTCCTGGCTTTTAAACATTTCGTATGCTGTGCCTCTAGCTATTATATAAGCCAAAGTATTATTCTCATACCTGGCTATCATAATGTTCGTCAATTTGATATTCTTCTTCTCTTTTCTTAGTGTCATCTATCATCATGGCTATCCTAACCCTCGAGGCGGCGGTACTTCGGCCACACCATTCGCAGAGATTCTTGAGTCAGGAAGTACGTCGTCTGCCCGGCTTGCGTCTACCTTATATAAAAGCGAATAAAAGGAATAAAACCGAGACCAAGTTCATTACTCGACATAATGAGACTCGTATATTTCATTTCATGTATAACTTTAAATAAGTACTTAAAGTTAACTCTTAGCCATATTTTATTGGATTTCTTACATTGTTCTCCAATAGCAGCCAGTGATTATGTAATTAAACGAAGAATTCGGCTGGCCTAAAATTTTAATTGAGAATAGCATCTTCACAATTTGAAGCCATAAACATAATTAGGGATTGTAAAAGCCGAACGAGAAACGATTAAGCCTTTAATTATCTAATTTTATTATATATCCCCAGACAGAGTAGATGGCTACCGTCGTCTATATTAACTTACTAACAAAAGCAAAGCCACAGGCACTTGAAGTGCGCTATAGGCCTTAGTAGGGTTAAGGAAAGGGAAGAAAGATGGGATAGAGAAATAGGCTTATCCTTATTCACTCACCGAAACACAACAACATACATGTAAACCACATTGTGGTCTTCTGTAAGAGGGTACTTATACATATTAAAATTTTTATTTTTGTATAGAAATAAATTCATCATTTATTATAAAATTAACACGCCAGTTTAGGGTTGTAGCTGACTCAGAAGAAAATTAACCCTTTTGTTGTTTTGAAACAGTTATTTAACCCTTCACGATCGAGTTAACCGACAATCAATTGGGTGAAAAACATCCCAGCGATTAAATTAACGACTACTGATTTTGGTTAAATATAGGTAAGGTTTTACGTAATACTCGTATGCGGTCGTGAGAAAGTATTCGTGTAAAAGAGGCCATTATCGGACTGACAACACACGAGCCACCACTTTTGAAGATGTATATGTGACCACATCCTGTAAAGAAATCAATGGGCATTACCTACTTCGTTATTTTCCAAAGGTTTGATAATCAATTTTTATTTGCACAAACGCGGGTCTACAGGATCTTAATTCGTATATAGCAGTTACAGTACAAAGTATGTTGTACCCGAAAAGGACATGCAAATATTTGTAGTTAATCTATATATTCATTTGTTGTATTTTGTAGAGGAAAAAGTCGTTTAAAGAAGAATAAGAAGATTTTTGTCATAAAGTTTGTTTTTAATATTATATCTTAAAAGCTAACTTGGCTAAACTTAAATAATAAGGTGTTTAGTCGACAGTTTAAAATATAAACTTGGCATAATCTAAAAATCGGTCAAGAATATTTAAAAAAAAAAATGCCTCGTAGTAATTGGCGCCGGTTGGGTGTTGTGAATCAAATATTGTAATAAACAAAAAATAGATTAATTTAACATCGACAGATTACTCCGAAGAAATTAGCACAAGCGTAGCGTTAATGTTAAGACTTCTTAACGACCGGGCAATTAATGGCCTATAGTAATTTACGGTTTCGCCTTAAAGGACTCAAATATAACTTAATACTATTTGAGTTAATAAATAGTAAAAAGTAAATTACGGTCAATAACTCAAGATCTTCAAAGGGCAGATAATTGTGCGCGAGCCGATCGCATTTTACTGCCGCAATTTAGCATCATTAAGACAAATCGGATGAAACAGCCGCAATCATCAGTAATTAGGTGTTCCGGGCCGACATTAGCACAAAAAGGTGTTACGCTCGAAACTTATCTCATTCAATTTTATGTGTGTGTACGTGTGTGTTTGTTTGTGTCTGTGAAATGCGTGGTTATCATTTAGCGTCAGAAATATTATGTCATAATGATGAAGCAAAATGTGATAGTGAATTAAGCTTCAGTGACAAAGTTTAAGGCGCTTTAAAAACTGACTTTTGTCGGTGTGGATTTCGTCTCGGGGGAACAAGTTTTAAATTAGCAAAAATTTGTATTTAAGTTTATTCTTTATCTCTTTGTGAATAACAGCTTTAGAAAGAAGGAAAATAAACTGTTTAGAAAAATAAAACACCTACATACTACAACAAGCAGGTTGTTGGTTTAATTGTTGGTAGGTGGCTACCGTCGCTTACCAACAATTAAAATAAACTGTTTAGAAAAAAAAAAACACCTATACACTACAACAAGCAAGCTGTTGGTTTAATTGTTGGTAGGTGGCTACCGTCGCCCATATACCATAGATGTTGGCCTCTGACACACCTTCCTCACTTACCGAAACTGGTAAACATAATATGTAAACATAATCTGAATATAATGGCTATATATATATATATTGGATATGGATCATGATACTCTGGAGTTGGCTATCGAAACAGATCCCTTTGGGAACCTAAATTTTTTTTCGGGATTCTATATGTTAAACCAGGTAATAAACTGTGTGTATGCTAAATTTAATAAAAATCTGTTAAGCTATTTTTGCGTGAATGAGTAACAAACATACAAACTTTCCCATTTAGAATATTAAAAGGATTAGTTGTTGATTTTATGTTGTGTGTACTGTATAGGTAACCTCTATTTACACATGTTAAAATTTTATTAGGCTCTAAATAATAGCGACACGGTGACAAATAAAAAGATTTCTTTTTCGAGATATCGTGGTGGTATTTTATCGTTTTGATAATAAAATATCGCTTAGCACCACTATAAAACCGAGGAACCTGTTATCTTGCATCGAGGGAGGCAGGACCCTTATCAAAAGGCGCAAAGGTTTAGACATAAACAAAGAAGGTTTGTAAGTTGTATAAATAAATCAAATGAATGTCTTCATGTTCCTGTTGGGCTTTAACTATTTTATGAACATTGTATGGACATTGAATGGAGAAACTTTTGTTTTATTATAATATAGGCCTTAATTTTTTTTGTTATTTGTAAAAACCAATATCGACTCAATGGATCCTAAGAAAAGTCTAAGAAATATTTTTCGAGGCTTGTGTCCGATATTTTCCTGTTTTTGTTATAAAACTTCGAAATGTGTCGAAATTCTTCGTTAGACACAAAGAAAAAAAAAATTGCAAATGACGGATAACCAACGGATAACCGACTTTATGTTTTATTTTTCTGCATTTAAAATGTCATCTATTAAATTATACAAACAGCTACAAACCAAAGAGATTTTTTATTTATAAAATACGCAAAAACTTTTCTCCCGACCTCGAACTTTTATCTGATCGGTCTTAATGACCGACAAAGTCTAAGCTTATGTATTGAAGTCTAAAATCAACATGTTAGTAGTCAACGCAACGTTTTGCCGATCATTCTATAAAAACAAAGAGATGATCATCGATCATTCTGATCGGACCGTTGGGGCTCGGCGGAGGCTGGTAAACCGAAAATCGTGTTTTAAAATTACGTGCCTAAGAAAACAAGAAAAAAAATCTCGGAAGATTTATTTAAGGGAGCGTAAAGATCTGTTTATGGTATGCGTCGGTAATTAAGGGGCGGCTCGCACACGTGCGCGCACGCAAAAACGAATGAGAAAAAAACTATACCTGTTCGCTTCTTCGAGAGCGACAGGTCCGCTGACACGCTCTTCACGATATGTCTCTCAAACTTATACACATTAAACATATTCCATTGTATATAGCTGTATGGAATATGTTTTTTTAATTTTATATGATAAGTAATTTTTTAATTTAATCAAAATTTAAAGATGATCGGCTGAGTAGTTTGTGTGATGCTTATAATATAAGCCTAGTGCTTAATTTGCCTGGCAAATTAATGTTGAATTTTTATTAATACAGCTCTGAGAGAATTGTATTGTCATTCAATTACTATGATAGTTCCTTCAGCCCAGTCCTAAAGCGCTCAGTCAAAAAACCTTTATAAAGTTTGAGCATCGCTGACTAGTTTTCCCTTAATGTTATCTTATTATAGTTAAAATGACTTCGGTGTTCAGAGATAATAGCCAGGGACGGGGTTCTTTACCACCATTTTTTTTTACTTTTTCAATCGAGTCACGATAATACTGCTTTTAGATATTGCATGTTAGATGATTTTGATATTTAAACATGAAGCAGGATACTGTTACAACGACTTTACCGGGTGATTCATCAAGATAAAATGAGTGTGGGGATGTCTAAAGCTAAGTATTAAAGCTAAAATATATGTAGTTTTTAGAATTTTGTTTGTATGCCTTTATACCCGCTAATCTCACACAAATACTTTATTACTTGGATTAACATATAGGATACTTTTTACCCTGAAAAAAATGTTAGATTTATGTCGGATTTTCAAAACACAAACTAGAGCGTGTACAAAATCGCGGTGTAAACCTACGCGTAAGCGCTAGTTTACAATGAAATTATTAATCTTCAATTTTATAAAATTACATAATTAACATAATTTTATTGTGTTAATTTTAATTTTATGTTAAGAAGCAGTTAGTTTTTCAGACTATACCTTGTTGAAGAAGACGAAGAACTAGAAAAAGAGGAAGAACATCAAGACGCTCGACTATAATTACAATTATTTACCAGGTCATTTCTTTCGGGTCCGTTTCTGCCCCGTTTTGTGGTCTGTTTCTGCATGGTTTCTGCCCTGTTTCGAGGTCCGTTTCTGCCCCCGCTGGTTCGAACTGCTGACGGTGGTTTGCACGGTAGTGAGAATTGCATCGGTTAAATTAGAGTATGAGTGAAAATTTTCGTTTATAAGGCCTGATGCTCGCCTAAATTCCGGTGTTACTTTTGAGATCTTTGAACCAAGTATATTAGTTGAAGTTGAAAAAAAAAATGGACTTTAAGGAAAATCAATGGTTCTTGGATAGTATTTTATCTGCGAAGAAATTGCTTGCTACGACATGCTTGCTAAGTTACGTAGCAATTAATATTGGTAGCATATGCAGTACAAGTCATAGAATATACTCGTTTTGCAATGAGTAAACAGGGCGTTATCGTTATAGTTGATAGTTTATAGTTTTTTTTTCAACAATTTTGATAGCTAAGATAATTGCTTACTATATAATAGTATATAATTATATATATACTCGTACTATGTAATAGATATGTAATAGCATATTGTGTTGAATAAAATTACTGTTGTTAGTTAGGTACTATAGCATAGATGTTACAAAAGTCATAAGTATACATAAATACACCAATAAAAAAGTGTATGGAACTTCAACAGGATTATTAAAAAAAATTAAAAACAATGTCTCACGGCAGGACATAAGGGACTTGAGACTATTATACATATTTCTAAAGAATTATCGTGAACAATGTTATCATTGGATCGGCACGCGTGATTTTGTTCTTGTGAATACAAACACTTCATTAGTTTTTTTTTTTACAAAAAAACCCTTTTTTAAAACCTCTGGGTTTTTTAGTAACCTATTTCTATTTTACCTATAGTTAGTTATAGGTTTCTTTAAAAAAATTAGTAAAACTCAGATTAGTAAAACACTGTTTTACTAATCTGAGCACTGAGGCCTCACTGCTTATATTTTATCTTATACCAACTTCTAATTTTACCACATAATTCTAAAATTACTTTTTAAAAAAATCATTAAAGTAATTGAAGTTGTAAGAATATAAATTTTAAAACTTATAAGCTTTTAAACTTTTTTTGCACACACATGCTGTTATTTTACGGCGGTTTTTTGTAAGGGAGTGGTTACTGCCGCCGGACGGGCTGCCCAAATAACTGCGAAACAAAGTGTGCCTTATCCACTACTATTCAGATCCAGACCAGAGCCAACTTTGAAAAAAAAAAATCATTTCCAAAGTTGAAAATCGAATTCGGGAGCCCTAGAACAAACCCTAACTACTCATCTAAGGGGATCATCAGAATATACCTTTGTTATGATTAACGATTACTCGAATGTGTGTAATTGCCACGCTTAAATAATAAACAGACTAAAACGAATTTTGTATTAAAATATGTGTTGCTAATTACTTAAGGAAATTCGTCTTGAAGCATCGTTTGCATTGTGGGTATCTGATATACTAGGAATCTGGTATTATAGAGCGAACGAAGTGTTTCAATCATTGACCTGCATTTTATAAACACATCATTAATAAGAAGTTGTCAGTGTTATATTTTATTTTGAGTCGTTAGTCGCTAATGATCGATTGTGGAGAGGATGTGAGGATTAGAGAAACGAATTCTAATGGTGACAGATATCCCCAGGGGATGTTCTTGCCATGCATTTTAAAAACTATAAATAATTACAAACACAACGTTTGAAACGTCACGTGAACCAATTAAATTTTATTAGTATATATTAATTTTATTAGTACCTACCTTTTAACTTATTGGTTACATGCTACTTAAGCTTATTTTAAACCGCGAAGGTTAGTTTATAATTTTTAATTTTTACCTTATACCTTTTATCATATAAAACTTTGTTCTTATTCTTATAGAGGTTTCTATTTCAATTTTCAAGTCGCGATTTGTTTTACGGTTAAATCAAATTTTATAAAATTAATGTCGAGAAAGCCTTGAAATTAATGCACACATTTTTTTAAAACTTGCGTTCACAAATAAATCTCTAAAATGGATGACTTCACTCAAAAGCGAGTGATTCTACTATCTTTTTTGTTATAATGTTTTTGTTATAATCTTTAATCTTTGTGGTGTTAGTTACATTGACGTGGCGAGGGTACAGTCGTAACTGTGTGATGCATAAAAGATATCTGATCGTTAGTCTTGTTTAACTTATCACCATTATCTTTGGGTATATCTGTTAACTGACTAAATAATATTGGATTTATTAGGCTGTTAACTTCTTAGATTCCATTTGACTGCATTTAATAAACCAGATTCATTGCTCTTTTGATGGTACCTAAGTAAGTATTTTTTTGCTTAATTGAAAATGGAGGTTTTAATAAATAAGCGATTCTTTCTATTGGTGATTACTTGGGAAACAATCAAATACATTTTGTAATCTGATTTTTTAAAAACTATAAGTGTCATATATTTAAAGGTACATACACATACTGTCTTCACATTTTTTTACTTGATTTTATAAAAACCTCTACAAATAGTTTTTTTTTATGTAAAGTTCAACAGGCGAGTAACCACTTGATGGTGGGTGCCTTTTTTGGAGGTTATTTATGCACTATCCCTCGTCGACGGGGACAGTCGACAGACAGTTGATCTGGAATGAACATAAGTGACAGTGTATACACCTGTGTATAAACTATTCGTTCAAAAATCTTAGCAAAAATGCAATCCTGGAACTAGACTTATGAATTGGGGAAATAAATGCAGATTTCCATAATTTTGGTACACTGCCTTCAGTGATTGTGCGTCGAAATAAGATAGAAAGAGGAATAGATAGACAGTTTGCACAATTAATTATATACAGAGGTGAAATACCATCAAGATCCCCTTTGTTAGATCAAGGTTTTTCAAGTAGTCTCAACAATGCGTCCATTCTAATCAAGCCATCAGCAGGAATCAGCAGGATTGATGCAAAAGTTGAAGGAGAGCTGGAAAGGAATGTAAACTGAAAATAGGACACGAAAAGATCATATATTCCGTCACCAGTGTCAGTTGATTGGTCATTGTAATAGAGAGTAGATGGAATAGAACATGATCCCTTTTTACTACTTTTTACGAAGGACCATAACAATTTAGGAAATATTTTCAGAACCACCAGTGGAGGCAAAAACAATACCCACGGCCATACTTGATTCGTGGCCAATCAACGGGAATATACCGTAAAGCTACTTGTTTCGATAGTGGTTTAGACCTATATTAGACCTATATTTTACCTTATACTGTAAGAAAAAAGAACACCCCACATAAAGAAGCAGTCTTCAAAAGTACCTAAGACGCACAAACGCGTCTTAGTTAAGTCGAACACAAAACAAATTGCGTCCATTCTTACAGACATTTGCACAATGTTATAATCTTGTCACGGTACACTTGACACCAATATATGGGAGCTTGATCACAACATTGATCGAGGATTACCACCAACTAGATGTTTATCAATATTCTATAACAAATATTTGGCGAAATAATGCAACGGGAATTCAAATGCATTTTGACAATGGAGACAAAATATTTACATTGTTAAGAAGTAGATAGTTGTATTTATTGAATTTATAATCTCAAAATGGAAATTTTGCTCTATTATTTGAGATTTACTACGGAGTTTTGTTGTTAGATCCGTGCAAATACGTAAGAAAATTGTTGATCGCCATTAGGGGACAAATTCTGGATATCACCTACAATGTGTTCGGTAGGAATGTGGTTAAAGTTAATTTCTGTAGTAAAAGCTTAGGGGCAAGGAACGAAACTATTGGTATTTCAATTATTGGAATTATTGTTATAATGATATTGCATCATAACTTCCGTTTTTGGTTCGAAAACTCACACTGTGTGAATTATGTGGCAAAGTCACATTTATACCTGTAACACTCAGATAAACGTTGTTCACAGCAATTTATTGATTAGATTTCATACCCACATTAATATGTTAGCTCTGGCACTTATTGAATGAAACTGCTTCATGGATTGACACTGAAGAAGGACATATTTAATCTTTTAACTTTCCTTTTCCGTCTTTTACTATTACAACCTTTTACGAAAAAAATAATTAAATAATTTCAAATAATTATTGAGATAAGTACTTTATTTAGTTTATGTGTATGTCTGAGCTAAAGCTGGACTATGACTAGTTATGTTTTGTGCATGTCTCATCCGTTATGTCAGATAATATGTGGAAGGTAAGCTCAGGTTTAGGCTCAGACCTTAGCCCGGTTAAGGGTTAAATAAAAAAGTAAACTAGTTGCGCTACAACATAAGTAAATATTTTTATTTCTTACAAAGAACGCAGCTGATAGTTGAAAAGGCTGGCCCAAATAAGTCGGCTTTAAATCCTCTCTTATCTAATAGACACCATCTTTAAAGTTTTGGTGTAATGTTACAGCGAGATATTATACTTGCTACCAAGAAAACGATTCGAATTTAAACTCCTCTATTTAAGTCGCACATTGGATTTTCGCTTGAATTACTTTCTTTAATAAAGCATACAACTTTAACGTTCCTATCTATGTTGACATGATGTTTTAATAAAACTTACAATAACAATCGTTTTATGAACCACAACCGAACCAGTATAGTGTTAAAAAATAAAGTAATTTTTTTTAATAACGGGTGTTATCAAAAAATATTAAATATAATACTGGGTGTTATAGAAAAAGATGATCTTTCAAAAGAAATATAATAGATACTACCCATTTCTCTTGCAATAAACTCAAAGTAGGTAAGTTGGTGTCAAATTAGGTACATGTGGGTGTAAGTGTGTTGCCAGCCATGATATGGAGCTGAAACTATAGGTCTCTAACTATAGGTCTCGTAAGAAAGCTCAACGAGCTATGGAGAGGATTATACTCGGGGTTACTCTGTATGGAGAGTACGGAGTGCCGACGGCCGCTAGGACACGAAGGTTCTCTAATAGAGGCCACGGACCGGCAAGTGCAGCGTAGGACAACAAGATCCACAAAGTATCCACAAATTGACCCACAAGATGAACAGACGATCTGATAAGGGCCGCTGGTCGACGGTGATTCTGGCCGGTCCTATTAGAAAATTAGAAAGAGGCCTATCTAACATGGTCGTTCTGCGGCTGAGACGGCAAGGCGTGGATATTTAAAGCGTAGGAGCGTAGGCCTTAAAACCTCTCTTTAACAAAGCTTATTTAATGCTAATTGTTCTCTAAAATTGTCATGAACTTAGCTTTTACTTGTGAATTCAAATGTCAAATTTTGTAGTGGCAGACCACAGTGCGTTCTGAATTCATAAACAGAGCAATAAATCTGACGGTTGTAAGCAAAGACTATATAGTAGTTGTAAGTAGCGACTCTCTTCAACTGTAAAACAAAACAGCAGCTGTTGCGTTAAAGGATACTGGAGCACTTCTACTAATTTTTATCACTCATCCTGTCCCTTACATTTTATACTATCAACATCAGAGCATGAGATGGGTCTTGCTTGCATTTCTAAGCGATTATGGTAATGGCTGCCTAGCATGAAGTTGACAGCAACCTGTCTGTCTGTTATGTTAAAAAACTCTTTATAAAAATGTTTTGTAAAATCCGAATAAAAACTCTTTGGTTTAATAATTCCTTGTACGGTTTTAAGTTTACCATTATTTTCATTCCGGGCTCGTCCTTAAAAGGCACGGGCGGTCGCGCGTCTTAACTTACAAATATTTTGGAAATATTTCTTTAACTTGTCGGCATTTTATCTACCGCTTCTTTCCGTTTAGTTGCTTATTGTATTGGCTTTTTTCTTCCGAAAAATATACAACATATCTCAACAGCATCTTTAACAAAATTGCAACCATACTGTGTAGTGATTAAGGCATAAATTCCTGCGCTTTCGTGTACAGACTTCTGATGTTTAGTTAGAATCAATTTATTTATCTAACTTCGGGATCTTTACGAAATTCTTAAATAGATGCACGCAAAAACTCACGACCCCCATTTAGCGATAGGGGTGCCTCATAAATTTGACTTATTAAATTAAATTTACCCATTTCATATTTAGTTTCAGTAATAACAGCTATTGATTTAATATAATGTAATTAAAATTTTATTTTAGTAAAATACCATAATTAAATAATAAATCGTATTTTTTCAATAGATAATTGGATTTTCAATCGTTTTTGGGAATGATTAACATTTGATACTTTTTAAAGGAAATATTACTTTATAAGAGATAATTTTTTAGAAAAACGATTTTAGATTTTTTTTTTAAATAGAATAAATTTTCGTCTCGGATTGGAAAACAAACAAAATTCTATTTTTAATCTGAAATTTTTATATATTTAGAAAGACAAGTTAATTTTATATTTTGTTAATACAAACGGCTACCCAGAATGCCTGGATGGGACAGTCGTACGTACCGTAAATGTCCTAACTAATATTATAAAACGAATGTAAGTTTGTTTGTTTGTTACTTTTTCACACCGTTACTAGTCTACGGATCATCATGAAATTTTGCAACACGTTGTCAGGGGGCGAACGCTAGTTATTAAATTTTATCTATAATCTATATATATAAAAGTATGTATGTATGTATGTATGCACCTTAACCGATTTTGATGAAATTTTCAGACAACCTTCAGATTAGTCCAGCAGGTAATCCTGTGAAGTTGCGGGTATATACTAGTCTATTAATAAACATAAAAGTTTTTCTAAAAACAGTAAATTAAGAGCGCATAATATTTGTTTTATTTGTAATAGTAACCAAATTAATGTGCCAGCCCTATTCGTTATCTGGCATCTCGTGCCTCGTAATTTGACACTTTTCCCTGACAAAGCCCACATTTGCTCGACATACAGGCCTTAGAACACGCAAAAACCTATGACGAGCCGCTATACAAAAAGCAATTAGCGTTTTTTGCTCGCCTGTTGCATTTAAAATTAATATTTAGAGGAATTTATTAGAAAAAAATGGTTCAGCACGTGTTAACTGAGAATATGCGGACTTCTTAACTATGTCTTATTTCTGATAATTAGGCCGTGAAGGAAGTAAAATTTTATTTAATAGACATTTCGGACTTTTGTGATGGAGGAGCGAGGGTGGTCCGGGGTAGACATGACATGACACCATGACAGTAATATTGATATTGAAATAAATTCAAGGGATTATACCACTTGGGTATGGTTACTTTGATTATAATGTAAAATTTATACTTGTTTTCTCTTTTATCAAATACTAGCGACCCTCTCCGGTTTCGCAAGGTGTCATGACTTGTAAAAGGAATACTTTAGAGAACTAGGGTTAGATTAGATTTTAAGCTACGCTCCGGGCACTATCCGTGTAGGAAGTTAATTCTCCCGATTGCGAAGTTTGCGGAACCATAAAAGTGTTTAACTATATTGTTCTCGGATTGCGCCAGATACGAAAAGAAAAGAGTTTCATTGATGCATCAATATGACGTACTAGCTGGTACCTGCGGTTTCGTCCGCGTTAAAAAAAAAATTATATTAATATTATAACGCTTGACATCTCTATCGCTGTGACGATGGCGGCGCCACCACGGCGACAGTGTCGCCATTTGTTATATCTTTTCCAGCATGAAAAACCATATAGATCTACTTTATTAGGTATATGTAGGTATATAGATTTGAAAAATATTTGACATGACGAGAATCGAACCTTGGTCTCTTAAGTCACAGAGCTATCAACTTTATCGCTAAACCGTAAGGCTCGTCTATATTCTATGTAATTATACCATTGTGTTTAAAATGCTCTACAATAACTAAATCATGCATGTCCTCATAATGCAAGCATGAACAGTTCAATAGCGACCATCAGCGACGCATCATCAATCAAGAGGATCGACACACTTGCGAATAAGTCTCGCGATAAATGCGAAGATATCGTAAATTGAATAAAGACGCCGTGTCCTCGGGCGATACAAGATACGTATCTCGTAATCCGAACAGGAAACTCATTGTGGAGTACCAGATGCGAAATACCGGACCGTTGTGAGTACACCAGACATTGTTTAAGATGAATGCACTTGTGGGCGTGGTCTGTTTCTCAATTCCGTTTTCTCATCTAACGTTTCGCCTGCAAGAGCTTTAGGTTGTCTATTGTGTTAGTACACATAAATATTGTTCACGACTTTTTTGCTATCTATTGCGATAGGCTCTTAGACTTAAATTTCATTTTTTTTTAATAATTTCACGTGTAACGGCAAAAAAATGTTAGAATAAAAAAGTCAGAGAATTTACCTAATAACAATGATTTCTTTTTACATATAGAATGTTAGAATAACATATAGTTCAATGTCTAATAATTAGGAAATAAATGCTACTTTAATTCAGTTATAGAGAATTTCCAATTTAAAAGTTAATATAGTAAAAAGATATTTGATATAAGTTTGGTGCGATGACGAATTCTATAAGTTATAACATTACTTCTGATATGGATATAATTAAAATTACAAATGATTGAATATTTAAATAATATTCCAAATGATTACAAATTACTTCTCTTTTAGTGTGAAATATTTTATGTTTATCAATACATAAAATAAAGTCGGTGTTTGCCGCTGTAATCCTGAATATTTTGTTAAATTTGATAGTTGAATCAGGATTTACACAAGTACATACCTAAAGTATATAGATAGAGTATGATTTTCTACGAATTAAAAAAATGCAAGAATTTGTATAGCATGCAATTTTAAAGGAAGCAATTCGAGCGGCAAATTGGTATCGAAAGGGGATTTTGTGATGTTTTCAAAATAGCACCCAACGCCGCGGCACACTTTGTAAAGGATTATGTTCGGGTTCCTCGGAAGCCCTTTATGCGAATTGTTTTTACAGCTTACAAAACCCTTTGTCGGTTTTACAGAAACTTGTGAAATAACAGAGCATGTTGCCTATGCTATGTTGTAGTTCTTTTTAGCAGTCCGTCAATAGAGTTTTTATGCCTTAATGCGGAATTGTAAGCCATATAGGTACGTGCCTGTCAATAGCCTTGTTTCTATTTCACGCATTGAATCTTTAATAGGCCTGAAAATGCGTTTATAAATTTGACATCGCAAACTAACAGCGTTAGTAACATCCGTACTAATATTATAAATGTGAAAGTGTGTTTGGATGTATGGATGTATGGATGTTTGTAACTCTTTCACGCAAAAACTACTGAACCGATCACCATGAAATTTTGCTTACACGTTGTCTGGGACACCAGAAAGGACATAAGGTACCTTTAATCGTTCAACGCGGAGGAAGTTGCGGGCACCAGCTAGTTGAACTATAGAAAAAAATGACGGTTATAAACGTATATAAAGGTTTATAAGTAAGCAACGATAGTTAAAATTGACGAAAGTGTGAGTGCAAGTTTGGTCAAACTAAAAGTTTGGTCAAGTTTGGCAAAGTACATGCGCGAACAAATACCAACATATTGAATCTGGTGCAGTCAGCTCAGTAAATCTACTTAAAATCATACAGGAATATGGAGGAACCAAAATTATAAATAAAAAAGTTGATTATTTTTAGTCATATTTTATTATTGAACTAGACGCTTGCTAACTAAATTTTAATTTTTTGGATGTTTTTGTTTTTAATTCTTATTTTTTTTTTCAATTAAAGGTCTTAAAATTACCTACAAAATATTTTATTATTGAACTAGACGCTTTCTAAACTTGCTAAAACTTCTTTTTTGACTGACTGTACTTTGAATCTTTGAACTTGTTTTGGTATTAGTTAATACATTGGTATCCGTTTGGAATAGAAAATAAATATGAGTTCAAACTTGGTTCAAACAAATACCAGTGGTATTAGTTGTTGATATTAATTAGAACGGAATAAATCGAAATGGTGATATATCTCGTGCCGCTTATATACGCAAAAAACTTTTAAAAAAATTAGAAAACGACGAACTCTTATTGCAATTAGTTAAATCGCAAACTTTAGAATGGAGTCCGGTGGGACATTCAAATCTGATTTCGAGGTGGCGGCCATGAAAGCAGTTGAATACGTTTTCGTCAATTGTAAAATCACTGGAAGTTATATTTTCTTTTTAAAATTCCTTATGCAAAAAGGTAAGATAGTTAAATTTATAAAAATTTAGTTAAATATGACCTAAATCGCTATGCATGTATAGTGCCTTAGATCTAGTTCGGCCATTAATTTTTATGTATACAGTTGCATCAATTTTTCGCATGATCACTTTTGTATTCGCTAAGTTTTCTTGAGTTTTCGCTAAGTTGTCTTCTCAAATAGAACCACTGAAATACCTCATATATTCGGATTAAAATTTCTATAGTTGTCTAGTTTAAATTGCGCCTTCACGAAAGATGATAAATCATAAATCTTCAAGCTTTGTTGTTTCCAAAAAAAGAGGCTCTTGACATATTTTAGCATAACCCACTCCAAATAGCCGGAAGCCATGTGCAACAAATATTTAAAGAGTGGTTTGCCTGAGGACATATTTTTTAAATTTTTTACTATGTCAAATTTATTTAATGGTTACTAAGTATAAAAATTGGACCCTTTTCTGACAATGAAAATCGTAGTCCCAAAAAGATTAGCGTCTGCGTTGGCCGTTTTTTCATTTTTGAACTCTTTGTGTGTGTGTTTTTTTTTGTCAATCGTGACGGAGCCATTTATAAATAACAAATAGTCCAATAACGCGAAGGAAATCATTTCAAAATTGATATTATTGTATTGTTAGTTATGGTTTTGTCATGTTAATTGGATAATAAAAAATAAATCGGCATTTAGGATGTTTTGTGTTTGTAATCAAATGAGTATGTGAGTACATATTATGTATAGGTACCTTTAATCTCAGATGTTACTAATCTGAGCCTACAATGTGTTTAAAAATTTCCACTGTGCACCACATACAACCACTGTGACGTTGCTTATGTTATAGGCGACGGTAGCCACCTACCATCAAGTGGACCGTGGTATCATCATCATCGTCAATCTCCGACTGCAATTCTTCGAAAGTACTTTATCAATCACCGTGAAATTTTGCATTCACTTTGTATGGGAATCAGTACATAGGGTATACCTTTAATCTAGGAAAAAGTATCTACTGTTCCTTTGGTTCCAAAGAGATCATTTAAAAATAAAAGTAATATAATCAATGTATCACAAAAATATATCAGTAATAAAGATTGATTAATACTTCAAAGCCTAAGAAAAAGAAATATATCTTAATAATTGTGTTAATAAAGATATCTTGCCCAGTTTTTGACTACTAAACCACACAGAGAAAAATACTCCATCCAACCTCCCCCTCCCCCACCCCCTTTTTATGAATATTTGAAACTAGCGATTACTAGCTAAACTAGCTTACAGCCAATAGTTCAATGCAAAACACAATATAGCTACGTACATACATTTTTCTGATTGATGATACACCATTGAGCAAAGGTACGATTTAGCAATGTCGCGATTACAACAAAACCCATTCATTGGCTTTCAATATAATGCACATTCGGGGCCAAGTGTGTCCTATAAATAAAACATTAATACATCTTATTGTTAACTTTAAATGTAAAGCTTTAAGGGTGGATGATCTCTTAAAATAACAAGTGTTTGCTTCAATGATTATCAACAATACAGTCCTTTGGCTGCCTTATGAAAGCCTACTTGTACGTAAAAGTTACATAACAGCTCATAACTCTGGAACTTTTTTGAAAAACACACCTTATTTCTTTTCAATTAGGAAATATTGTTGTATAAATACAATAAGAATTGCAATGTAAATTGTACGCAAGCAAATTTGCGTCTAAATATCTAAGCGTTAAAGGTTGTTTCGATGTAAGATGCACTTGTAAAAAAGCTTTTAAAGTTCTGTAAGAGAATAAAATGTGCGTGAAACATTCCGGCCAAGTTGGTTCACCAAAACACAAAGCAATATTCATCTATTGATACTTTGCTATTTAAATGGTTTTACACTTTATAATATGAGCTCACGTAAATAGCCGAGTATTGTGAACTGAGTTTTCATTTTAATCTGAAGTTATTGTATGAAAATAATGTGTTTAGTTCAACCTACTTTGAAGATTTGAACGATTAGTTTGAGGAGTGTAAAGTATTTTAGCACGACCACCTCGACCACAAATTAATTTCAACGTTATTTCTCACGTGTAAGCTGTAACAGTATTACGTATATTTGTTTAAAATAAACTTTATTATTGTATGTACTAATTTTTAAATAAATACTTTTAAATAAAACTCCTCTAATTGTTGCATACGGAAAAAGGAATATATTTATAAAATAATAGTGAGTAGGTATAATAATGGCCGTAGTTAGTCGTGTGAGCACTTTGGCTGTCTGTGGAAGAGGATAGCATAACCACAGGGTTATGATCAAGTACGCGCAAACGTGCGAAGAAACTGAACACAGGTTAATTATATTTTAAAATATTATTTTTACTTAAAAGTAATAATAATATACCTCATTAACTGGCGCTATATTCGCCTATAATTGTTAACAAATTAAATTTCTCTATATAAAAGTTGTTTCTGTTTACTCAACATAATTATAGCTACTGGCTACAAAGTCGAAATTATTTATTTGAGAAAAATTAGACCTTTGTAATAGGACAAACATGTTTGGAAAATACAAATGTGAAATAAACAAATTAATTTATTTAATACTTCCATTAATATTTGTAAATAAATATGATAATAAAAAAACTTAAATGCTGCAGATGTTTGTATGACACGCCCTCTTAAATTAATTATCTGAAATTGGGACCATCATCTGCCTTAAGAGCCTCTTCTTGGGATGAATGCTATATTGATTGTTGCCCGCCTTATACCGTTTCTCCACCCATATAACGCCCGCCGATATTGTGGTAACGAAGAGGCGAGAACATTAAAATTTCTATATACCACTTAAGATATATGATTTATTTTTTGGAAACAGTAATAGTCATTTATAGAAAATATTTGTGTACATTTTTCAATAAAACATTTTTTGTGTGCTCAAACTATTAGATACTAAATGATGAACTAAAATATTATTTTTATATAAAGTTCGGCAGGAAGGCTTACGATTTATTTGATAACTATAGTATATAGGTAAGTAAACTCGTTTAACATTTTGAGTATTCTAAATCTTTATTTAGAGTATACACACACGTCTTCTCTATCTCTATAAATATATTAGATACTCAGTCTTTTTCACATATTATTTCATACATATTGTGATAAAATATTTACATATATCTTACAAAAACATTTGCATTTTGCAAGGAGCTAACTTGCAAATAGTATTCCTAAATCTGCCAAATCTTATGAGAAAGCGAATTCGATTGCAGCTAAGTCGGCAACACAATACGTCTATTAATTTCAACAAATTGCTCGTTTCTTAGAACTTGTTAAGAAGGTGAAATGGTGTAGTTTTGTGTTCTCCGCCCTAGGTTCGAGTGGCACGCCCTTTCACGCCCGACGCGTCGGAACTCGCGAGTTGCCCACTTCGAAGCCAGAAACCTATTATGAACATGACATGTAAATTGTTTGGCTCAAGATTGCCATCTTTTGTCGGCGTACCAGGCGTCACATTTCCGAGAATACTCTGGTCACTTTTAATAGTTGAATGCCGATTTTTTTTCATGAATAAGTGAGTGCATCTGTTCCATTAACGTGAGGACTATTTAGTGCATTAAATTTGATTGATACCTAAGGTGGTCGATTTATGTGCCTTTTAATTCTAATTCCTTGGAACTCAGCCTTCAGCATTGTAATATTGTAATTTGTAACATTTACCTTGTTTTCTATAACTTTCTTTCTCAGTTTAATACTAACTGAACCCGGCCACGCTTGGCTGCGGTAGCTGAGTATGCGTAGGGCGAAGACGGCGAACGTAGGTGAATATTAAAAAAGTAGCCCAAATATTCCATATGACAACAGATATCTGACAGTGAAAGTCCCGTCAAAATCGGTCCAACCATTTCGGAGATTAGCTGGAACAAACAAACAGACATACATAATATATACCTTACCTTGATAGTGATACACACATTTAGTAAAAAGTAGTTATTTTGACTTGAAATGACAGTAAATTTTTTCTGTTGATTTTCTATAGTTTCGAGTTTTCTAGTAACTTCTATTATGTGTAAATATACCTACGTAAACCCTTTCCATCGTTTTTTTTTTGTTTTAACTACTTTTACAAAAAAAAATGTTAAAAAAAGTTGTGATTATTAAAAAAACGAGTCGTTTGAGGATTCTTTCAAGATCTTAGTAGCACTGAATATAAATCATGTTAGTTTTGCCACATAATACATAATGTGTAAGTTCAAATAACAGAAAAATATTTATAAATTTATAATACGCCAAAGCAGATAAGGATCTGCTTTGGCGAAAATGAGAAACTTAAAAGCGATGTCATTGTTCAGAACAGCGGGATCAAAATTTTTTGTGTACCAAAATTTTGACCAAACCTCGAATACCGTTATTTTGAAAAACTAATGATTGACAAACACATAAATGTCAGAAAGTAATCTAGCGCCCTCTTTTTTTCACTTACATTTTCTTGAACTATAAGCATTGTTGTGAACAATGAATGTCGTTATCTCAAAACCATCTTTGAAACTCAAAAGCTCGAGATGTTATCAGGGAATTTTAAGACCCAGAAGGGTCTTTTAATCCAATACGGGGCAAACAATGGGAAATCAAGACACGTGGACGGTTTCACGCGAGACAAATTGGGCTGTATCCATAGGGTTCATAATGCAATTGTTTTTTGTGACACTTTTTCGTTCTGTCATTGTTTTTTGGTGAATGGATTTTCGTATTTACTTTAAATCTATTACAGAAATAGTCAAAAAATATATCGAATGGCTTATTTATAGATATATAACAGATTTTATCATATAACTACCCCCTTACAGAAGGATTACCGTGAAATAACAGTGTGTATGTATGCTGTTGTGTTTCGGTGGGTGATTAAGGGATGCCAGAAACCGTTTCCCTATTCCTTAATATTCCTTTATAAAGGTGTCTACTATTAGTCTGGTCATTCTATGTTTTCAGACAAACATATTAATAAAGTTTTGAATCTTTTGTGGGATAATATCTTTTGGTCTGCAGATCAAAACCCACAACTTTCCCCCCCTTTATTCAGGGGTCATTAAATTCCTAAAAAAATATGTCATATACAATCTTTTGATTAGCTTGACGGTTTTCAGGTTTTCAATACTTAAAAAACCGTTAACGGGGACAAATTTCACGATATGGGGGGTGAAGCGGCAAGTGGAAAGGGGAGAGTTGTGGGTTTTGATCAGCAGACCCAAAGGTATAACCCACACAAGTTTCAAAACTTTATTAATTTGTTTGTTTCCCCATACATTGCTTACATAGAATGACTGTATTACGAGTATATGGTCGGCAGCTCATTTGCAGAACCTGTGGCATTGTTTGTGTTATAAAAGACGAAACCTCCTGAGCTATAAAGTAAACCGTCACCCTGTTCGACGACTGTAACATAAAAAAATTGATAAATTGAATAGTAATATGGTCGAGCTTTCCCTGCCACTTCATCTGTGCCTCATTTTCTTAGGCGATGAAACATTTATTAAATCTTTATTGATATTAGCAATATAGTTTAAAAGAAATCTTATTTTTAAATTATAGATTGGTTTGCTTTTGGCCAGCATCTAGCTTTGAAGCCGGCCTTGAGTCGAGCTTACAGAAAATGCCTATTCACTCGAACTTTAAAGAGATTAGGGTTGTATGAGCTCGGAAATATAGACGCATTCTAATCCTTGGCAGAGTGTTAAAATATGTTTTAAAGCGCTTGGTCCGAAAAAGAGGAATTCTGACAAGGTGAGGTAACCAGCCCTACGTCTGAATGTCCGATAGGAGAAAGGGGAAGGCGGTAGTCATGTAGTTCCTGATAACACTCACCGAAGTACATTTTACAGAAGACACAGATACCTAGGTGATTTATCTATCAAAAAGAATATCAAAAAGAAAAAGCCGACATTATACAATGCCATTTTACTAAAATGTAAAAGTATTCAGTCATCATTTCTTAATACATATCACCATCATGATAAATTCACGGCTAATATGATAATTGAAAAAGATTCATTGAAGCGCGAACGAGGAGGAGTCATTTTCCTGAAAGGCAGAGTTCTTGTTGCTATTAGACCTTTTGTCACACGCTAAACGGTTAACATACAGGATGTTCAAAATAATACAACACGTTTTTTATTACAACTTATATTTTGTATTCTTTAAAGTGTTTATAGTATTTTTGAAATATATAAAAAAAAAATTCAATTACAATTTAAGCTTTCTTTAAAAAGTCAGCTTTAGGAAAACAAGTTCATTTGTGATTTCTTAGGTAGCCAAGTCGGTGTGTTTGCGGCTCCAGGCATCATCATTAACTCGTGTAATATACTCGTAAGATTCGTGGATTATAAATTACTAAGAAGAAATGATAAAATCATAAGTTCAGATCAATTTGTTATCGCAATGTATAGTGGGTACTGGGTACATACGTATATTCGTCAATAGAATAGTCTGACATTATGTTTTGTGGAATTAAAAGTTGTTGAATATTCTTTCAAATCATTTCTTCTTCTTTTTGTACTCGTTAGGTATGAAACTTCAGGAAGTCTACTTACGTATTACTTTCTGTTTACCTGTCTGTTACATTGTAATGGATAAAGACCAGCTCCGAATTTTAATTTAAAGTTACATACTTCAATATACACTGGCCGTCAAAACTTAGTACTACACTTTTAAAATTGCTATTCTTCCTAAACTATAGAAGTTAGAGTTTTGAAATAAAAAACGTTTATCAAGTTTCTTTGAAGCTACGAGTATAGTAGGATTTTGTCAATGATTGGACTTCCTACTTCCTAACCGCACTTTCTAAAATCTCAAAAAATAAACATTCTGTATAAACTAGTCCCACGTGCGATACATATGACAAAGATGGGATGCACCATTTAGAAGTCAATAAAAAGACAAATTTGCTTTAAAAGCCAATTCTATGAATAGTGGAAACCAATTCATAATGTATTGTTATTATGTAGAATAATATTTTCGAATGATCATATTATTATTGAGTCTAAAATTTCTTTGTGTGTAAAGTGTAAAGTGACTTTTGAAAGAAACACGTTATGATTTTTGGTTTATTCCCAGAAGTTCAATTATGAGATCGATAAAATTGATTGAAATATTGGGAGATTTGAATTTAAATACTTATTTGAATTACATAAATTCATTACTTTATTGAAAATCCAAAAGTATTTGTAGTTTGATAGCCAGAATTATAATTTGTTAATTACAATTACTTCAAGTAAATTATGATCAGTGAAAAACTACTATTATGCTCAAACGTATTAAAATTTTCAACGTGATTTCAACCAGCTAGCTCAGTCAAGGCTTATTTATAACTAATATACGAAGAGATTTTACACATTGTTTTTTAAGAAACGATTTTTATCATAATGTGTTTAATATAAGAATATAGAGGTGAATAATTAAATTTTAAATCAGGACAAATCTTGAAGTCTATTGTTGGTAGATAACTTAACAAACTATAACTTATATACTGAATACTGTTTTTGTCAATGTCCATTATTGTAGAATCCTTTCCATATTTAATTTTGCCGATGTAGGTTTTTGTATTAAAATTATCTTGATAAAACATGTAATTATATATTTTGTAATATTATGAACATGATTAAAGTTAATTGAGAAAACAAAATCAATTAGTGGCATCGTCGGTATACTCGGAAACTTATTCAGGACATTTAAGGGACTTAATACAGTAAATATTTCGCAGAATACAAAATTTGTGTCATAAAACTTGGAGGTCACATTGTAATTGATCAATGAAATGAAGTACACCATTTAAGGAGAGGAAACTAAAATTATGTTATGATATAGATTTTTAATTTTATTTTACCTTAAGATTTTGTACTTGATAAATGAAGTATAAACTATAAATTTACCGACGATTATTATTTATCTTTCTCCTTTTCAGAAAAAATATACTAGCGATATGCTCCCGGCTAGGCAAGGATACTTTTGTTTTTGCAATTTTTATAAACTAAACAAACCACTAATTTAATTTAATTAACTAATTTTTATAACTAAATAAGACTATACACACCAATAACTGTATGACCAACAAAGTAATCACTAAATATTAGGCTACTGTTATGGGATAATCATACCACGAACAGGGGGACGAAACCCTGCACACCCTTATAGACCAACTTTGAAAAGTTCATTTACTAAGTTGGCCCTGACGTGAATCGAACCTGGGCCCCTAGACAGACCCTTAACTGAGCTCGTCATATACCTATGGCATGGCCGCTCATGTCATGGCAGTTGTATAGATAGATATCGTTACTAATATAATTTAAAAAAGAATTAAAAATTAAAATTCATTTATTTTCAGGCAAATGGACCCATATATTACATTTTTAATATTACAGTTATTAATATTTATCTAGACAGTTCCTAATTAAATAAAATAAAAGCAAATTTTTATATATATCTACTATATACTAACAGTAATAAAATATAATATTATATAATAATATAATCGGATTTGTAACTGACTGTCTTTTTGTGGTATTATCAAGACTAAAAGTGAATCAATTTTGATGAACAAAACATCTTAAATAAATCATATACTAGTAAAATAATTTTAAGATGTTTGTCCAACAATTTGTCCAAATTAAATAAACGCGCAATTTTACCTACATAGCGTAGTAAATACCATTTTTTTAATGTTACATCTGCTTACAAGCTGAGAAAACATAATTTCATGTCAAAACTGTCGCGTTCCGCCTAATATCCCTTAAGGTATGGACTCTTTAATGTAATTATTGTCAAATGCCATTCGCGCATTCGTGAACGGATCGATGCGTTTCTGCGCAAAATATAAGAATTACTAACGCTCAATGGCCCAAGAATAGAACGTAGCCTAAGAATGAGATCGTCTTTTGGAGGCCAAGTCTTGACAATAGGCGACGGGATAAAGCATCATATTTATTTCATAATAAATGACAATTATCGTAAATTGATTTCCGAGTTGACAATGCGTGCTGCAGCTAACCAAACATTGGCCAAAAAGGATCGTCAGATTCGTCAGGATGTCATTGTTAACGATTTAAACTGTTGAAAAAAATATATTTCGAAGTTCTCAATATAATTGTTATTATTTGTATATATTATGCTCTAAAGCAACAAAATATGGTGTACATACCTACATAATATTTTTCTCTTTAAAGTAACAGTGTGTATACCTTTTTTTTTAACGTTGGGAAATCTTCTTGGATACCCGGCAGTGTAGAGGACACTGCGGGGTTATGCCGGATTCGTACCGGCTAAAACCCAAAGACTTTCTAACGCGGCCGTTGATGGGCGGGGTCGCGGGGACGTCATGACACGACTTCGGTGCCCCGCCACGGCTATCCAGCGCGGCTTCCCGAGGTTCTGACAGGGGCACCTATGCTCCCTGTCAGAACCTCGGCGTATCCGAAAGTGGAGGTACGCCGGCAATCTCGGGGGACCTTACGACGGGTGGCAGTCTCCCCCAAGACCACTGCCCGGGGACAGTGCTAGTGTTTATTTTCTTAAGGAAAACTTGGAGGAAAACCATCATTGAAAACCGTATCAAAATCCGTTGGATGGTTTAGAAGAACTTATCGGAAAAGCAGACAGACGCCGGCGACGAGATTAAGAAATGGTTACTGTTAGTAGAAAGTCGATGCTGTTAGTCAACCGTAACATATAGAAATATTCAATCGCAGAATTTTCTTTAGAATTTTAGAAGAACTACTATTTTTTCTTACAACAAATTTTTAGCCTACGTAAGCCATGCAACATCCAAATCTCTTGCGTGGTTTAGAAGGATCACTCAAGAGGTGCGTGGTCTACAGACAGACAGATAAGTAATTCAATGTACTTTTTTTTACGTTATTTTTTCTTGTTTCATACATTGAAGGCTTATTTGGCCTGTCTATAGTAGATAAATTTAGCACTCTTATCAAAATATTAACTTTCTGAATTTTCTGTCCATCATTAGCAATATAACCAAAGACTATATAAGTATATTATAAACAAAGTATTTACGAGTATATATCGAAGGGAAGACTCCCTGTTGTGCACTCAGCGAACTTGATTGCCAATAACACAAACATCTGTTCTTCATTATTACCCCGTTAAATACACTACTTTTAGTTTTCGCGAGTTGTAAGTACAAGGGAAACGAGTGGCCATCAATTTGAGACGACAGCTCTATTCCTCTATATGTCAACATTAAAATATAGGACCAGGTGCGAGAAGACAATTAAGGTATAATCACAGCGTTTGAAGTGATGTCACGGACTTTCTAAGAAGTGCATTGTTGGCCGCCACCCAGTAGATCACTGTTTGCAAACGGTCTCAATAGTCCTGCCCCAATATTTGCCTTACGAATGAACGAAACAATGCCTCCGTTGGCACAGTCGTTCACTTGCTAGTCACGGGGCTCTCTTAGGCTGCGGTTTCACAACGATGAATTATTAATAACAGTAAATAAATCAACGGTATATATACAGCGGTTACAGTACAAAGTATATTCTAGCCGACAAGGGTATGTAAGGTTGATAATAATTATTTATTATAGATATTCAGAGAGCACAGAGCTCTGACCATTGTAGCCACATTGTTCGATCTGTCAGGGCTAATATAATTGCTCGCAGGTTCCTTGACGTTCGAGTGGTGTCAAAGTGGCTCGTTTTAGAAAAAAAAAAGTATAGTTATTAATATAATAAGGCCTGTGAATTTTAGGCACTTATTGTCATTGATCTTTAAGACAATGACAAGACATTGTGTTTTAAAATAGTTTCATCAAATAGCCATCTTAATTTCTGGGTATATTTTCTGGAATATTTTTCTGGGTAAGTCAAAGAATTCCTTTAAATCTCTTTGATTTGTCTGGAAGTAATCTCTATGCAAGTTAAGGAACAAATAAATGGTTACAGTCTTTAATTAATTATTATTTTAATTGGATTAGTACATACATAATTTTGTGTTAAAAAAAATTCCAAGTGTTTAGTTTTTGCAGTTGTAAATAAAATTTAAACGTGTGAAACTCCACCTTAACTCCAGGATTTTAGCATTGAAACTTACAGTGTTTGCACGTTCACAGCGAAATTCTCCGCGGGAGGTGTCAAATCGACCACCACCAATACATTATTGTACTGAAATACTTAATCTTCTGCGGCTGCAGCACGAGCTGTAGCAATTTTGTTTGGAACATGAATACATATGAAGTCGTTCATGTTTACACAATTGTTACCAATTATAAATCTTGTGTGACTTACGAGAATTCTTCGAATTTATTTTAGTTGTTTTTTTGGCTTTGCTAAGAGTGCTTAAACACTATTTGTTGTTACACGTAAAGGATAGTCTTAACTGAGGTGTACGAAAATTTTCATGGAAAAGCACAAAAACATTTATTTCGGCGACTTCGCCTACGTATCTTTATAAGTTATGGAAACAACAATATATCATTTAAAAATTAAAAAATCAACGCCTGACAAAAATATTTGAGCAATAAAGATTGAATAGTTGTTCCCGAAAAAAAGGGGCGCGAAAGAAGTCGCGAGCAAAAGCAGGTTTCGTTATAAGTATATGTTTAAAATACTGTTTCTGTGAGACTTTAGTAATGAAGGAAATAATAGGTAATAATAAAGACATAGGTAGTTAACGGCGAGAGTGTATTTAAGAAATAATATTCATGTTGGTGTAATAATTGTCGAAATAATAATATTAATACGAATGCCTACAAAAGTTGGCAAAACAGAACAACATGTATGAGTTACTACAAAAGTATTCAAAACAAGAAAGTTGGCGAGTACGTCAACGCCCATAAGTTGTAAACAAAACTTTCAATACAGAAACTGGCTTCTAACGTGGGGACATCATCGAAGTTTAACATCGATGGGGGACATTAAGCTACTACTTTTTTATGTAGGCAGACAAGCTGATAGTCCTTCTTAGTGCCTACCGTCGCCATTAACACAGCAACTCATAGCGGTTACAAGTGTATTCTCGACCTGAATAGGATAAAACATAAGGGTAAGGACCCCAATAAGGCTTTGGCAACCCTTTCAAATTCACCGAAACACAAACACAAATGGATGTTTCTATTTCACGGTGGTTTTCAGTGAAGGATGGAAACAATTGGACAGGCCAAGCAATTATGATTTATTGTTTTTACCATTAGAACAATATAAAAATTAATCGGTGCAGGGTTCATATGCGTGCAATAAGCCGTTTTGGAAATACTGTTCAATAAAAGTCAAATTCTATTTGTGTTCTGATTTTTTTTTTTGTGGAGTTTCTATTACCTACTTCTAAGAAAATTCTAAACAAAAGAATTTATCTTTTACATGGTTAAATTTAATTTTTTTTTCACAACAATTAAGTTGTCTATGATAATGAATATATAGTATGTTTGGGTTTAGGAGCGGTCCTCTATTTCAGTGAAACTTTTGCTTATAAATTTATGTAACTCGTTATAATAAATTTGTTTTCAATATAAACGTTGACCTGTTGACAAATACGGTGTACGATGCCTATCTAATAAGAAAAAAATGTATTATATTATACTTCTAATAATATTAATACCAAAAAATACTAATCCCTTCTATTCTCCGATCCAATCTAGCATTTCTATAGCGTTTATATAGGTAATACTGCTCATGTCGCCTATTTCGAATTTTTGTATAAAAATAGAATAAAAACCGAGTTCATTGTTGTTCCCTATAATGAAATCTATGTTATGCTACCTCAACAATTTATGATACCTTTTAAGGACTACATAATTCCAACCCGTATAATGGCGGTAACCAATCAAAGATGACGAGAGGATATCACCCAATAACGTCACACTGAGTCTTTATAGCCCTCCATACAAACGGTCACACCTAGATTCTATAGTTTGACATTATTGTGAAACTTCTCACTTTGAATCTTTGACTACCCGCAGCGCTTGTCGGGTTAGCCTCGTCCATTGTTGGCACACGTGCACGCTCAATGGGCCCTTAGAAATGGGCCCAAGGGTTTTACAACCCCATTTGTGTATGAATCTAATTGAATTAAAAAGACATCATAAATAAAACTTGGCAAGTTTGATGCGATAATGATCCGATTAAGTGATGTTATAATATTTAAGTTAAATTAACTTTGTAATTAACATTATATTTAAAACTTCTAAAGTTTATAAATATTATTTTTATAATTACTCTGAAGCCAACCTTAAATAGATTCTTCGAATTAATTGTTATATGATTGTATCTATCAATAAATACAATATTTTGTATATATGTAGATTTGAATATTGCCTAGGATTAAAAAACATTCAGTTCTTAATTAATATTAACTATGAAATGTTTATATTTCAAAATAGTGAAAATCAACGAAATAGTGAAATAGTGAAATCAACGATATTTTTATCTTATCAATGATAATTTTTTTGATCTGATGCATTAGTATAATTTCCAATTCTGTCTACATATTGAAGTATGTCTATTTATTTGACTTTGACGGTGTTAAAATACCTTATTCGAGATTCATATTTTGATCTGATTGGGGAATAAAGACAATCCTAACAATGCTTAAATTCACTATGTGTCTGCGGATTGTTTTTCAAAAATTTCATTTTAGTTTTGTGTATTTTTATCGATAGAATTTGTGGCCCCGTCCTCCTTTTAAAAATTTCGTCCTAAACAAACTAATGTTCGCTCGTTATCTAAACACGAATAAGTACTGATGTTCTTAAGAACTTGCCAAATATTTGTTTTGGTTGAAGCTTTACGGATTGACTTCGTGTTATCTCTACAAATAAATGTGGGTGCATGTTTGTTTATTGGCACGAAAAACGAAATAGAAAAGATGTAGCCAAATAGGCCACAGCTTTTGTTCGAATAAGATTGGAATGATAGGTACGTTAGCAAATTGGGAATGGCAGACTACATTCCAAGCCATAAACTTGACAGCCTTTGAGACAGTATTCACTTGACTTACAGTACCTCTAACATGAGTTTATAATGACCGCACTCGCTACGCAAGAGCGTAAAACATTTATATGGAAATTGTCAATGTCAATTGTCAATGTCAATTGTCAATGTGAAATTGACCATTTTCCATATTTAAATATTTTGCTATATGCTATATAGCAGAGGATAGGATATATGCTGAATGATGATGATGATACTAAACCCATAGAGCCTACTATCGTATATCTTAGCAATACATTTTTACATGGTCCACATTTTTTTCGGACGTCCACCATTTTATTTCGTATTACATGTGCGAAATGCCAACTTAATTGGGCAATATTTCATCTTTAGGCTATCTGTACACGTGTGTCGTTATTTAGTACAAGCTACCCGTGACTTTGTCCGCGTTGAAAAAATAAAAGATATAACGCCTGACATTATACATTGACGCCTGACATTATACGTTGAAGCCTGACATTATAAATTGACACCTGACATTATACTTTTGACGCCAAGCGTTGGATGTTTATTTTTATTTTATATGGCTGGTGCCCGCGGTTTCGCCCGTTTGAAATATTTATTAGCCTATGTACATCCATTCAAATTCAATAATATTGGTGAAAGATTTTTTTAAATCGGATGAGTAGTTTCGAAGATTATATAAGTACCTCCTATATAAAATCTTTACCTCTTTCTCTTTATTATTATTAGTATAGATAAAATGTATTTATTAATTTTTTTATTTGATAGTTATAAACAAAGTTACAATTAAAATCATCTTTATTGCTAATTCAAATAATAAAAGATTACTTACCTATATTATACTATGAGTAGTCTATACAATAAGCTTCACAACAATAGTTATAAAGTGGCTCACATAATAAGGAAACAAAAATTACACGCCATGTGAAATTTGAGCAAAGAAATTTTTGTGGCGCGATTTTGCAAAGAATGGTCTACTAGGAATCCTTACAAGTTATATCCGCCATTCTCTGGTAAAGAAATAACCGTTGCGGTTTTATAACGTTCTACCGTCGCGTAATCGAATAGAAACCGTTCATTTATAAATTCTACAGGAAGTCCATTTTAAATAAGCTTGTTCAAGACTCTAATCAAGTATACATTAGCTTCTTTCTATATACTAAAATTACTTCTATATTATAAAATATAGCCCATGTTAATCGTTGATAATAGGTATAGCTTTCTATAGGTGAAAGAATTTTTAAAATCGGTCCAGCAGTTTAAAAAAAAAAAAACAAAAAAAAATCAAACACTTGAAACTAGAAACTTAAAAAAAAACCTAAATAACAAAATCGCGTCTCGTCTTCCGATATAACGAACAAAAAATATCAACGCGCTTCCATGCGCCTAACATAATCCTAATAAAAAAGGACATTCGAGGTAAAAAAAATAAAATTACCCAGAATAATGAGCCCCTATAGCCCAGCATGGGTCCAGAATTCAATCAATAAGAATTTATTGCCCAAATTCGCAAAGGCTACGCTTTCTTTTGAGTTCTCGATTGTTAGGCGGACCGCATTTTTTTTTCTTCAATTCATAATAAGACAGCGCGAGCTTCGTTCGCCCAAATCATTGTTGTATAGAACTGAAATGACAGTGAGAGTAACGCCCACTTTTTAAATTCTTTTTGTGGAAGCCTTCAAAAGTTTTTAAAGATTGTAGAATAAGGCAGCTAATACATTATCATCGTCAATGATAAGTAGGTACCATTTTTTTTTAACTTATGCCATTAAAATACAAATTAGCCATTTTAAAATATTAAATATTTTCAAATGCATTTTGTATGCAAAGAGTACACATTCAGACATTCTGACAATATAATTGGATAATCAGACGACTAGTTAGATGGTAAGGCGCCTACAGACCTACATAAGCAGTGTTGCCAAATGTGTATTGTATGAATTCCGTATGTGTATTGTATTGTAAGAAAAATAGCAATTGCAAAAAAAAAACCAACCGTTTTCATAGGCTTCATTTATTAAAAATTGAATTGCCAATGTATGATTTTAAATAATTTTAATAAATGAATTTGTTTTTAATTTTAATAAATAAATAATATAAATTAACACTGGAATGTGGAAAATGTAATAAATTTAGATAAATGTGGATATAACAAATTTCCATCAGCTGGATTCAAAGTCGTCCAAATTTCTGCCAATACATTTCTATATTTTCGTTTGTACCTTCAGGCGCACAGTTTACCTTGGAATTATTTCTTTAAGCTCTCCATTTTGTATAGCGTTTATATATTTTCTTGCTCTATAGGGAAATAGGTAATAGTATCCTTTAGGCATTTTAGTTAAAATACCCAAGCAATTACCCAAGCACGCTGGCTGCATTACCGCCTTGTATAGATTGCTTGCTATAATAGCAGAGCTTAATTACTTTAAATAAAAATATAATTTATAAATTTAATAAAATAAAGTACAAGTACAATAACACCAAGTGTCTTCTTATATTTTATTAAATTCTCTAGTGGCCATAAATTTGTACTTTGTGTTCAATTATAACTATTTACAACAAAACCGTTCAATTTATAATCGATCTTATTTATAAAATCGTAAATTTCAAATCACATTAAAGTATTCGACGTATCAACCATTACAAGGTAAACCATATAGCTACAAATAACTTATTCCTGGCGACACATTTTCGGTTTTATTCCTGTTATAAATATCGTTGATTTTGGTGCGCTAGTTCGCTTTTCATAGGACGCATTGATATTTCTATGTCCAAAAGTTATTGGGCGATTCTTAAGGGGCACTTTAAGGCTCTTCTTTCGTGGCGAATGATTGTGTTACGGTGATCCATCAAATCGTAGAAGTTTTAAGTCTTTTATTGGACTTTTTGCCGCTCACTCATTTCCTGTGCCCCGAAGGTGAGTTTTTAGGCAAAATTTTTGCGAGAATACAATTAAATTTTTTGACTTTTTTTTCCCTTTTCGACTTTTTTTACCATTTTCGGTCAGTGGGTAGGTATTATGTTACCAAATCGTTTGCTAAAATAGCGATAATATTTTTAATCACAGATAAAGCCGTGTTTGAAGGTTCGAGACGTGGGGTTTTTGCGATGGGTGATTTTTTTATGATTTTAGCAATTCGATAGGCACAAAAGAGCCGCATTTTGGACAGACGATAAGTAGCCATCGTTTTTTGGATAAATTCCAAGAATAGATAACATCTGCGTTTTTAATTTTTGTTCAACATTCAAAAGGAATGCAACAATAATTTTCCTGTCCGAATTAAGCACTAAAATGCCCGCAGAATACACACATTACCATAAGATAATACAAAGTTATAGTCCAGTATGGATATTGTATTTATGGTATGTTCTTTAGCTACCTTCTTATCTTTAAGTAAGAAATGACTTTAATATAAATCACATACAAATTAAATCAAAACAAAATATCCGTACTTAATATTATAAATGCAAAAGTATGTTTGGATATATGGATGTATGGATGTTTGTAACTCTTTCACGCAAAAACTACTAAACCGATCACCATGAAATTTTGCATACACGTTGTCTGAGATACCAGAAAGGACATAGGGTACCTTTCATCGTTTAACGCGGACGATGCCGCGGGCACCAGCTAGTATTATATATTATTATAATAACTATAATAAGAAGAATATTTCAATTCGATTTCTTATCTAAATAAATATAAGGAAAAAAAAAACTGAATTCAAATGTTTGACGACACGTTTGGTCTAGCTAGTGACTAGTGACCCTAGATCTAGCTGTTAACCAAAAGGTCGCGGGTTCGAATCCCGCTAGGGGCAAATGTTTATCTAATAACATTTTACCTTTGTTCCTGAGTCATGGATGATTTATATTTATAATATGTATGTATTTACAAAAAAAAAGTAATATGTGTAGTATATCAACTGTATGGTATCCATAATACAAGCATTAGTTGCTTACTATGGAATAACTAGATGGGGCTGTGTGAAATGTGACAAAAAAAAATTACAATAAAGTATAATGTATTATATGTCTGTTTTTTGCTGAAGTTTTTTTGTAATAAATGAAGAGAAAAGCCATTGAAACCATTGACTAGGTATAATTACATACCCCAGGATCAGATTAGTAAAACAGATTTACTAATCTGAGACCCCAGCAACCTCCTTACTGCTTAACGGTCCTAACCGTTAGCACTGCCTCCACCGATGCACGAAGTGAGTTGTTTTGTGGTCGGTGGATGGTACCAGTAACAATAGTTTGTCAAAATTATAGTTTTTCGTAAATAACTATTGCAAACATAAATTTACTTACGAGGGGTGTTCAATAAAAAGTGAGAATGAAGACGCAGTTATCTTTTAATACAACATATTTTATTTTTCAACATAGTTACCTTTTAAGATATAATACACTTGATATATGTTCTAGGCTTAAAATTCCCTTAGTAAAAATTTTTTAAACAGAGCTATTTAATTACCGCGCGAATTTCAATTTTCTCCATCTTCGAGAACACGTTCCGAAACGTAGAAAACAAATAACTACAATTTTTAAAATACCAATGAAAATCGAAAACTTTTTTAACTATTATTATAACAAATGTCTAGGCTTTGCCTGCCAGAATCATGTACATGGTCATAACTTTATGGCGTGCATATGCCGTAATATATTAATAAGTCAATGGGCGAGCACCAAGTTATGATCACATCCAATATCGAATTAAGTTCTTAAATTGACGATCCGATATCCTAAAAGATCGATCCTAGGAAAAAGAAGCTCGAAACCAGGAAGCCACTAAACTGGTTAGTCAGAAGACATTATGAATAAGAAAACCATTAATGGACGCTTGTGTAGGTTGTCTAGCAGTCGGCGTCTGTTGGCTAATTATGAAGTGTTATACGCTAATGCATAATTTAATGTTAATAACTGTCAAAGTTCATCGGTTTCTTTATGTCAACACTCAAAAATCCGAAGCTTCCGGTAAAAAAGGAATGTGCGGTAATTTGAGACCGCACGAAATCGTACCAGCTACACACGTGCAGATAAAATGCGTTTTTTTATCAACTTGTAACTCGAAAAAAGTATCCGAGTTCGCTTTGGTGTTATTTTTTTGCGAAATATATTAGTGTGTCACGTGTTTTTGATTTGTGTCGGTGGCTAATGTGCGCGAGTTTGTAGTAAACATTTCCTCTAGTTGATTGCGTCAAATGTGGTGACTTTAAAGCGCTGCATATTATTGCTTTGTTCGTTGTAAGGCATGTGTAAGGTGACAACGATTTTCAAATGAATTAGTCACTATTCACTAATCACAGACAGAATGGAATGTGTACGAATAATTTAATAACTTTACTAGCTTTGGTTCGCGGAATCGCCTATGTTATAGGGATAAAGTTCATTTGTTAGTCCTTTACCTCAAAAGCATAAATTCCTTATAGTGATTCACCGAATCGCATTTCACCTCGAACCAACAAAATTTAAATAGAATCATGTACTTGACGCAATTTTTCGCATAGCATACAGTTCTATATCTAGTTGGAATTACATGTCGAAATTTAACGGTTTAACTGTTAAGTCTAAACCCATAGACAGAGTTTTTTCGAATTCGAAATATTAATATCGATTGCGATATGATTTTTATATAAATTGTTTTATTGCTAATTCAGAAGTAGAGATTTTGTTAGAGACTTAAAGAATCATGCTCAAATAGTATACAAATTAACCTTTCAATTACCGAACCGAACCGAAATGTTTGTGTTTTATGACAAAATATATGTATATTGTATAAATGAACATACATACTGAGATACATACAAGATGTAAGTACCTACATAAGTTTATTCTTTCTGTAGATTCTGAAATTGTGGTCACAACACACAAATCGGAAGGGACCGAGCATGGACCGAGTTATTCAAGCACACCTAATTATGCGTCCTAAGTGACGGTTTCCTGAGTGTTTATCGCGTTCTCGCAAAAGTCAACAACAGCTTTAACAAGTCCTTTACTTAATGCAACTTGCTTGTTGCCTAATGGATTTTACAATAACTTGCTTATTGTACCTAAAAGATGTCCATCCGGAGTGTCAAAGTGACACTCAGTAGGAAATGGATTCATTTGGCATATATAAGTTTTTGTTCTTCTCTCAGGGTTATTTTCATGAGTAAAATCGAAAGAATTTGTATATTTAACTAATAGCGAACCACTATTATATAATATAAATATGGAAATTCGCACGGATTATAATAATATACCCACACAAACCTTCCATGCTCTTAAAAATTGTATCAAAATCCGTTGAGTGATTTAGAAAAAGTTAGCGGAAAAGTTATATGTATAGATGACGTCATATGTAGGTTATATAATTTCATATTTGACAAGATTTCCATATCACTAACAACATACCCAAGGCTTTAAGATAAATACCTATTTGATACAAATACAAAACGCATCCACTTAATACTTGGAAGAGATGACAATTTTTCTAGAGGTGTATTTCGATGCTAAAGCAATTACTTATTAGCTCAACTCTCAACTTATTTATGTATTTATTTGTTTTCATCATATCAGTACAGCTAATACCATTACAGCGACAAGACGATAGCGTAGGCATCCTATATAAACATTCAAACTATAAACAATAATAAACTTAAATATCCATTTTCTAAAATCTAATCTATTTTAAATAATTTGTTAATAATTGTTTTATATTGCTTAGTACAATTAATAGTATTGACTAGAAACACTATATGGTTAAATAATATACATGCCACAGTTGTTCTTATTATTTCTTAGTACTTATATTACTAATAATTGGTAAGTCGATGATAATAACAAAGTTGGCAGATGCCAATATTTCCATTTAGTTCTCGTTAAACTATTTCCATTTACTAATGAAAACTAAATGGAAATGTTTAGTTGTAGCGTAAGAAATATTCTTAAAAATTGTTAACATTCCTTTTCTTAATAAAAATATAGTGTAAGGATTGAAATTACAGCACGAGTGCCATTTTATCGCTCACAAATCAGTCAATTTATATGAACACAAATGAAATAACAATTCTCGAGCAATCGTGCATTTATCTACTACGATCGTGATTTTAGGTTAGATATTATCATCCAAACATTTACCTACAATTATTAATTCTACTACTAAAATTGCTATTACGCATCCTATACTTAAGGTTCAATTTTCAGTAAACTTTTTAGAGGAATCGTAAACTTTGTTGACGTTTTCTATCCATAATAATTTGGATTAAAGGCGGCACATATATTTGTTTTACGGTGTCCCAGTTTCGCACAAAAGTTTCGACCGCTCGGTTGTGAATTTTAACAAGCAAGGTGGCTTAGGTAGCAGATTCTTATTATATAGTTTTCACAGCTTTCTGCGTTTCAATGTGTTTATTTGGTTTCACTTTGATTAAGCAAACATTGTCCAAGGATCCTTTGGAATTGCGACTGAATTATTAATAAAATGTATAGTCAGAAAGAAAATGATGAAAATAGTTCTTAGATATTATATGTTTTGCAATTTTTGACCTCAGATTAGTTACTAATCTGAGTCTTTGAGTATAATTGTTCCGTTCGTAGGTTAGTGTGGTCTTCACATTTAGAAGATTACTAGTCTTTTTGGTCACATAATCGTAAGAATATAACTTATATGTGTCGTGACAGACCTCATAATAAAAGAACAGTCATATTTTCTTTTTTATTGTCTTTTTAACATACATTTTTAAATTTAGGTACAATTGGATTATATCAATAAAAAAAATCGCAAAATTAAGCCAATACAATATTATAAAATAAAATAAAAATATATTGAGTTTTTAGTCTACTTTACAGTTTTATTGGAAAGTTGCAGTTGAATAAAAGTAAAAAATAAAAATATTAGGCAACGAATCGATTATTTTGACGACGCTACAAGAGTATTTGATTAGTGGTTAGTGCACACAAAGTATGTAACTGATGTGTTGGGATTGATCGCAAGCGACAAAAGCGCCGACTTTATTGTCGGTCAAGCTCAAACACGGCACACAATACCAATACAGTGTAGCTTATAAAGGTATAGCTGAGCTACACTATAGAAAATCATGTGTCGTAGTCGTAAGTACAATTTTAATACAAAGATACACAGCCAACTATTATTTACTGTGGATTATAGTCGCAATAAAAGGTGAATAAAAAGACACTTCCATGACTATTTACAATTTTATAGACACTTACTCAGATAGTAACGTATCATGGCGTTAAGTAACAAAAATCGTAAAGTCGGACCATATCGAAGCGATAACTACTTACGTAATTTATATTTTATTCTTTAAAGATTATCCCTTAGATGGTTCCATCTAATGTTATCTAAGATGTTGAATGTTTAACAATTGCTACTAAGTCTACCAATTTTATTGTTGTATTAGCAAATAGTACTAAATAGTAAACAGTAAATATTGTATAATAGTATGTTATTAGTAATGGTAACTAATATGTGCAAATAACAAATAGTATTTAAGTTTAAGGAATCCCAACCTTAGACTGAAACGAAAGTAAATATCGTTATTAAAAGAGTTGGTTGAAACCCAAATTTTCTAAGAAATACAACCGAACTGATTATAGAAATGAGAGAAAAAAAAAATAGGAATCCGCTAATTATCCATGAAAAGACCTTCCAAGTCTCTCGTAGTTAGCCTCTGAATGGGTACATAGGTAGATAAATATTTATGGATAACATTACGAAGTCTGCCAATACTCAGTGGGCAAGGCTGCTTTATCTCTTTATCAGATGATAACACTAATAAATAATATAATTGCTTATTTTGCCTTTGAGTTCTTTAAATTTTTTTATTGAAGTTCTTTAATATAAGGGTTGTTGCAGAAGTACATATACCGAGTTGTACCTAAGGTATATCTCGATAAGCAAATTTACCTTGTGAGTAAAAGTTTCACATAGAGTTTTCAACGGCCTTGTTTGTTCTGAAATATTGTTCAGGAATTCATTTGAGCTGTGGCAGGCTTACAACATGACGTTAAGACATTCTGCTTGTTTTTGTACAACCATTAAATTGCTAACTAGCAGCTGTGACGGAAGGTAAGTCAACATCAATGTAACGCGTCGCAAACCGTGAAATCGCACGCGAAATCTATGAGCCGTCGCCGATTTCTGAATACGGGATGTCGCTAAATCAAAGAGCATGTGTTTGTAATGCTGACACCCGTTTAGCGTATCAAATCGGCGAAGAAAGCCCGTACAAATCCCTAAGAAATAACCGAAAAACCGAAATTTTTCTGCGATTCGACACGGCGCGGTGATTTCACGGTGCCCCTATTACCTCGGCCCTAAATTCATAAGGACGTTCTATGAAATGAAGGTGGAATTATACTAAGTTCGAAGGTGCATTTGGAACGGAACGAATCGCGTTTAGAAATTGTACCGATTTATCATTCTTAAACGTTGGTCTCCGCTTTGAATTTACTTTAAAAATGGACATCCCCTATTTTTCTAAAATGTCACGTTCGCTGTACAGATTTTCATTTTTGACACGTATTTCTTGACAAAAACTCTTTGTAATGGGTTATCGATCTAAGACGGTATACATTGCGACTTTTTATACTTAGGTACCTACGTCTGTTAACGGTCTCATAGACCACGTGAATAAATATTCTATTACATAAGTGACTATACTTAGTTGTGATATCACTATTCACAATATCACTTATTTTATATTTTTATTTGATTATCTAATCAGATTAATTGGAAATTGGTGAAGCAGAGTTACTTGAGCTAATAATTATGTAGTGATAATAAGTACCTACGCAATATTTTGAACATAATTGACCGAAATATTGTACCTACTCGTAAGTATAGAATGATGAGGATTATTGAAATGTGTATTAAACATTAAAGCGGACCTATTTTACAAATACATACCGATAAAACTATTCTCAGCCAAAGACAGTTTGAATTCTCTTTGTTAATTGTTAATTATTATCTTCAATCTTATGTAATTTTATCTTTATCATCATCATTGCTGTCAACCCAACGTCGAATGACTTTAAATAAGTATTTAGCCATCGACCGTGGTTTCCACTGTATAGGACTAGGTAATGGCATGACAGATATTATGTTCTACCCATCACAGTTAGCACCGACCATGTGTCCTTAACAACTTTTTTATCGTGATGACCTTTAATCATATGCACATGAATAATAATATCAGGTTCGGTACCTTTCAAGCTCACCATTAAAACGGATTTTTGAAGTGTACCTTATTTTGAGTATAGAACAACACCGCTTGATCTCAATCAGTAGGTTTTTTTAATTTTGAAGTGTATATATAATATAGTGTTTTAATATACATTAAAAGTTATCTTCTATACATATAATAAAAACGTAACGAGCCGTGTCTGTACATTTTTATTTTTTTAATATTGTACACGTCGCGTCGTACCTACTACATAAGTACATACCGAGGTCAAAAAATCGTTTTTAGAATTTTTGTATGCTTGTCTGTGAATTTGAGTACACCAATCTCAGAAACGACGAATTTGGATGAAATTTAGCACACCAATACATATAGTTCAATGTAGCACACATATAGTTTATTACCTGGATTAACATGCTGGATATACTCGTTTTGGGATTTTCAAAAACCAACTACAGCGCGTACAAAGTTGCGAGCACGGCTAGTCAAATGTCTGTTCAACTTATCCAATGTTTTATATTTCTTTTTGAAATTTTAATTTTATGTAACGAAACCTTCGTAGTCCTTCTAATGCCTACTTAAAAGATCCGTTGGTTGAGTAACAACGGTCTTAGCCCTGTTACTTTAGGGCTCCGTTTTCAATTATTGGGCAATCATGAAACAAAACAGTGTGGGGAAACCAGTAAATCATCGTTTACGATTAGATTCTAATATATTTAGAAATAAATAAATAAAATAATAATTTTATAATCATTTATTTTGGTACTAATACTAAATATTTATTTGAAATTAAAATAAACGTAGTATTGAGGTGTCACAATGACATTTGATATTTCTAGAATTATCATGTAATTACCGTAAAATTTAGTCATTTATAAATAATGTTTATATAGTACTACAAAATTAAGATGCACATCTGTGTAAATACATTTGTTTTCGAAATAGTTTTATTATTATACTTAACTAGCTCTAACACGTAGCTTCGCCAGCCTTGCAATTTGAAAACGTATTGAACCTATTCCAATTATATGAGGTACGTGCTAACTCTTATCTTACTCGTTATCAGCGATTAATTTTTATAACCCGTTCATTTAACAGCACATGCACATAGCAGATTTTGGTTTGATATCGACGATATGCTTATCAATCAGAATATTTAAGAATAATCCCTAATCACGTCGTGCATAACAGAATTCGTTTATACGGAAGTATAGACCTAGGGTTATCTAGGGTCACCTAAGGGTTTGCCTATCACATCTGTAATACACATACATTAAGATGCATGTATATATAGTTATATATAATACAAATCAGATATATATATATATAATTTCAGATATATATATATATATATATATATATATATATATATATATATATATATATATAATATGTGTTACTAACTATATTATTATAGTAGGTAAACGTAATGTACCCAAACCCATGTTGTGTAAATAGTAGGTATACATAGGCTGATAAAGAATAGAACTCAACTGTTGGTTGTTTATGTAAAATGAATTTTATTAGCGTCGAAATTAGATTCAAATTAGATAAGATTAGATTTATAATATGTATGTATTTACAAAAAAAAGTAATATGTGTAGTATTATCAACTTGTCTGGTACCCATAATACAAGCATTAGTTGCTTAGTATGGAACTATAGATGGTGCTGTGTGGAATGTGTGAAGATCTGAGAAGCTCAATGACCTTGTGGCACAAGCTGAAATTCAGAATTTCAGTAAGGAGAAATAAATTTTCTTGTGATTGTAAGTGAGCGTAATTGAGTATACATGTTGCAGAACTTTTAAAATAGCACTTTTTTAATGCTTTTAACAAAATAAAAAATATTTCTTTAGAAAAAAATATATTTACTACAGTTGCTTAATTTGTAGGTTACTAAATAAATTGTTTATTTTATTAAGAAATTGGTATGGAATAGAAAAATTTGAAATACTTAACAATAAAAATTTATAAAAAAACGTTTGTTAAAATTTGGATTGAAATAGTATGAAAAATTGTTATTGTTTTTTAAAAATGATTTCAAGATTTAAATCTGCCTACAGAGTAGTATAAATAAAACAAAACAGATATAATTATAATATGTGTTATTTTATTAAGACACGAGATCAAACGAAAGTCTGGAACGACATTCTAACATCAGTCGAAAGTAAATTACTTACATGCTAGACTTAAGTACTAAAACTAAATATTAAATGTTAACAATTGACACAATTGGAAGAATTCAGCAAAATAGAAACATTAAATTGACAACTAAATCAGAAATTAAAATCTAAAATTATAAAATACATTTAAAAATTACTTTCCAAAAAAAGGCACAAGTGTGAAAAGTTTGAATACAACTAATTCTAATAAAGTTCAAAGATAATAAGAAAAAACTAAAAATATTACACAAATAATTTCTTAAACATAGGTACACCTACCTACTTACTTACTAAACTTAATGTTACGATTGGCACATTCGGCCTGATTTCTCTTACAATTTGCATCCTCAAAAAAAAATTACATTAATTTTATTAAAGCTTCGTTTTATGGAATTAGTATAAAACTACAAATTCCTGATTTTATTTAAAAAAAAACTAAACAATTCTAAGTTCATTCTTAACTTAATCGTTAACCTTAAAAAGAATTAAAGCTGTGCTGCATGTTTCAAAAACACAAATTAAATCTAAACTTTATTCGCAAGAGTTAAAGACTAATATAAATCTTTTAACCTAATTAAAGCTTTCAAGTGTATTTTAATATCACAGACACATTTATAAAATATCTCTTTTAAACTAGTGGAAGACGTTGATTTAGAAATAAAAGAATTAGATGGAGACGTTGCATTGCTAAGAATAGCAGCAGAAGACGAAAAACGGTAGTTGTGCGTCAATAAATTACAGTGCTGTCGATATTAAAGCTTGTCTACCAAATTCGCTGTTAATTTTACTGTATTATTAATTCTAAAGCAGATTGGTGACAAAACGCTTACCTTATGATAATCACAGACGAATAAATTATACTACGAATCACAGAGAAAATTGTAAAATCATAAAATCGTTGTATCATCATCCTGCTTTACTAAATCTAATGAAGACGTGTATTGTATTGCTCTAAGAAGAGAGCTTACACTTAAACTAATGATGGAAGACATGATTTTGTTTTCACTGCATATTTTAGTACCGATAAGGAAGAAGATAAAATTAAGATAAAACCTCTAAGAGAGCACAGAGAACTAATAACAGATTTTACATACGAAGCAGTTCTTGTTAGACGTGTAGCAGATTTCGCGGACTTCGTTGGCCATGTTATCGCTTATTTCGAGATCGTCTGATATCACTTCGAAGCGGTTGCTGTTTATAACGTTCTGGTTCTCGGCGTTATCATTCTCTTCAGCGGGTACCGGTTTGACCGGATCCAAGGGCATGAAGAAATTAGAAAAAGGTATTACAGGTACATCAGAGTATGCAGTCTTTTGCGATGGCAGGTCTGTGCGCGGTGAATTGTTGGAAATTAGTTCTCCAAGTTTCGACCAGCACTTGTTCAAGTTCACGCGAGTCGAGGAAGCTACTTCTCTCGGCAGCCAAGTTTTGGAGCTCTGTAATTGATAAGAAAATAGAAATCAGTTTCGTCAAAGATATTTCGATGTTGGGGAATCTAAATTTCAAAAGGTCTTAAAAACAAAATGTTCGCAATATTTTGAGATATTCACCCTGCGGTTTAGAAGCTTAGCCCATGGCGACCGAGGAGGCACAGCTTCCTGCGGCGATGACTCGGTATCCTTCTTGAAACACATCTTATCTAGTTACAAACTATAACTAAATCTACTGATTACAGCTACGTATTTACAAGTTTACGTTTAGAGAGCGAAAAGCGTCATGCGGACGCAGAGCTACACACGGGATTGATGAATCGGGAAGGGCGGGAGGCCTTATATAGTGGGACCCCCCTGTAGAAAATGCCCGCGCGTGCGGGGCGGCGTGCGGTTCATGGCGCGCGCATAGCACGCGAGTAGCGCGCGCGTACAGACTGGTTTTTAATACATTTTCTACGAAAAGCTTTGACGTGCCGCTTAGAACTTAGAATAGTTATCGGTCAGATTAGATTTCTAAATGGTGAATTATGTTCCAATGTATTTGTTTTCCTAAGCATTCTATGCTACATTGATTGAGATTTTAACATTCACTTTTATTCGGATTGTCCAAATTTGACCAAAGCTATTTTCAAGCCTCACCCCTAAATAAATTGAAAGCAGGGATGAAATATAGGTTTATAATATAAAAAAGATTATAATTTTTAACTATTGTGTGACTATTGTTAAAATTGTTTCGTATAGATTGTATTATGGTATTGTAGAGATATTTTCCTATATTTTTTTCTTTGTTACTTTTTTACAATAATTATTTGTAAGGTGCTTATTAGCTTTTTATATTATTATTATTGTTATCAAATTTCATTTAAATACTTTATTTGTAAGTAAATATTATTAGAGAAATACTTATATAGAATAGTTTACATCCAAGACTATTTTTCTAAAGACACTTGTCTGAAAAAAAAATCCATTATTTAAAATATATTTCTTTGGCGCCAATTAAAAAATCCTTGCATTGCATTAATATAAACTTAAATCTTGATACATAATTTTAACAGTAAAATAACAAAATGTAACATAATATTATAATTAAATGTTTAAAAATATTAGCACAACATCAACTGTATAAAATATCAGCCATCTACATAATAAAACTCTCTTTAGATGCTAATTTAAATCGGTCGGCGTGTACAACTTCAGTATACTAAAAACGTCGGACTAAAAATAGGTACAATGATCTTTTTACTCGCGCTAAAAGAAGTGTTTCGCATTCATTTGGGCAGTCCATCTGGCGGCAGTAACCACCCCCTTACATAAGACTACAGTGAAATAACATCATATTATGTGCTGTTATGTTTCGGTGAGTGAGTAAGGGAAACCAGATCATTCAATGGTCGGCAGCGCACTTGCAGCATCTATGGCGTTGCTGGTGTTATAGGCGACGGTAGCCACGTACCATCAAGTAGACCGTCAGCCATTATTCTAAATTCAAACATTATTCTAAGAAAGTAGGCATGACAGTCCGTTTGGAATAGAAAACAAATAAACAATCCTAAGGATCAGAATGGCAGACACGTGATCGTATAATCGTTTGTAGAATCAATTTTGCTATCGCGAGCGTGTCTCGCGGAATCGTGCTATGACCGTATGCGTCCGTAGGCGTTGGCTACAGCCACTATCTCATTATTATGAATCACAGCGCTGGCCAGCCAGCTGGCCATTGGATAGATAAGTTCCTTCACTATAGATTTATCATCGCCGGTACCTGGTGTCGCTTCCTGCGATTAAATCGGCTCGCAAATCAAACAGGGGGCTCTGATAAATCATTTCCTCCGGTCACTTTAGAAGGATATCAAGCCTAAATACATAAATTAGCTTCAAGTACATGTGCACCTTGGACTGTGATCGCTCTAACATGTTGTTGACGTACTCTTGAAGTCTCTCGTAGTTACTCAACATTCATGGATTGATATACCTAACTCTATACAGTACTAGCTGGTGCCCGCGACTTCGTCCGAGTTGAAAAATAAAATGACGCCTACAAAATATGTAAAGCAATATTACACCTGTCATACATTGACGCTTGACATTATACTTTTGTCAAACACTGGATCTTTAGATAGCTGGTGCCCGTGTGGAATATTTAGCCTAAATTCATCCTGGATTCTATTCTAACTCGTATATATCGGTGAAAGAATATTTTTTAAATCGGTTGAGTAAATTCGAATATTACCTCCTACATACAAACAAACCAACATATAATATGTAGTATATATTTAATCTATTATAATATAATAGATATTTTGTTTGAACAGGCTTAATCTTTAGAACTATCAGCTACCAGTTGGATTTCAAAAAATGTTTTTTGAATTAATAGCTCAATTCATGTGGACAGTTCATGAGTAGACTACTCATGCAAAAAGAGTTAACGAATTAATAAGGCGGCCGGGCGTTTCGAATAGGGTTTAGTAAGGGTTTAACTAAAATATTACGTGAGTTTGATTAATTTCCATGTCGCTGCCCCTCCCCTTCACTTTAATTAGTACGAACAAAAAAGCTGCGCTTTCAAAATGTTTAAATACTTACCTAAAAGAAAATAATATCAATAACAAAGTCAATTTAAATTGAAACCGTTATGTTTTAGTATATTTATGTTCACATCTAATGGGGTAAAGACCTGGGTTTACTGCTTTCGGATGTAATATAAGTAATATCAAGGCTCAAATATAGCGTTTTCCAAATGTAAAACACAGTGTCATTTGTGTTTCGGCCTGTATACACTATATTCTTATTTTGGATGTATTATGATGTATTAGCGAATAACTGAAAATCATATTATGTGCTATTATCATATTATAGGTACTAAATTTTACCCAAACATACAATCTTTGTCAGTATGAGAAATCTAAAAAAAAAGACTAATTCTACAGTGGATCCTATTAAATGTGTCCACCATTTAAATAAATATAACAAATCAAAACAAAAAAGTATATAATTTCAGTTAAGATAGTGTTAAAAGATATAAACTATTAAATTTATCTATAATCTTAAAATAGTTTTTCTTCCCCTCTACTTACAAAATGTTCAGTGAAATGCTCAATCCACTCTCTATAAAATGTTTTTTCATAATAATCTATATAAAATTTTCACTATAGAAAGAATCGTTTTATAGTGATAAAGCGTGACCAAACTGAACAGGGGCCTTAGTCAAAGTAACATTTTTTATTGTTTTCGAAATTCGTTATCGTTTCGTTATCGTTTTAAATTGTTACTTTGACCAGGTCGATACTTGTTTGTAGAACTCATATGTGAACCTAGCTTAAGTGTGCCTTAGGATACATAAAATTTCTGTGTCTCATTAAAAAAATAATCACCTTAAAATAAAATAATAAAGATGTCACAATTTCACGAAATTGGTGCTCGTTTCAAAGAACACGAGTAATTAAGGCCGCGTGCAGTGATCGACGTTTTTGTTTAACGATTATTTTACGCCGATATCAGTAATTAATTTTAGCGATGCACTTAAAGTTTCGTGGGAAACCTCTGCGTGAAAGATAAGACTTTTATTTTATTTTGGCTGTAAATATCTCAAGAGAGAGAATAATTTCAAATTTGGTAGCCTACTATTATACAATGTTCCGTTTATGTATTACATATTAAGTATGTATTATGTATTGCATATATTTTTTATCAAATTAAAACAACTTCCCATAAAATATATTGTTGTTGTTATCCATTTTTTACTTGAATTTGAGTTCTTCATTTTTATTTATTTTATCTAATCTGATCTTATGCACATTTAAACAATCTTTTATAATATTCTATACTCCACTTATAGGCTAACTCAGCATGCATTAAAAACGAACACAAAAGACGATATTTTCTGTTTACAAAATAACGCTAAGAAAAAGAAAATAAAAAACCAAACCATACAAAACAAAAGAACAAAAGAATAATAGTACACAAATAGGCACACACTTTTTGTATACACACATTCGCAAACCATATAATTAACAAAACACAAACTCTAAAAACGACTATCTTGATACCTATCAAGCAGCACCTGATCTCAGATTAGGCACCTGATGACAGAAACTTTCTGACTTCTTTTTTAAAAGATGCTGCGGAACATCGAAAAATATCTACCGAATCGAAATCGAAATATCGAAAATGCCAGTACCCCTAATTAATCATATTAACTTATATACTGTATTTAAAGTATGTTTGAATCCTGTAACACAATACATAATTTTATGTCGCTTTTATGTGAAGGTATCTGTATTTTTAATTTGATACGCTCGATATACAAAGTTCCATCCATTCGTAACCCTACACGCAAAGAAAAGACGCAGCAAAAAATTCAACGTTTTTTTTTTAAGTAGAGGCTGCACGTGGTTGAGTTGTGGTCTAGTGTTTTTTTTTTATTATTTTACACTATAACTCTTCAGTAAGAGCGTAGGCGTATCGATTACAACGGCTTTTGATGCGTTCGATGTGGCGAAGCGATGAGCTGAATTAGACATGACACTTCGGGTCGACATTTTTATTTTATTAACGTGTTTGATACGCTTTTAAAAATCTATAGGTACATATAGGTATTGTATAATGTTTTCTTAGTGCTATATCGGAGTAGTTGCAGGGCACACTGCGTTTCTACCGCCTTCCGCCCTGACCGGGACCAGGGCGGTAAGGTCCCCCGAGATGGGCGGCGTACCTCCACTTTCGGGTGCGCCGAGGTTCTGTCAGGGAGCGTAGCCCTCCCCGCGCTGGATTGCCATGGCGGAGCACCGTTGTCGTGTCATGACGTCCCCGCGACCCCGCCCATCAACGGCCGCGCTAGAAAGTCGTGGGGTTTTAGCCGGTACGAATTCGGCATAACCCCGTAGTGTCCTCTTCACTGCCGGGTACCAAGAGGATTTCCCAGAGTTGAAAAAAAGGCACGTGAAATAACAGCACGTTTGCTGTTGTGTTGGATGCCAAAGCCCATTTGCCTATTCCTTTCAAATACCTTATCCTTAATCCTACTGTAGTCGACACTTGTAGAACCTGTTGCGATGCTTGTGATATAGGCGACGGTAGCCACCTACCATCAAGTAGACCGTAAGTCTCTCTTTCGAGCTTAACCTTAAAAAAACTAATCCAAATTTAAATTTCGATGGATACCTCTAGCTAAAGTTAGAAATAGTAAATAGGAGTTACTGTTTTGTATTGAAATTTTGTATTGAATATACTGTTTAGGACTGGTGAAACTTAATTATAATTATTAAATTATATGAACTTCAGTAAGTTCAATTTGTTGGTGATTTTACTGAAAATATTTCAAACTGTAGTTTGTAAGTCATAAGGTTCAAGTTAAAATGGAAATGTTTTATATATAGGATGTACGATCGTAGTTGCGATTAGGAAGCCCTCGTGCTGCGAAGGAATGCAACTATTGTCACAGCGGGGACGCGTGGCGTGCGTCGCTTACTTATCTGCGCACGTGATACTTTTGTTGATGTTTGTTTCTCTATGTTTATAAACGTAATATTTAATTGTGAATACTAGGAAATGCACTATTTGGTTTGACACTTGTGAAGGCAAACGCAGCTCAGAATAGAAATACTGCGTACCCTCATGCGTGCCTTATTTATAATACAAGTACCTAACGCAACAGGTATTGCAAGTACGCTTAGTAGGATTAGAATTAGGAATGAACAGGGAAATGAATTATACCTTATTTGGATTCTCGAATTTCTATATTTAAGTTCGCGTTTATAGAAGTTTTAAGTTTATAAAATAAAAATAAAACCGAATTATATGTTTTTAAGATTTCGCCAATACTCGTAGTTATAGTTAGTCGGTGAATGTTGTTTCGCTTCATGATGGAATAGAATTATAAATATCATTAAAATAAAATCCCCTTTTTTGAATATCCCATTAAATATGTTAAGTACCTACCTACTTCCTTTTTAATATCCAAGCGTCACTTTACTAATGTAGGCAGAAGCAATTAAAACTAGAATTTACTTTATTTGATAATATTTAAAAACTAAAGAAAGTAAAAGATTATTCTTCTTCCTGATGCCATACTAAACAATATAATAATAATAATAGATAGATACGAGTACGAGTAATAATTTTTATTTTCTTTATATTAAATTAACCTATTATTTCTAAATGTCATTAATGCTATAGGTACTAATACCTAAGATGTTGTTGTTAAGACTTTTTTACCTACTAATATTTACAGATCTGGAATATAAATTTAATTATAACTTCGTATAACGGATCTCTAATATACTAGATAATATATAGTAATGATAACAGACATATAGTAATAAATACTTAGAGACAGTAATCAAGTCTGTTATATTTTTACAACTAATCCATTGAACTTGAGGGAGATATCTAATAGTATTATCAATTTATTATCATCTCAATAGCTCAAACTTCAATAGTCCTTTCTAGAAGTTACTTGAAGCAACACAAAAAAACACAACTATCTCACATACAATTAACATAAACACATAACTATGAATAAATCAAACACCCACTCACACATGTACCTGCACCGATGCAGAACGTAAACACCCTTTTACGGATACTTACTTAAGTAAATCCTGTAATCGGAGCTTCTTTACTGCGCACACAGCGGCGCTGTCGTAAGCGCACACATGCTTACTGTACTATTATACACTCTTACTAACATGTTGCTTGTTAATGTAACTATTACTTTTAGATGAATATGTATCTTGTGCGAGAGTAGTTGAAGTTTAAAATTGATTGTTGTAATTGTTGAAGGTAAGCGTGTTGTCCCACGACTGTACAGACGCGAGCTCGTCGCGAGCGCGCACACAAGCCTGTCGTGTGTCTAATCAGTAGTTTCCTTCGCGTGGCAGGCGTGTGTGTAGCGTGTAGCATCCCCTTAAGGGGCGCAGGTGTGTCCTGGTGAATGACGCTCGCCGTGGGAACCCGCCACAACCCCAGGTTCCCATGATCGCGACCACCTGCCACCTGCCGTACTACGCATAATTCGCGTTCGTAAATGAACGGTAGTGACCACGTGTGCCCACTTTTTTCATCTCGTCTTGGACGCGGAAGATCGGTGGGGCCCAATTAATTTTATCTTAATGATAGCGCGCATTGATGAGTTAAAATTTAAGATTTCACAAAATAATCGATTAAGAAAGAAAGCATACGATTATTATGTTTTTTTTTTTTTAAATATATTTTTAAAATTGGTATCTTGCCGGGCTGTGTTTAAAAGTGACGTTTTCGAAGACGATTATGAAGTATGGTATGGTGATTGAATCCTTTGATCGCATGAATAAGTACGTACTAATTTATAATTTAGTTCCTGTAAAAAGTTTAATTAAGTATATGCAACTACTACTTACATTAACATTTGGAGAAAAATATTTTATTTTATAATATGTAGGTATACCTAGGTGCATATAACGTTTTTCAAAATAGTATCTACCTAAGAGAAGAAAACTTTAAGTAATTTGTTTGTTTATGAATATTCAATTGAAGAATATTGTAATTAAATTTCATAACCAATCCATATTATGCCGAACTTTCTTATGTAGAAATATATTTCTAAAAAGCTACTCAATTTGGTATCTAATGGAAGAGCTTTATTCCTTATGCCAACAAATTCAATGCGGTACCTGCTACTTTACACTTGTAAAGTATTACACTTGTTCCAGTCCGTTACAAATGACGTGTTCCGGATCGTGAACTATGACCGTTGATACTGTCGACGGTTGCATTACGTTAAAATGTTTTAACGTGCATATTATCTTTCCGTTGTAATCATTTTTTTTAATTAATTACTAATTTATATGACTCCAATCAAATTAAGTGGTTGATTTGAAACGGTTACATATTTAGTTACTAGAAATAAATCTAATACCTACTAATAATATTAACAACGTGAAACTTTGTAACATTATTTATTCAATTCTTTTATGCAAACCTAACTTTTTTTTGGATTTTTATAAAATAAGTTCATTTATAATACGCATCATCTGTAATTTATGTTTACTAGCGATCCTCCTCCGGCTTCACATAGATGCATTTTTGTGCAAATTAAGATTGTTAACATTAAACTTGTATTGTATGTGCTATTTGTATTTCGAACTAAATAAAATTTTATTTTTTTCTTTCTTTCTTTCTTTCAAATTAAATCAACTAATCAATTAATTTCAAACTAATTAAATTAATCTAAATTTAAGATTCTATATATGTTCATTCTAAAATGAAAAATATGTACTTAGAAATGAACTCATATAAAAAGATGATTGCTTTTTCTATGAATGACATCTCTCGAAAAGGCAACGTTACTTTAGTGGTAAAACTCTCCGCTTTTCACACGTCAGATACTTATAAAAACACAACTGAGCCTTTGATTTTTATTAGTGTGTCATAAATGAGAATCACTTACTTACTCTTTTCAGAAAGACTTCTTGAGATTGCTTGTCCTAGTAGAAAGCAATCCTTCTAAATAAATGAAGTCGTATGATCTATACAAAGCAGGTCACATTGACATTCATTCACGTACACAGGTCGCAAGACTTATAATTTTTGCAGGTGACCTCGAAAAGAAAAAGAGGACGGAATAATATTCAGTATTAAAAAGTCTGCGAAAATTACTTAAATTTTCAGGACTTATAAGCTCATAAACATATAAGCTCTTAAAAAGAAGAAATTTGAACGCCATAGTGAGAAATGTCAATGTTTCCAAATCACCAAGTGAACTGCTGATTACGGCCCTCAGGCAACCTCTTAATGCCACGCCCCGTAGATAATTGTATTTAGCAGGTATCGCGCGTTCAGTAAAATGTCACTTCGCCTGAAGCTATTGAAGGCAGTTATTGATTGTCCAATTCCCCCTTTTTCGAAGTATTGCATTAAATTATAGTTAATTATCTACTTTTAGAGTAAGTGAGGTTAAGCGGTTTTTTTTTTATTGAAACTTTGCATAGGTACAAGGTTTTCTTGAGAAATAGGGATCTTACCCAGTGGGTAGGTACGTTATTGGTATCACGTCAGATCTACGAAATGATAATAAAAACCTTTGAGGTTGTGTAAAATAATACATAAATTAATTCTTCGGATTACTCCCCAATTAAATTAAAACTAATTAATATACTTAATATTTAATAAATTAATATAAAGATTTTTTTCATAATTTCACATATTTAAACAAACCACTTTAGAACAATATACTAAAAACTAAAATAAAACTAAAACCAATATTTACAATAATTATTACTTTACAAAAATATTATGTGTGCGTGTTTGTAAATATATTTGTTTTTATTGAGTGTTTTTTGAATATTTTTTTGAATGAGTGTTCAAAATCTATACACAAAAAATAACCTAAAAATGGGCCTGTAGCTTGCTGTATTATTATTTAATTAATTACAATTTCAAATTCAAAATAATAAGTATTAAATAAGTACTAAACGATTTATTTAAGATTTATACAAGTCGATTCTCAATTATAAATCGAAGCTTGCTATTATATTACGACACCTACTACTACCTACATATTTATTAAATTGACCTAATAGGGATTAGCAGCGACAATTTCTCAGAAAGTATACATAGTTTGACTCATCGAAATAATATATCTCAAGTTCGCTGCTTTGATTAAATATTTACCTATAATATATCTGTTATGCTATAACAATTACTTAAATATATCCTCAATACCTTAACATAGGTTTTTCATTATGCTAAATTTATTTCTTACAAGAAATGCTTCCATTCATTCCGCATCACAATAAAAAAGTATATGAAATAACACCCATTTGTTACTTGTCATAATTACGCCTAAAGGGTAACTATTCTAGGAATACATAAAAGTGGACTAATTACACTAGTTTAAGAAAGGGAAATTAGTATGAAAACAGTGCTAAAATTGCTCTGTAATTTCAGTCACCTCGACGTGTAATTTTAATAGCTTTTTTTGTAAGTCTGGTGGCAAATAGAGACGTAAAATCGGTTATTATTTCGCGACCCCCTTTTATGTTTAAAATATAAAAAGTGTCTTTATGAAGGCATGTTATTTTGCGGTACTTACACTGTTTCAATTTAAAAATTATTGTAATCTATATAAAATAAATGCTTGGAATCTCGGTAGAGATTTGTTTTTTTTTTTTTTAAATATTTGGAATAGATATATTTTTTTTATTTGTCGAAAGGAAATAGTATTCAAAAAGAATAGTAGAATATAAAAACTTAATTACTAATAAAAAGTTTTACATCATTACTTACTAAATCCATGTTTTATTTTGTCTATACTTAGTGTTACTTTTATTTTATATGTTAGTCTTGGAAAAGCTTTCAATCTGACCAGTTTTCTTGTTCCTGAACCTTCAGTTCCTTCCTTCTTCCCTTCCAGTTTGATGAACTTCTCTTTGTAGGAAAGTGTTATTTTTTTTAAATAAGCTTTTCCTCATTTCTACTTTATTCCAATGAAGCCTTTTTATAAATTGTCAAAATAAGCAATTTTATGGAAAATTAAATAGGAGATGTCAGTCGGGTTATTCAAATCAAAAAATATATATTCAAACAAGCAATTGCTTTTATGTCAATACCTATGTTATTATATTATTTATAGGGCCACGTAACTGTTCAAACTCTCAAGGGAGATTGTATAACATGGCGAGGTACAACTTTTATTTTCACTTATTCATAAAAGTCACTTACAGTATTTATTTGTAAATAAAATGCACTTTCTCTGCCGCTGAATTTAAATACATATAGGTACTTAAGTTAATAATATTTGCTGTTATTAGGAAACAATTGGATCAAACATTTTGTCTAATCAGCGTTTATTGTATCTAAGTACATTGATTGTTAGAAATCATTGTCTAAGTAGAACATAGCGCCAATTTATTTTTTAAATAGATTGACGCCCTCTCCGGCGGGTCCTTCGCACGGATTAAATTAGGGCACATTTGGAATAAATGTATACCCTCCGCAGAGTGAAATATTTTTTCAAATAGATACAGTTGTTTCGGAGATTACCTTCTACATAATATGCAGGTGTAGCTTTCCCCATAATTTTCCAATAGTATCGGTCCGAAGTAGCCAGGATCCAACGTCGCCCCGCAGCCTTTATTGTAGCACCTTGTGGTTTGATGTCCTACGCTACGCTTGCCGGTCCGTGGCCTGCTTTAAGATAACCGATTGGGTAAACCTATTTCCAAAATGGTTCACGTCTAAAACCGTAGACAATCAATATGTTTTTACTAAATAGAGAATGCAAAGATTTAAAAAAGTCATAAGTTTACGCATCGAGCTCAGCACACTTCATTAAACAGCACCAATTAGGGTTGACTCAATAAACTTTTATTAAACAAAAACCCACCGCATTCGAGTCCCTCGAAAGCGTCGCAAAAAGCTGTCGTCCGATAGCCGAGCCAAAAAAGCAACCGGTATCATTAAGCACACAAAATATGTTTTCCATTTACACAGACGCTTCGAGGCAGTTATAATTTTGTATACGCTGAATGTTTACTCAGTAAGAAGTGCTTTGGATCGGTAACACCTGCCTCGTTTTCCCACGCCATCGCTCGGATATCTTCGGCCGCAGTCGGCACTCGTCGTCGGAACATCGCTGCTTGCATACAAAATGACACACTAATAACATTATGTAGGTACATTCGTGCACGCTCATATCGCGTTTAACTCATAAATGCTGCGGACACCACGCCAACACTTTTGTATGCGTATGTACCTTCGCTCAATATGAATCACAATTCAAAACATAATCTTTTATATTCTTAGGGCGTCATATAATATCTCTATTTCAATGGATTTCACGAAACATTTAGTTTCGATGACGCACTTATTAAAGTTAAAGTATGCAACGAGTTAGGAACGAGCCACATGAAAAAAACTGCACTTAATATGCATGTTTTGAGTCGTAAGTATATTTTTCACTGTTGGCTCTGGTGGTGGCCAGTGGTAGGGCCTTTTAACTTTGAAAAATTCATTTGTAAAGTTGGCCCTGCCGGGAATCAAACCCGGAATCCTTGAGTTAGAGCACTAAAGCAAGCACCCTTATCACTAATAGAACAATATTCAATATCTAGAGGTGTTAGAAATCTAACACCTCTACCATCAAGTAGATCGTCAGGCTGTCTGACGACTTTAACATTTAAAAAATTAAAAAAGTTAAAAGTAAGTTAAGAAAGAGAGACGTCGAATAAACAAACAAAAAACGGTATCCAATTCGTAATATATTAAAAAATTCAACCGCATGATAATTTCCATACAAATGTAGTTCTTAGTGCAAAAACAAAATATAAAATTTTTAATTTAATGCGATCCGTATCCTTAAAAAGGCTGTCCAGTTATAACGGGCCACTGTCATGAATGCCTACGCATTTACGCGTAGCAAAAATAAGTGCAATAAAACAATGAGAAACGAGAATGGCGAGTAGGTGGCATGTTTGTGCAATAATTACCTACTAGAGGTAAAGGAAAATAAAAGTGTTTGTACCGTTAAATGTACCGGTGCCGGGACAATATTGTGACAAATCATTGGGGCTATGAAAGTATGCAGAGTTAAGCTGAGTACACACGTGCTAATAAAAGCACTTATAGGAAACTAGTTGGTGAACGCGTCTTAAATAGATCCTAGATGAGTTTGTTTGTATGCCTTAACTACTCAACCGATCATCGTTAAATTTTGCATACACCTTGTCAGGGATACAGAAAAGAACATACCTAGAGTCAAAGTGGAACATTCAAAGATAGGTCAAACTAATAAACTACAACATAGAATTTTAAATAATTTTAGAACAATTAAATTCATTTAAATGATAGATAAGTTATGTCTACATTAAAGATTTTTGAATATTTCTAATATTATAAATGTTTTCAATCCGCAATCGTATCAATCGATTTTATGAATGTTACTCTTTCACGCAAAAACGGCTGAACGTATTTGTATGAAATTTGGCACACAAATAGTTTATTAGCTGGAATAACATATAGGATACTTTTTATCTTGGAAAAATGTTAGGTTCCAAAGAGGTCGACTAAAAATATAAAAAGACTAAAAATCACTGTGATAAAGATCTGTGACAGGTGTTATATTTTATAGGCACCAAAAAGTATTTAAATATTTTTAAATAGTCCTGATATAAAATCATGGATGGCTAAGTAGGTGTTTAAAAATAGTCATGAAGGATATAGTAGGTAGGTACATTGCTTTTTTGTATTGTGTTATTACTAATTACGTTTAAATTGGCATATAATATTAATAAACGCGGCAGTGTGAACGAATCCGTAAAGTTTTCCGCAAGTGACGAGTCCCACCTGCTCGCTTCTCCCACGGTGTAACTCAGACTTTTGCACTTTTTTCTCCCCTTTTTTGCACATTTTTGCATTTTAACTGAGCACTTTCCTTCCAATTTTGCAATTTGGAACGCTACGTTGTTGTTTTTAGCTTGTTATATTTTTTACATCTTCGTTGATTACAATCACACACACATCTATTTTTGCCCATCATTAATATTTTATGTTAAAATTAGTAAGTAGACACCTATTTATCTACATTGCAAGCATACCTGAATTTAAAAATAAATTGTTTAAAAAATAACATTGTTTTTATTTCAGCGTACAATTTC